>WOXC01006227.1:0-359760 GCA_011680675.1 Gymnobelideus leadbeateri
ATTTAACCCCAATTGCCCTAAAAAAAAAAAAAAGGCAAAAAAATGTTTAAAAAAAAAAAGAGGTGCTTAGACTTAAGAGCTAAGCTGTCTTTTGGATCTAAATCAAATGTGGGTAGAATCCCAAGCCTTCCACTCCCCAGCCCTTACTTAGCCTGTCTGCCGTTTCTTTGAAGCTGTGGCTTCAAATGTCTAGAGGGAGAGATTCAGCCTTTCCCCTAAATCATCCCTTTAAAAACAGCCCCAGAGGGCTTGGAAACCTCCTCTTGCTCCCTGCTGCTGCTCATCAATAATGGAAGAGCTGTTGTCAGTCCTGATAACCACAGCATCAGCTCCATCAATATTTTATGGTTCCTCCAGAGCCTGGTTCCTTAGCAACCCCAGTATCCATGGGCTCCGGGAGGTCTGGCTGGCTTCTGCTGCTCCCTGTACCCTTGGTCCTGACACTGCCCATCATGTTCCCCATCCCTGGGGTATGCACATAGGCAAAGGAGACATAGCTGGTCTGTACACACTCTCCCTGCCCCCACGTCCCCAAATGCCAGCTGAATATCCTGGTGGGAAGAAGGGGAAAGAGGTGGAGGGTCCCCCCCCCCCCCCACAGAACATGAGCAGAAATGGAGCACTTTGTCCCTATAAGCAGGGAGAGGAGAGCAGGGCCCTGATCCAAGCTCTTTCTTTCCGTGGGCTGTGTAAGGCATATGTCCAAGAGGGAGATATGCAAGGTAGGAAAGCCTGCTGAATTTGGTATCAGAGGACTGAGTTCAGATTCCACCTCTTCTACTGCATGACCTGGGCAAATCACTTTACCTTTCTTGGCATCAACTTCCTAATATATAAAATAGGGGCTGGAATGAATGGCCTCCAGGTTCCCTCCCAGCTCTGAATCTATTTATTCTGATGCTCAAGATTAACAGGAGCTGCCTGAAAATGGACTTTCTATTACTGGAATTTTACAAACAGGCCCATGACCTAGACTAGTCAGGAATGACGTTGAAAGCATTTTGGGTCAGATGTGGGTTGGACAACTTGGCCCAAGATCCCTTCCAAGTGTGAGAGTCTGTGAAAACACCCCTCCCTGCCTGTTTTTTTTTTTAAATGTTTTTTTTTTCAATTAAGCACCATTTTCACACCCTTCCACTCTTCTCATGGAAAAAAATGAAAAAGCAAAATAAAGTCATTGTAATGATTATGCATAAAACCAAATTCCCTCATTGGCTGTGTCCAAAAGTCCATGTGATATTCTACATCTTGAGCCCATCACCTCTCAGGAGATGAGTGTCATGTTTCATTGTAAGTCTTCTGGAATCATGATTGATCATCATATTGATTAGAATTCTCAAGGCTTTCTCAGTTATTTATTCTTACAATGTTGTTGTTATTGCATAAGTTTTATCATATTAATATGCTGCAATTTGTTCGGCCATTCCCCTTTCCACAGCAGATGGGCATCCCCTTCTTCTGTCCCTCTAGGATGGGCCTGGGCTGAAGCCCTTGGTCCTTAGAAGAAGGCAGGAAAAGTCCTGGGTACCTCTGTCAGTCAGTCAGTCAGTCAGTCAACCAACAAGTATTTATTAATTGTCTACTTTTTGCCAGGCACTGTGCTAAGCACTGGGGATACAAAGAAAGGCAAAAAATAGTCCCTCTTCTTAAGGAGATCACAGTTTAATGGGAAAACAACATGGAAACAACTAGGTAGAAACAAGTTCTGTACAGGATAAATTGGAGATAATCAGCAAAGGGAAGGCACTAGCATTAAGAGGGATCAAGAAAGGCTTCTTATAGAAGGTGGGATTTAAATTGGGACTTGAAAGAAGCAAAGAAGTGGAGATGAGGAAGGGAAAGAATTCCAGTAAAGTCAGGGAAAGTGAAAGGATGGGAGTAGCTAGAAGGTAGAGTGGATAGAGTACCGGCTCTGAAGTCAGGAGAAAGTGAGTTCAAATCTGACTCCAGATACTTACTAGCTGTATGACCCTGGGAAAGTTGCTTAACCTTGATTGCCTCCAAAAAGCAAGCACATGGAGTCTAGAGATGGAATGTCTGGTGTGAGGAAGAACAAGGAGGCCAGTGTCACTGGATCAAAGAGTACATGATGGGGCAGGAGAATATATTGCCTAAGAAAACTGGAAAGGCAGAAAGGGGCCAGGTTATGAAGGGCTTTGAATGCCAAACAAAGGGTTTTTTATATTTGATCCTGGAAATTATAGGGAACCTCTGTGTTTTACAAAATAGGAGGGTGATTTGATCAGTCCTGCTCTGTAGGAAAATTAATTTAATAATTGAATAGATAATGGAAAGGGTTGGGGAGAGACTTGAAGAAGGGAGACCAACCAAGGACTATCACAGTAGTCTAGGGGTGAGGTGAAGAGAGTATTTACCAACATGGCAGCAGAAGAGAAGGGTGCCTGTAGTGGAGATGGTCTGACACTAAAGGACTTGTCTGTAGATTGGGTGGTGTGTGTGTGTGTGTGTGTGTGTGTGTGTGTGTGTGAGAGAGAGAGAGAGAGAGAGAGACAGAGACAGTGTGTGTGTGAGAGAGAGTGTGTTTGTATGTGTGTGTGTGTGAGAGTGTATGTTTGTGTGTGTGTGTGTATGTGTGTGTGTGTGAAAAGTCAAGCATGAAGCCTAGCCTACAAGCCTGGGTAACTGAACAAATGGTGGTGACCTTTAGAGTAATAGGGAAATTTAAAAGGGAAGAAAGTTTGGGAAGAAGGGGAGACAATGAGTTTAGTTTGGAACATGTTGAGTTTAAAAATGTCTAGAAAACACCCCTTTCAAGCTATCCAATAGGCAGTTGAAGCATCAAGTCTGTAGTTACAGAAGTTAGGGCTGAATAAGTAGACCCGAGAACCATTAGAAGATTGAAGGTGCTTAGTAGAGATGGTCATTGAAGCCATGGGAGCTGATGAGATCACTAAGTGCAGCAGTGTAGAGAGAGAAGAGAAGAGGGCCCAGGACAGAGCTGTATGGGACATCCAAGGCTAGAAGATGTGACCCAGATGTAAATCTAACAAAGGAAACTGAGAATGAACAGTCCAGTAGGTAGAAGGAGAGTCAGGAGAAAGTGTAACCCCAAAAACCCGGAGAGAAGAGCGTACTAAGGAGGAGAGAGTGACCCACAGTGTCAAGGACAGCAGAGAGGTCAAGAAGGATGAGAACTGGAAAAAAACCATTGGATTTGGCAACTTTGGATCGTTGGTAACTTCCTGGAGCAGTTGCAGTTGGAGGAGGAGGTGGGAAGCCAGAATGTGGTTAAGAGAGTAAGAGGAAGTGAAGTGAGAGCACTGATTGTCAATGAGCTTTTCCAAGTTTAAGCCACAAAAGGGGGAGCTAGAGCAGGGAAGAGCACGTCCAGCGAGGGTGAAGGTGACGGAGACATGAGCATATCTGAGGCAGGAGGGAGCAGCCAGTGTGGTGGAGAAGGCACTTATGCAGGTAGAAGGGTCTGAGGTGGCAAGGGGAAGGGCTGCCTCTTCATATGAAACAGGGGCTTCTGAGAAGGCACCTGAGTGCTGGGAGATGAGGGGGAGAGGAGGAGATGTTTTGTCACATCTCCCTCTTCCTCAGGCGTGGTAGAGACCTGCCTCCTGCATCAGCTGAGGCGTAGGGCTGCGGGCTTCCTGCGAAGTGACAAGATGGCCGCCCTCTTCACCAAGGTGGGGAAGACCTGTGTGGTAGCTGGAGAGGTCTGCCGAAAAGTCCAGGAGCTGCAGCAGCAGGTGGAGAGCAGGCAAGTGCCAGCCCAAGCCCACCCCTCCCTTCAGCTTTCCCTCCCACTTCCCCCTAGGAAGGCAGCTGGCCCCACCTGTCACATGCCATCCCCCAAATAGCTGTAAGGAAGCTGTCCTTGATGTTATTCTTTGCTTCACTGGGACTGCCAGGGCCAGTGAAAAGGACATGGGATTTGGAGCCAGGGCTCTGCCAGCTCTGCCACTTCTCCTTGGTTGACCATGTCCAAGTCACTTGGAAATTGGAATCATTGACTTCTAAGGCTCTAAATCAAAGATCCCATCAGCTTCCAATCCATTACTGATCTTGACCATTGCAAAGTCTACTCTCTTGGCCACATCCTCTCCACACAGCCCAGACATGGGACAAGTCCACAGTCATTGCTCCCAAGAAATACTACTCCCAGGCTTGCTCTTGTCTCTGAGTGCCCCCATTTCCCTCCACTCAGGAAGTCAGCAGGAAGCAACCAGGAGGCTCTACGGAGACAGGGCTCAACTGGAGGGAAGCCCCCAATCCTCAGCCCTCAGGCCCTGAGGCACATTTGGGTGCGCACAGCCCTCATTGAGAAGGTGCTAGACAGAGTTGTGCAATATATTGTGGAGAACTGCAGGTGAGTGCTGCCCCTCCCTCCCCATGCCACTCCCTCCCTCTCTGTTCCTGTGATCTGAAGCTTCCATCCAGAAAACCTTCTGTGATTAAGCACATTTATTCTCTAATCTACCAAAGTCACCCTTCTTCTCATCTTCCTTCTTTCCTTTTTCTCTTCTTCCTCATCTGCCTTCCTCCTCCTCTTCCTCTACCTTCTCTTCCTTCTCTCCTCTTCCTCTTCTTCCTCATCTGCCTTCCTCCTCCTCTTCCTCTACCTTCTCTTCCTTCTCTCCTCTTCCTCTTCTTCCTCATCTGCCTTCCTCCTCCTCTTCCTCTACCTCCTCTTTCTTTTCTCCTCTTCTTCATCTACCTCCTCCTCCTCTTTCTCCTTCCCATGTACTGATAATCATGGATGATGGGCCAGGGTCCATTTAGAGCTGGGCCTACCAAGCATGCTTCAGAGTGCTTTGGTCTACTTCAGATTCAACAATTTTGACAACTGGAGTTGTTGGCTAAATGACAAAGTAAGAGGAGCTAGGGTTTTTAGGAATATTCTGTATACTATTTACTTTCTATCTCACTTTTTGTGTGCTTTTTATACCCCTTCTCTTAAAGGAAGCTAGGTGGAGCCAGGGAGGGAATATTGGTTATGGAGCCAGGAAGACCAATGGTCAAACCCTGCCTCAGATACTTACTGGCTGTGTGACCTTGAACAAGTCACTGCCTTTTCTCTCTGCCTCCTTTTCTCCTCTGTAAAATAAAGATAATAATAGCACATACTTCACAGGGCTATTGTGAGGGTCCAATGAGACACCACCTTAAAGTGCAATAGAAAAGCTAGTTGTTGTTATAATCATGATCATGATTGACAGCCAGCTTTTTAGAGTGAATAGACAACCAGCATCCATGGCGTCAAGAAGACCTGGGTTCAAGTCCTGCCTCCGAGACCTTCATTTCTGATTTTATGGCCCCAGCGTTTTTGTTGTTCTGTTGTGTCAATTGTGTCTGACTCTCCATGACCCCATTTGGGGTTTTCTTGGCAAAGATATTGGAGTGGTTTTGCCCTTTCCTTCTCCAGCTCTTTTTACAGATGAGGAAACTGAGGCAAGCAGGATTAAGTGACTTGCCCAGGGTCACCCAGTTTGTAAGTGTCTGAGGCTGGATTTGAACTCAGGGAGATGGGCTGTCCTTGAGTCCAGAGCCAGTGCACTGTGCACTACAGGCACCACCTAGCTACCCACAGCATAGCCTCTAAATGATCCTACCTCTAATGCCTTCTGTTTGTGTGATGCTGGGGCAAGTGCCCCAAGCAATTCTCTACTACTGTGCTGCCCTGGTGTGGAGGAAGTTTCCTTCCCAGGAATTTAAGGTTAAAACAAACAAAAAACTTCTTTGGGGCCTCACAAGAACCTTGTGTGATATGTGCTACTTTACAGATGCGGAAACTGAGGCCCAGGGAAACAAAATCACATGCCTGCTAGAATGTAAGCTTCTTGAGGGCAGGGCACAGTGCCTGGCACACACATAGTAGGCACTTTAAAATGCTTATTAATGAATTGAGCACTAAGACTTTTTGTGTTTGACTTTGTAACCCCAGTGTAGCCTCTTACTAGGAGCTTGTTCATTGACCAATTGCCCCTAGTCATCAACTGGAATGTGTCAGAGGTGACTTCTTGACTCCAAGCCACTCCCCCTCCCCACTATTCCATGTCATCCCCCTTTGCCCCGTCCCCATCTACCTCCTCAATGCACTTACCTCGTTGGACAGAGAGAGTAAGCGGGTGATCCAGTGGAGGGCATGTGCTCAGTCCTCCCCTTTCTTCCAAACAGCAAATACTATGAGAAGGAAGCACTCCTGGCAGACCCTGTGTTTGGCCCCATCCTTGCCTCTCTCTTAGGTGAGTGGGGAGTGGGGCAGGGCTGTGCTGCCAGGGCCTCCCTTGGGGGAGGGAGGGGTTTGGTGCCTCTACTCCCGTTCCAAGGGATTATCTTCAGGATCCCAGCTGTCCCTGTCCCCACAGTGGGTCCCTGTGCTCTGGAGTATACCAAGCTGAAGACAGCGGACCACTACTGGACAGACCCTTCTGCAGATGAGCTAGTCCAGAGGCACCGCATCCGTGGCCCCCATGGCCGCCAGGACTCGCCCTCCAAGCGACCGGCCCTAGGAGTAGGTTTCCATTCTTCTCACATCCCAAGGCCCTCTCCCCTTCCATCCCCTGGCCCAAGGCCTGCAATGAGAAGCAATCTCTGTCTGCAGGTGGAGTTTTTCCCTCCCCCACTCTAGTGCTCAAATTGGGGGTCACCTCTGAGCCAGGACCATAGATTGTCCAAGAGCTATGGCAGTTCCTGGGAGGGGGAGCCTTGGAGGAGATGAGGATCCCACGTGTCAGCCAAGGAGGGACAGAAGGGGAAGCCCCCAGGGATGCTGCCTTCCGTCCCTCAGACACCCAGGCCAGGGGGCTTCAGGGACGAGAGCCTTGGTCTAGCAAAGCTTCTCTTTGCAGGTCAGGAAGCGACATTCCAGTGGGAGCACATCAGAAGACCGTTTTGCAGCCTCAGCTCGTGAATATGTGGAGTCCCTTCATCAGAATTCCCGGACGCATCTGCTCTATGGCAAGAACAATGTGATGGTACAGCCGGTGAGAGTCCATTCCCTGGTGCCCACAGTAGGGAAGTGGAGGTGTGAGGGAGGATTTGTCTTCCTGATGAAGTCCCTTGGAAAGGCCCCAATTTCCTGAGGCCCTGATGCCTTGTTTAGCAAGAGGGGATGTGCCAGGGACCTGAGAAGCCTTGGCCAGGACCTTGGACAGCCTTGTGTCCAATAGTGAGTCACTGTTGCTGCTGGGGTTGGCAGGGGTGAGCCTCCTTTCCCTACTTGTGGGCTCCTTGGCCAAAGCCCAGATCCCAGACAGACCTGGGCAGGTGGCTAGGGCCCTGGAGCCTACCCAGGGTATGATCCCAGGTTACCTACTCTACTCCTGGATCTTACTTCCTAGGGACCCTAGAATCAATAATCATCCTTTCTTTTTAATTTTGTAAAATGTTATTTTTCTTTATGCTTTTACATCCTATTCATTTCCAAATATATTCCTCTCTTGCCCAATGAACCATCCCTTATAATAAAATTTAAAAAGAGACAAGAGCAGCTCAACAAAAGAAAAGGACATTCAAATATATCTGATACTGTATATAATACTTCCCATCCATAGTCCCCCAACATCTCCCATCTCTACAACGAAGGGGGCAAGGTACAGTTTATTAGGTCTTCTCTGAGGCCTAGTGGTCATTAAAATTTCCCAAAGCATCCCTTCCTAGGAGACTCAAGCAATGATGAGTGGGGAGAAAGGAGACACTTCCCAGATCTGGAACTAGAAGGACTTTAGAGGCCATTTGGTCTATTCTCTCATTTTTTTAGTCGCATTACATTTTTATTTTTTGGAGGGGGAAGGCAGGGCAATTGGGGTTAAGTGACTTGCCCAAAGTCACACAGCTAGTAAATGTTAAGTGTTTGAGGTCAGAGATTTGAACTCAGGTCCTCCTGACTCCAGGGCCAGTGCTCTATTCACTGCACTACCTAGCTGTCCCTCTATTCTCTCATTTTACAGGAGGAGACCAAGGACCAAAGAGGCTAAGTACTTGCCCAAGGTCGTCATGTAGGCAATAAGTGGCAGAGTCAGGATTTGAACTTGGGTCCTTTGGTTCCAAAATTGACACTTTTCCATTACAACTCTGGCCCCTATGGGGCTTGTCTCCCAGCCTTCGGCAAGTAGGGAGCCTAGGGAAGCCATCTGCTCAAGCTAATTAAGAGTTGGGTTAGCCAGAGTAGGAATGAATGCCAGCTGGCAGGCTAAACAGCTGGCAGGTTGATATTGGATGGCATGAGAAGTCAGGCAGGCAGGAGGAGATAGAGCTGGGGTTTCCTCCATGCTTCCTGAAGTGTAGATCTTGGATTCTTCACCTTCTTCTTCCTGCAGCCCAAGATGCTGTGATTCAACCTGCCCAGTGGGCCCCTTGGCTGAATTGGCATCTGCTTGCCAGTGTGAACATGAAGGGGAGCAGGGAGGAAAATGTGCTGAGTGGGTGATACCATCACCCACAGTGATGCCAGGCTAGTTATAGCTGAAGGCTCAGGAAGGGTCCTGCATCCTGGCAGCCCTCCTGTGATAGAAGAGGAAACAACCAGACCCACTCAGTCCAAGTCTCTCTGCCCCAGAGTACTGATTGCCCATGGTCTGGAGAAGAGGGCTCACTGATTTTGAGTCTGCTCCCTACCCCTAAGAGTTGCTCCCAATACCAAAAAGAATGATGTATTTGCAGTCAGAAGAACTGAGTTCAAATCCCAGCTCCAATACTTGCCGTGTGACTATGGGCAAATTGTATCTCTGGGCCCCAGTTGCATGGGGTGATAGGTCATAGGATCATGGATGGGAAGGACCTTAGAGGTCATTTAGTCTAACTGCCTTATTTTACAGATGAGAAAAGACACTACTTGCTCTACAAGAGAGAAACTGCTTGGCGTAATAGTGGTGGTGGCTTTGGAATCAGAAAGGCCTGGGTTCAAATCCCACCTTGAGAACATGCTTGCTGTGTGACTCTTGACAATCAGCCTCTTGATTCTCAGTTTCCTCATCTGTAAAAATATATCTCTCTTGTCCTCTATGAAACAACCACCTCTTGCAACAGAGAATTTTTAAAAAAGAAAAGGGAAAAAAGTGATTTAGCAAAACCAACATATCAACCAAGTGTGACAGTACATGCAATATTCTCTATCCATAGTCTGTCACTTCTGCAGAGGTGTGTGTATCTCACCTTTTCCAAGGCTGTTTCTTAGTCATAATTGCTCAGCATTCAATTCTATTTTATCAGCTTTTCATTTAAATTGTTCTTGTCAGTGTGTCTGCTCTACTTTTTCTATGTACTTCACTTTGCATCAGTTAACAGAGGTCTTCTTATGTTTCTCTGAATTCTTCAGTCATCTTTTTTATGTCTCAGTAACATTCCATTACAGCAGAAGGTAGTAGAGGAAAGAGGCAAAGGACTAGGATTCAACTGCCAGCCCAGACACTACTATTTTTGATTTTGAACAATTCACTTAACCTCTCTAGGCCTCAGTTTCCTCAGCTGAAAAATGTAAGGGTTGAATTTGGTGACCTCAACGTTTCCTTCCAGTCTGTCGGTCTATAGTTCAACATTTTCCCAGTCTATGGGCAGTTTGTTTCCAGTTTGTTTCCAGTTCTTTGTTACCATACAATTGTTACTATGAATACTTTGGTGCATGTGGGACCTGTCTTTCTATCTTTGATCTCCTCAGAGCACATGCCTTATGGTGAGACCTCAGGGTTGAATATTTTAGTATGAATATTTTTTAGTATCACCTTTTCTCTTTCTTGTATGCTTCTAAAAATAAGAGCTCTCTCTCTAACACACACACAAACACACACACACACACACACAGAGACACACACACAGACATAGCAAATGACCTTGTCTCCTATTTAACTGAGAAAATCGAGGCCATCTGATGTGAACTCCCTCAACTCTCCTCTTGGCCTTTCTGTGTCCTTACACAACTTCTCCTCCCCCCGTCGCAGATAATAACAGCTAACATTTATATCTTATATCTGATATCGTTTACTAGGTTCCAGGCATTGTCTTAAGTACTTTACAATTTTTATCTCATTTTATCTTCACAACCCTGAGAGATAGGAGCTATTATTATCTCCCTTTCTGTGAATGAAGAAACTGAGGCAGACAAAGGTTAAGCAACTTGCCCAGGGTCACACAGCTAGTTTCTGAAGTCGTATTTGAACTGAGATCTTCCTAACTCCAGACCCAGTATTCTCTATCCACTGTACTACCTAGCTGACTATGATAAAATAATCCCTCTCCTTGCCAGGGCTTTCCTTTCTACCTGTACCCTTGCAATTTTTTTCCCAGTGGAAAGGATGCTAGATCAGTCAGTCAAAAACCTTTATTAAGTACCAATTACATAGGTAGTGCCAATTACATAGTGCTGTGGATAAAAAAAAAGAAGTAAAAAACAGTTCTTGCCCTCAAGGAATTCTCAGTCTAATGGGAGAGACAATAAACAAACAATTATGTTCAAGCATGATATATATAGGATAAATAGAAAATAATTAAGAGAGGAAAGACATTAGAATTAAGAAAGATTGGAAAAGGTTCCCTGTAGAAGATGGGATTTTAGTTGGGATCTAAAGGAAGCCAGGGTAGCCAGTAGGTGGCGATGAAGAAGAGCATTCCAGGCATGGAAGACAGCCAGAGAAAATGCCTGGGACTGACAGAGAGATGGAGTGTCTTGTTCATGGAACAGCCAGGAGGCACATGTCACTAGGTCAAAGAGTATGTGGAGGAGAGTAAGATGTAAGAAGACTGGAAAGGTAGGAGGGGGCTAGGCTATGGCGGGTTTTGAATGCCAGAGAATTCTCTATTTCATCCTGGATGCATAGGAAGCCAATGAAATTTATTGTGTAGGGGAGGTGACATGGTCAGACTTTAAGAAAATGGCTTTGTTGGCTGAATAAAGCATGGATTGGAGTGAGGAGAGACTTGAGGTGGGTAGACCTACCAGCAGACAATAATTTGTGAGTGATGAAGGCCTGCACTAGAGGAGTGGTGAGGTCAGAGGAGAGAAGGGGGAATATTTTCGAGATATTACAAAGATAGAAGCAACAGAGCTTGGCAACAGATTGGATGGGGCAGTGAGAGATTGTGAGCCCTTGAGGTTGATTCCTACCTAGGTTGAGAGCCTGAGGGACTGCGCTCTCAACAGTAATAAGGAAGCTGATGGAGAGGGGGGTTAAGGGGAAAAGATAATGAGTTTGGTTTGGGGCATGTTGAGTTTAAGATGTCTACTAGACATCCGGTTTGAGATGTCTGAAAGGCAGTTGGTCATGGGAGACTGGAGGTCAGCAGGATGGGTAGATTTGAGAATGATCAGAATAGAAAAGGTAATTAAATCCATTGGAGCTAATGAATTCACCAAGTGAAATAGAATAGAGGGAGAAGGGGGCTTTTTGAGGATAGGGGAGACATGGGCATGTTTGTTGGAAGTGGGGGAGCCAATAGAAAGGGACTGATGATATGTGAAAGATTTGAAGAGTTTCTGGGTTCAGATCCAGGCTCTGCTACTTTATTACCTGTGAGACCTTGGGCAAGTCACTTGACTTGCACTCAGATTCCTTATTTATAAAATGAGGTTATTGGACTCTATCTTCTAAGGTCCGTAGGTGACCTCCAGGTCCTATCCCCTCCCATCTCCTCTGGCATCCTGCTGTGTCAATCCCTACATCTTGCTCTCATTCTCTACTGGCTCCTCTCTCTCTCACTCAAAACCCAGTCATTCCCTTTGTCCTGATTTCCCCTCCATCTCTACTCACTTCCTTTCTACCCACTTAGTCCTCAGTTCTTTCCAATCTGACTTCTGTCCTTAGCTCTTGACAAGAAAATCTCTATGGTACAAAGCCACTAATGACCTCTGACTCAATGCCAAACCCACTGCCCTTATTTCTGCCCTCATCCTCCTTGAAATTCCAGCAGTGTTTGACACTGTAGATCCTCCCTTCCCTTTTTGATACTCAGGTCTTAAACCCTTCCTTGGGCTCTCTCCTCTCCATAGAAGGAAGACATGGAGGCTGTCCCTGGCTACCTGTCCTTGCACCAATCTGCAGAGAGCTTGACCCTGAAGTGGACCCCCAACCAGCTGATGAACGGAACTCTGGGAGACTCAGAGCTAGAGAAGAGGTAGGGATTCTAGCCCAGCTACTGTTTGGAGAGATAGGGCCCCGGGGGAAAATGTTTTGTGCTCTCCAGGGTCCTGATCACCAAGGGGTTTTCACAATAGCAGGTGGCTGGGGCTTCTAGACTGGGATTTGGAGGCATTGGCAATAGCAACAGCACATGACTGATTAAAATCACCTCTTGAACTTTGGAGCTAAGCAGGTATCAAGATGGAAGGACAAAGTAGGTAGGACCAGAGGATGACCCTCAGAAACAATAATACTCAGCTTGTTTTCTTCCAGTGTGTACTGGGACTATGCCCTGATCGTGCCCTTCAGCCAGATTGTCTGCATCCACTGCCACCAGCAACGTAAGCCACATCCCTCCCCCCTGTCCCTAGGCACAAGAGCAAAGAATGGGAGACCAGCTTCGCAAATCCGACCGCTTTCCAACACAATCATCAGATCTCTTTCCCCCTCCTTCCAGGCCCTCAGTTATTAGGTCAGGAGTAATGACAGCTGGGAGCTGGCAACCTCCAGGGCCCACTTCAACTTACCTACAGACTTTGTTTTCAAATTTGGACCCCAGGCCCTGGGAATGTAACCCAACTGAGCTGACAAACCTGTTATTCAGTTCAGAACACAGAGGCCCTTCTTGGTGTCTCCTAGGCCTTCACCCACTTTCCTGTCCCTTCTTGCAGAGAATGGTGGAACACTGGTGCTGGTGAGCCAAGATGGTATCCAGAGGCCTCCTTTGCACTTCCCTCAGGGAGGCCATCTCCTGTCCTTCCTGTCCTGCCTAGAGAATGGGCTCCTGCCCCGTGGACAGCTAGAGCCACCACTGTGGTCCCAACAGGGAAAGGTATCTCATTGAAACCTGGGTGGGCACAGAAGGGGAGCAAGGAGAAGAGAGCTATGCAGTTCCCTTTTCACCCCTGCCCAATTTCCTCCTTTCCTCCCTTCTTCACTGAATTCAGGCCAGGGATACTGTGGGAGAGGGAATGGGTCCATCCTGACACCCCAAAAAGGAGGGGATCAGTTCAAGGGCAGGGGCCACTGACCACCTGCACTGCTCTCCTGCCACAGGGAAAGGTCTTCCCCAGGCTGCGGAAGCGGAACAGCACCATGCGGTCTGTGGATCTGGAGGAAACAGTGATGGATGAAGGGCGGGCCACTGACTACGTGTTCCGGATCATCTACCCAGGCCACCGGCATGAGCACAGTAAGCAGCTCCACTCCCACTCATGGTGGGGAGGAGGAGATCAGCCCAGGACTTCTCATGTTTTCTTTGGGAGAGCTGGCTAGGATGGGGGCAGGGCAGGAGGTAAGGTGCTGAGGGATGAGCTTTCTGCTCCCCCTGGTGCTTTGTGCACATCTGCCTCTTCCACTTAGCCATCTCTGTTCTGTCTTCTGCTCTTCAGGTTGTTTTCTTAGAACATGGGCACCACCTGCAACCAGACAGGCTCAGAGGTTCATAGATTTAGAAATGAGAGATCTCATGGATCATTGAAGTCTGTCATATTTACAGAGGAAGAAACTGAGGCTCAGAGAGGGGTAGAGTGACTTCACTAAGACCATACAGTTAATACACAGTAGTACTAGAATTTGATCCAGGTCATCTAAACCAGTTTCAAAATTCCAGTTGCCCTTCCCATCTGCATGTGACAAAAGCAGACCCTGCCAAAGAACTGGGAAGGGAGACCAAACACGTCAAATTTCTCATTCATTCCAATTCCCAGTCTCCCTGGCTGAGTGTGGTTGGTGCTCATTTCTGGTGGTTCCAACCCTCTGCACACCTCTGTGGGCCAGGGCCTGCCTTTCTCTCCCTAGCTCTGTGGTGGCTCAGTTGCCGGTGAGAACTTCTCTGACACAGTGGGCAAGGGCCAGGTGAACTTGGCCTTTGACTGGGCTGGGGAAATGAGAGTGGGAAGAAGGAAGTGACCACAAGGATCCAAGTCTGGAGAACTTCTACCTTCCCCAGTCCCTGCACCCAAGGGATTATGGGTATATGGGGATACTTTGGGACCCTGGCCAGAGAAAGGCCCTAGTGACTTGAGTATTCAGAGTTGTTGGTTCTGCTGTACCTGAGCAGATTTGTTTTCTCATCCAGATCCACCAACCTTGCAGATAAGAAATTAGAATTTACTACCCCAGATCATTTGTTACTTGCCAGCCCAGCCCATTCCCCTCTAGGATCCCTTAGCCTATAGTATGCAAAGGGAAGAAGCCACACAGCAAATCAGAAGCCCAGTGGCTCACAATTCTAGGGGCTTTTTGGGTTTACAGAGCCCTCTCCATCCCCCCTCCCCAATAGCTACCTTGGGAGGCAAGTAGAAGCAATAATTATAGTTAGCTTTGACATAATGCTTTAAGGCTTGCAAAGCATTTTACAACTGGTATCTTACAACAACTCTGTGAAGTAGCTGCTATATTATCCCTATTTTACAAATGAGGAAACTGAAACTGGGAGAGGTTAAGGGATCAACCCAGGTTTATATAGCTAGTGAGTATCTGAGGCAGGATTTGAACTCAGATTTTCCTGATGCCAAGTCCAGCACTCTTTCCACACTAGAACAAAGGGGATTGTCCCCATTTTACAGAAGAGGAAACTGAGGCTTAGAGAGTTGCCCAGGGTCACCCCACTAGTTCAGTGTTGGCAGAATCTAAAGCCAGATTAACTGGCCCCGAAGTCAAACATGCTTTCCAAGATACTGTGCTGCTCAGCCCCTGTAGGCCAAGTTTGTGGGGGGAAGGTATCCCAGGGTGCGAGACAAGAAGGGGAGATCCTCTTTAGCAAGTACATTTGGTTTGCAGGCCTGGAATTTAAACTTGGGCAGTTGATAGTTTATACAAACATTTGTCTTTGCTCCCTCTCTTCTCTGTCTTTTAGTCATGCCCCCGAGCTGGGCCTGGAGCCCAAGGAGATCCTCTCAGGCAGCCCTGATATATGTCCCGAGTGGTTAGCTAAAGGGGCTGGCAGGGATTGGAGCCATAATGTATTTGGAAATTTCAGTCCTCTGGGCATTCGGTGCCCAGTGTGGCCCCAACCACTCCCGAGCTGGTGGCCTGCTCAGGGCTCTGTGTCTCAAACGTCCTTCTAGCATGCAGCTCCATGTCTAGGCTGCTGGCCTGCCCCCCGGCATCCTGATCTGCAGTTTGGCACCATCCAGTCAAGACCCCGATGCTCTCTTGCATTGTTCCTGGATGGAGGGGGCCTCCCCGTCAAAGCTAGGCTGAATGAACAACCCCCTCGGTGGGCGTGTGGGACAGCGCCACTCCCTGGAGCCCCCCCCCTCCCCCCCCCGCCAGGCCCTCACGAGCCTCTCTCACTATTCTCTTTGAGCAGTCACTATTAACTACCACCACTTAGCTGCCAGCCGCGCGGCCTCGGTGGACGATGATGAGGAAGAGGAGGATAGACTACACGCGATGCTGTCAATGATCTGCTCGCGGAGCCTCACAGCTCCCAATCTGATGAAAGGTTTTTATCCCGCGTCCCTCCCTGAGCCCCTTCCCCTGTGCCCTAATTCTCCCTCCCCACCCAGTCCACTGGCCACGACCTAGAGGGACTCCTGCAACAGTGTTGGCATTACTGGACTCCCTGCGAGTCAGGCAGAGAGAGGCCGTGAGACAGAGACACACTAGGAAGGAGGGATGATGGGGTCAGCAGGAAGAGAGAGGACAGGAAGAGGGAAGGAGGGATGATGGCATTGAGTGGGCAGCTCCCAGTTACTCAGAGAAGGGACTCTACCAGGACCTGGGAGGAAGATGAACATGGGGGTGGGGGGAAGGAGGAGATCAGAAATCTAGAGCCAGAAGCCATCTCAGAGACCATCTAGTCTCAGAGAAGGCAACTGGGGCCCCAGGAAGGAAAAGGTCACTTGGGCAGGGGAAAAATTTGCATTCAAGTCTCAGAACTTCAGATTCAGCCCCTCTGTCTATCACAGCTTGGGACTCCATATAGATTTCCAGTCCATTTCTTTGGGGCCAAGATGATGGCTGCTTCAATTTAGCCCTTTCCTCCATTTCCCATTATTTCTCTGACTCTTTATCTGGTCAGTAATGGGAGAAGTCACTTTGTCCAAGGGTCTCATTTGACAGAGGAGGAAACTGAAGCCCACAGAGGTGGAAATGATTTGCCCAAGGCCACATAGCTAAGAACATAGGATTGTATATTTAAAGCCAGAAGAGATAACAAGCATTATCTAGTCCCACTGCCTCATTTTACAGATAAGGACACTGAGGCCCTGAGAGGATACATGGTCTATAGGATGATGGATTTCAAGCTGGAAGGGACCTCAGAGGTCATGTAGTTCAATAGTGAGGCAGTAACTGGGGAAGGATTCTCCTAGGGTAGGTCTCTAGCCATCAGGCAGGCGTTGAGGACCCTAGACATGCCTGATGGCAGGAGAGATGGTGCAGTGGGAAGCAGTGCGCCAGCTTAGCTTCTCTTTGTGCTCCAGAGGGTTGGGAATCCGAAGCTCATTGGCTTGGAATTAAGCTGGAGGTCCATAAACATTTATTATGCACTTCCTGTGTGTGGCAGCATAACATAAGGGATAGAGAAGACCTGGGTTCAGTCCTGCCTCTGATGTGGACTTAGCTATGTGACCCTGGGCTAGTCACTTAATCTTGAATACTCTACTCTATGAGACTATAAGACTCAGACTCTCTCCTCTGGCAACAGAGGAGGCTATCTGCATTGGTAGAGGATGTATCTCCTTGGGAGAGTTCCAGGTTAATGAAATCATAGATCAGGTTGAAAAAAAAAGTCTTGAACTATGCTGGATACTGGAGATAGACAAAAATGAAGCCATCCCTGCCCTCAGGGAGCTTATGTTCTATTGGGGACAAAACATGTACATATGGAAAGAATATATATGTAATATACAATGTACATTGCATATTAATGTAATACAATAATGTAACATGCAATATATGTAATATACAATGTGTATTGCATATTAGTATAATACAAGAAATACAATAATATAACATGCAGTATATGTAATATACAATGTGTATATTACATACATAATACAAGAAATACAATAATGTAATACACAATATATGTAATCTGCAAAATGCATACAAAGCAATTGGGGGATCAGGAGCTGAGGAGTCAGGAGAGTTGGTGCAAAAGGTGGTACTTGAACTGAATCTTGTGGCCGTGAGGGATTCCAGAGTGAGGGGTGAAGAGGAAGGAAGGAAGGATTCTGTAGATACACGCTGTGTACCAGGCAGTGTGCTAAGAGCTTTACAAATACCTACAACAACCCAGGAGGCAGGTGCTGTTATTATCCTCATTTTACAGAAAAAGAAACTGAGGCAGAATGAGGTTAGATGACTCAGTCAGGGTTCCATAGCTAACAAGTGTTCGAGGTTGGATTTGGACTCAGGCCCTCCTGCCTCCAGGCTGGGGCTCTATGCCCTGTGCCACATGATGGCGGCAGCTAGAGATGATAGGATCACGGAAGTAGAGTTGAAAGGGACCAGTCCACCGTCTTCATTTTACAGATGGAGAAACTGAGGCTAGGAGAGCCCAAGGGTCCTACAGGGAGTGAACATCAGAGCTGCCCCTCGGATGGACCTGACGTCCTTTCCCTCGCTCTCCAGGGCTCAGTCTGCCTCGGTAGCTTGGTAGAGGGTCTCTAGAAACGGGCCTTCCTTTCTCCATACCCCACCCCTGACTGCTTTGCCAACTAGTCCTTTTCCATTTTCTACCCAGGGGGTCTAAGCTTAATTCCTTCGTCCCAGGCCAAGCCTCAAGGTTATGTAGACCCTACTCCCTGGGACCTGGCCTGTGACTTAGGTCCAGTCTTGCCACATCTCACCTACCTTCCCATCTCTTCTATTCATCTAATTTTTTTTTTTAAGACTAGACTTGCTCTTCCATTGGTGTTAGCAAATCCCCCAGTGAGGAAATTCCTTTTACCAATGCTGATCCTGCTCCTTCTCTGCCTTTGTCAATGGCCTGGAGACCCTATGAGAGGAGTAAGTGACTTTCCCAGGGTCACACAGCCAATATGTGTCAGACATGGAACTTAAAGTATCAGAGATCAGAAGCTAACAGCTCTAACAGTCTGAGGAATGGCAGAAGCCATCTAGTTAGACTAAAGGCCAGCAAGAGGCAGCTAGGTAGTGCAGTGGATAAAACTCAGGACCTGGAGTCAGGAAGACCTGAGTTCAAATTTGACCTCAGACACTCACTAGCTGTATGTACTTGGGCAAGTCACTTAACTACTGTTTGCCTCAGTTTCCTCATCTGTAAAATGGGGATAATAATAGCACCTCCCTTCCAGGGTTGTTGTGAGGATCCAATGAGATAATCATTGTAAAGTTTAGTACATTACCTGCCACGTAGTAGGTCTATCTAAATGGCAGCTATTATTAAGGGAACTGGGCTGTGCTTTCATGGGTATAGGGGACTCCTAGGTAAGGAAACTCCCTCTCAACACACCTCCTCTCCCTGACACTTCTAACAGGAGCTGAAAGAAACAGAAAAGCAGCACCGGGTGGGCCAGCAGGGTCCCATTTCTGAGGTTATTTACTAGCAGTTCTGCAAAGTACATAAATAACTGGCTCCTGCCTAGACATCATTCCTTGTGACCTTGGGCAGATCACTTAGCTCTCTGGGCCTCAGTTTCCTCATCTGTAAAATGGAGAGGTTGGACTAACCTCCTAAGGTCCCAGCTTCAGAGCTAAGATCCTGTGACTGATCCATGTTGGCTGTGTCGTCCTGGGACAGTCCCTTGGTCTCTCACTGCTGTAGGCAGCACTCTAAGCTGCTCAGCTACGAGAAGGTGTTACCTGTGTAGGGAGAGAGGGAGATCAGAGGTCCAGTCCCCATCTCTATCCCTTCACTGCCCCCCAGCCTAGTTTCTCTTACATCCTGGCCTGTGGGCTGGTGCTTGTTTTCAGAGGCTAGGCTAGTATCCCCTTCCCTGAGGCTGGCTGATCCTGAAGGTAGGAGAGGGCTGAAAGATGGAGTGAGTTTTGGGTGCTAGGTTAGTGGGTTTTTTTTTTTCTTGCTTACTCTAAGATCCCCAGGGATCAGTTCTGTGGCCAGAGCTACCAGGAGCATGGCAGCATGGCAGTATGGGTCCTGATTAAGAGGCTACAGGGCTCTGCCAAGAGCTTTGAGGAGGCCCCTCCTCAGGAGGAGAAAGGACAATAAGACTGGAGATTGACGAAAGGGTCCCTGTACATCCCCAGTTGTAGGGAGCTTTCGGAAGATCTGGTCCCTTGCCCAGGAAGAACCCTGGCCTGGAATCCATCCTTTGCGCTGGGAGTGCCAGAGCCTATTTGTTCCCAGGCCAGTGGAAAAGGCAGACCTCTCCAAAAAAGCCCTGGGGGAATTGTGGATGAGGGCAGGTTTGTCCTTTATACCTATGCATACACACATATACCATACATTCTACACCCCCTCATCCCCAGTTTCTTGGGAATGGGGAGCCAGCAGCTGAGGTAGACCAGAAGCAGGCAAGGAGGGAAGGGATTAGCACAAGAGAGTGACGGGTGGGCTTCCCAAGCGTGTTCCCTTCTTCTCGTCCACAATGACAACACTGTTGTGTCCTGTTTGCTAGCCTTTGCTTCTAAGTTCTGCAACATGCTTGACTTTTGGTGCATGTGGATAAAGTGGCAGGTGTCCAATTCTCCCTTTCCCTTCCCCCACCCCCCAGACCTTGCCTCTCCTTCCCCCCCCTTCCAGCTGACAGACAGCCCCTGAGAGCAGAGATGCTATTCACTCTAATTCTAGGCCAGACCAGATGCCTTTCATTCGCAGTTCTGGGGACTGTAGGGTTCTACCCTCCCAGTGGTTTTTGCCTCCAACTCTTCCTCACCCTTGGAAGAGGAAGCCAAATGTACCAAAGCAAGCTCCCTGCCCCTGAGATGGCCCCGAGAGCCTAGTCCTGAGCCTGAGCTATGTGTAGTGGGTTGATTGTGAAAATACAACAAGATGGAACCTTTCCTTGCTGGCTTGCTCTGCTCCTTCCTGGAGAATTAAGGTGAAGAGCATTTTCCCATGAGCCTTTTGCTGGCTGGGACCCACTGCCTGGGCATGTCTTTTCCTTTTTGGTTTGGCACCTATCTTACCCTCGTCCTCCTCCTCTGGTCCTCCCTGCCCCACCCTGCTTCCTGCTGGCTAGCCAAGGCTCTGCTCTTAACTGTTGAGCGGCTGCTTCCTGCTTCAGAGTGCATGAGCTGGCCTCGGCCCTCCTCGCTCGCCCCTCCTCGCTCGCCCCATGTCTGCATCCCTCCCCTCTTGCCATCCTGACCTCTCTTTTTGGGGTAATCTTGCACCCCTTCAACCCCCACACCTGGTCCAGAGCTGCAGCTCATCCCCACCAAGTCTGTTCCCTTAATTTGCGTTCTGGTGGAGTTGAAGGGCCAGCTATTCCTGGAGATCCTGGCTGCACAAAGGTCAGGAGCCTAGACAGTGGGGCAAAGTGCCCTCAGCCCCTCCAAGCCTCAAACTGCCAAATGCACAGAGTTCAGGGATCAGGGACTGAGCCATAATGTGCTCACTCTGTCCCAGTTATCCTGAGTGACATTAGATAATTGGGTAATTTATAACCATAAAATTAATAATAACAATAGTAGTTGGCATTTATATAGTTCTCTAAGGCTTGCCTTACAAAGCACCATATGTGTTACGTCTTTGGATCCTCTCACCAACCCTGCATAGTTGGTGCTGTAATTATCCCCACTTTACAGATGTAGAAACTGAGTCTGAGAAAGGTTCAGTGACTTGCCTAGCATCCCATAGAATAAGTACACTGTGCTAGAATCAGAATTGACAGCACCATAGCTAGTGCAACCTAGGATGCCCAAGATTATCCCCTCTATGGCCTCCTTGAAATGAGATGCTCCAGCCTTCACTTGAAGACTTCCAGAGATGGGAAGACCCACTTTGTAGAGGTTACACAGCTCATAGCTGTCAATGGTGCCACCTCTTCCAGCCATACCCCATCACACAAATCTTTCTTTTCTCTTCCTGTCTTCTTTTTTTCCCTTTCTTCCCCCTTCTTTCCATCATCTACCCTCTCACTCCCTTTCTGTTCTTACTATTGGGTCTATAAGTGGTGCTGCTTCCCTCCCCCACTACCTTCATTATTCCTGCTTAGTTTAGAAAGAAAGCTTTAAGGGTAAATCGTATTCCAAGCACTGTTTCTGGAGGTGAGATATCTGCTCTCTATTAGTCAATCAATAAACATTTATTAAGCATTTACTATGTGCCAAGCATATAGTAAGTTCTGGGGATACAAAAAGAAGCCAAAGACAATCCCTGCCCTCCAGGAGCTTACAGTCTAATGAAAGAGACGACACACAATTATCTACAAAGCAAGCTAAACAGAGGATAAATAAGAAATAATTAACACAAGGAAGTCATTGGAATTAAGAGGGATTGAAGAAGGCTTCCTGTAGGCAGTAGGATTTTATTTGGGACTTAAAGGAAACCAAGGAGGTCAGTAATCAGAGCAGAGGATATGAGAGTATTCTAGACATGGGGGAGGGACAGAGAGGATGCCCAGAGCTGAGAGATGGAGGGTCTTGCTCATGGAACAGCCAGGAGGCTGGTGTCACTGGAATGAAGAGAACATGGTGGAGGGTAAGGTGTAAGAAGAGTAGCAAGGTCAGAGGGGGCTAAGTTATGAGGAGTTTTGAATGCCAGGTGGAACATTTTGCATTTGATTCCAGAGGCAATAGGCAATAGTTTAGTGAATAGGAGGGTGTCATGATGGTGAGACCTTTGCTTTAGGAAACTCATCTTAGTGGCTGAGTGGAGAATGGACTAGAGTGGGGCAAGATTTGAGGTAGGCAGGCCCACCAGCAGGCTAATGTCCGGGGCAGTTGGTCAGTATCTGTGTTGGGGTGGCAGAATGGCAGGCCCTTCTAGTGATCTCAAGAAGGCTTTGTACATCTGGAGGCTTCCAGACAAAAAGAACAATAAAATAGTTAGTTAACAAGCGTTATTCAATGTTTGCTATGTGCCAGGCACCATGCTAAGAACTAAAGACACAAAATCAGAAATGACACAGTCCCTGCCCTCAGAGTGCTTACATTCCAACAAAGGAGACAACTTCCATATGTCTACAGAATGTTTAGGAGAGGAGATAGGAACTGGATCTATGACTGTTATAGGGAATTCCCAGACAAGAAAATTGCTTCAATCAATGCAGGTTGGCACCCTCTCTGCAACTTCTAGGAGAGATTCCTGAAGCACCGAGAGGTAAAGAAGTGACTTTCCCAGGGTCACACAGTCCACTCAGAGACAGGATTTGAGCCCAGATCTTTCTGACTCTGAGGCCAGCCCTTATCCACTAAACCTTGTTCAATGCCTACAAATATGACATGTATCCAAAGTGCTTTGGGAGGGAGGGCCCTGGCTGCTGGGGGGATCAGGAGAGGCTTTGTGTACAAGGTGGCCAGCATTTATATAGTGCCTACTGTTTGGCAGGCACTGTGCTAAGCTCCAAACAAATACTATCTCATTTGATCCTCACAGCGACCCTGAGGGGCAGGTGCTATTATTATCTTCATTTTACAGCTGAGGAAACTGAGGCAGAAGTTATAGGACTTGCCTGAAGTCACACAGCTAATCTGAGGTTAGCTATGAACTCTTCCTGACTCCAGGCCTAGCACTCTCTCCACCTAGGTTCCTCTGCAAACCAAAGGTAGCCCCCAAACCTTGGTAGAGAGTACTGGCCTCTCCTGCTCTGGCTGAAGAGAACCAGCCCCATGACCTTGGAAGTTTCTCCAAAAGAGACAAGGCCCTGGCTTCTGGTACTAGACTAAGGGTTGGTGGAAAGAGCCTTCCTTCCTTCTTTAGAGCAGGTTATATGAGTGATCCCTTCATCATGGCAGGTAGCCACATGAGCTGCAAAGCCAATGACAGGTGAGGGTCAGGGAAGAGACCTTGTCCCATTGAATGTTAGGAAAATAAGAACTCCTGTTCTCCTCCTTTCTTCAATTCTAGTCCAGGAGTTTTAATTTTAGATTGAACCTGTGATTTCATTTCCGATGAGGAATCTCCCTTTACTAATGCAGATAATCTCTCAATTTTTAGTCATTGAGAGCTGCCTTGAGGCACAGAGAAGTTAAGTGACTTGCCCAGGGTCACCTGGTAATTTATATGTCTCTGAGGCAAGACTTGAACACAGGTCTTCCTGATCAAAGGCTGGTTCTCTATCCACAGCTTCCTCTCATAGCTTGAGAGGGATAAACACATCCTCCAGAGGCTGGCCACCAGGTGGTCTTTTTAGGGTCCAGCTATTCCACCTCTACTCCTCCACCCCTCTGGAGAGTGAAACCCAAAGAGACAAGTAGATACTTTTCTGTCCTTTCCTCTCTCTCTGCCAGAGTATTTAATCCTATAGAAAGAGGACAAGCAAACATGCACTTGGCGAAATAGGAGAGCCTCTGACCACCTTTCCTGCCGCTGGGCCTCTAGCCAGAGACTTCCCCTTCCCCTCCCCGGAGGCCTCCAGTCTGGTGCCAGGGGTTGAATCTGAGCTGCAGCTCCAGGCAGCAAGGCCTGGCACAGCCCTATCAGTATGGGCACCATGGGAGGGATGCTGCACCCACAGCCCTGACCATCACTCACTCCCTTGTCCTAGATGCTGGGGACATGATCGAGATGCAAGGCTTTGGGCCCAGCCCACCAGCCTGGCAGTTTGAGCCTCCCATTGGCCACAACTCCTGTCTCTCTTGCTCTATCAGAGGTTCATCCTATGACCCGCCCACCTACTGCAACTGTACTCAGGACAGGTGAGTGGGACCCCAGCTGGGGGACAGAAAAGCATGGGGGTGGGGGGGAGGTGGGAATCAAGGCACTTCTAATCCTCACCTAGATGTCCTTCCATTTGTGTGTGTCTTTAAATGGCTATCTGTGAATTTGTGTGTGCCTCTGAGCAGCTGAGCATCCAGGGGCATGTGCCCATTTCTGTCTCATTGTCTTTGTGCTTCTCTCAATGTGACCAGTCAGTGAATGTGTGATGAGCACCTACTATGTGCAAAGCGTGAGGTAAGACAACTGGCATTGTGCTTCCCGCAGGCTCTTGAAAGCTTGCAGCTTCCACATAGGAAGTTAATACATATCTGTGGAACTGAACTATGTCTCTTTTTGAAATTGTGTAATCTCTAATAACATTGACAAAAACAAATATTAAAAGCCATAAAAACCGAAATATTTATAGTTTATAAAATGTGTATATTAACTTTAACCAAATAACAAAAATGCATCATTTGCTTCAGAGTCCTTTCTGATCTCTTCTCCTGTGGGTTTGTTTTTCTTTTCAAAGCAACTTCATTTTCATAATCTGAAGAGTATGCAGAGTATAGTTATTAACTAGAAACTAGCACAAGACTGCTTGCCCGGAATCTGGAAGTGATTTGGGTTGTTGGTCAGGTTTATTTGTTTTTAGAACACAAAACATCAAAGTCGCTGCTGGTAGGTAGGACAGGTTATAGGATCGGGCAATCACAGAATCTCTGCACTGGTCTAATCAATTCTTGAACAAGATTTTCATCTACAACATCCCTGGCAAGGGGGTCGTGCACAGTCTTTGCTTAAAGGGTTCCAGTAAGGAGGAAACCCACTACCTTCTGAAGCAATCCATTCTACTTTGGGATAGCTCTAATTTTTAGGAAATTCTCTTGGGAGCCAAGCCAGTTTCACTCACCGAGGAACCAGATAGCTATCTAACTTAAGGTTAGAAATTCCTTGCAATTACTATTTTTTTTAAAGCAATTGGGGTTAAGTAATTTGCTCAAGGTCACACAGCTAGGTTTTTGTTTGTGTGGATTAAGTATCTGAGGCCGGATCCGAACTCAGGTCCTTCTGACTCCAGGGCCGGCGCTCTACTCACTGCGCCACCTAGCCGCCCCTGCAATTACTATTTAACTCAATATGGGAATCCTGTGCTCCTTGGGCAGTCCATTTCTAAGGATCATACCACCGCTACCCTCCCAATAAACATGGCAACTGTGTTGGATATACCAGATAGTCTATTTGGTCTCAAGATCCTTTTACAAGGATACCCAAAAGAATTGAAACCCAAAACAAAAGCTAAGAATAGGAGGCAAAATTCTCTACTCTCCTAGTCCTCATTCTTGTTTTTATTATTATATCTGTATGCAGAAAAAAAGAATGTTGATTTTTGCTATCTGTTCTAAGTGAGAAGCAGCATAGGGTAACGGATAGAGAAATGGCCTTGCAGTCAGGACCATGCAGGTTCA
This sequence comes from Gymnobelideus leadbeateri, assembly GCA_011680675.1. Taxonomy (NCBI): domain Eukaryota; kingdom Metazoa; phylum Chordata; class Mammalia; order Diprotodontia; family Petauridae; genus Gymnobelideus; species Gymnobelideus leadbeateri. The sequence goes on from WOXC01006227.1 coordinate 25,293, forward strand.
GCTTCCTCCCTGGTAATTGTCTAAGACTAGAAATTGAAGAGGTGATGTTAGTTTGCATTGGTGTAGGAAGTTTCTTCTTTCTATCCATAGCCTTGCCAGCAACTCTCTATTTTGCTGAAATCACAGATCCCATTAAAAAATTGACTACACTGATTTGCCCCTCTGGGACCAAACTTCATAGTCTAATCCCTTTGTCTTGCACCAGCCATTTTAATGTCTAAAGATAGTTATCTTCTTCCCCTGAAGTTTCTTCTTTTCCAAGTAAAATCTTTTTCATTCTGTGTCATAGATTTGGAGCTGATTTTTAGATCTTTCAGATTGATTTCTTTAACAAAAGAGGAAACTGTGGCCCAGGGAAAAGTAGGGAGTAAGTCACAGAGACAACTCAACCCAGATTCCTCTGCCTCTAAATTCAGCACTTTTTCTACTATAGCATTATTATACCCATTTTGCAGGTGGAGAAACCAAGGCTTAAAAAATGGTGACTTGCTTGAGGTCACTACGTGAGTTAGCCAGAGTTCGCCAGGAGAATTCCTGAGCTCTGACACAATACCCTTTACCCCCCTACACCCCACCAGTGTCTTCATGTCTCCGTGTTTACTTTCTTGTGGATGTGGATGTGTCTGTGTATGTTCCAGTCTACTCCTCTGTTTCTGTTTCCCTCCACCTCTGCTGCTAAATCTCCAACCGTATTCAGCCAGGCGACATAAGGTATGGCTGTCATACCCAGAAGATCCTGAAGTGGCATATTCATGGGCGTAGTCATGGCTTAAGTGCTCTTGGCCAGATCTCTGTAAATCTCAGCCCTTTCTATGTTGACCTTTGGGGTTATTTACCAGAATCCCATCCCACTGTCTTGAGCCCCTGATGGACCTCCCTCTGTCCCTGTAAGCACATATTGAGCCCAATTCAAGGCCAAGAGCCCCAGGGAAGAGTATCTCTAGTCCAGTGCACAGCATATATATAGTATGTGCCTAATAAATCCTCATTGACTGATCCACTTATTGCCCAAGGGCGCCCTCCACTGGTGACCAGGCCATGAGCATTAGATTGGGAAAGGTGAAATGTGGTTTCCTTACCTGCCATGCATACTTCCCAGCTCTGTTTATGGAAGACAGGTGAATCATCTCTGCTGTAATATTGGGAAAGGGCAGAGCTCTAAGAGCAGGAGGCAGACCCCCCCCCCCGGGGGGCTCAAGAGAATTAGAAAAGGATTCTGGGAGGTTCCTTAGCCCCATAGAGCGCCAGGGGGCGAGACCACACTCCTGGAAGCCAGTCCTCCCCCTCAGGGAGGTAGCAAGGCCAGCAGCAGGAATTCCCAGAAAACCTTTCAGAGCTGAAAGGACCTTAGATATCTAGTGCCACCCCTCCCCTTTTACAGAGAGACAGACTCAAAGTCACCCAATAAGAAGGAGATGGAACTGGAGGGAAAGGCTGAGAGAAGTAAGTGAGCAAGCTTTGACCCCGACCAGACTGAGTTCAGGTGGCACTCCCCGGGTACGGGGCCCAGGACTAGAACCCAGGTCTGCTGACTCCAAAGTCTAGTGTCCTCTCCATGGCTCCACAATCTCTCCCTGAAGTTTTCATGGGAGTTAGGAGAAAGGGGACTTTCCCAGTTGCGGTAGCTGGTCTCAGGGCCTTGCCCTGCCTGTTTCCACTGAACTGTGGCTCTCTCCTCCCCAGAATGCCCCTGAGATTGCTGTGTGAGAACATGAAGAGACAGATCATGTCCCGGGCCTTCTATGGATGTGAGTGAGATGGAAGGGGGAGGGGTGAGAGGCTGCCCTGGGAAACACTCTCTGTCTCCTTCTCTTCAACCATGGAGTCACCTCCTAGGAGTTGTTAGTGATAAGTCTCCTGCCTCCTCTTCTCTCCCCCTCCCCACCAGGGCTGGCATACTGCCGACATCTGTCCACTGTCAGGACCCACCTGTCAGCTCTGGTACATCATAATATCATCCCACCTGACCGGCCTCCGGGAGCTTCGGGAGGGCTCACCAAGGAAGTGTGGAGCAAGTACCAGAAAGATAAGAAGGTTTGGGAAGGGTTCTGGGGGGTGGGAGAGGAGAGACCAAGGGCTAGTGGGGGGTAGTGCCCAGGAGATGAGGGTAAGAGAACAGCTATCGAGTCTGGGAGAATGGCCAAGATGGAATGGGGTCCTCTACAGGAAAGAGAGGGAATACTGAAGTGTGAAGAGTATTCCCAAATCACTTGACCATCAACTGGCTTTGGTCTGTTGAGTAGAGAGAGACTCCCTCACTTACAGCCCGGCAGATCTCTGAAATAGGCAATCTGATTATGTTTATCTCCATTCTACAGTTTAGGAAGCTGAGGCACACAGATAAATCACCCACTAACACATGCAAGAACCAGGCTTTGAATGCCAGTCTTCTGAGAAGTCCAGTGATCTGACTGTGCTACCTTTCCTAGCAGACATGGCCCTAACTCTGATCCCAGCTCTGCCACTAACTCACTGTGTGACCTCGAACAAGTTGTTTCTCTCCCCCTGGCCTGTAGTTTCTTCTTCTGTCCAATAAGAGCATTGGATGAGATAATCAGAGGGCCCGTCCATCTCTCAGTCCTGTTAAAAGAACTTTTGGTGCCATGAGTTAGGCTGTGCAGAGGCTGGGACTCCTGGGTCCAGGTGGATGAAGCCGTATGAAGACCCTGTCTGAGCTACAGGGTGTCCAAGGAGTGACCTGGCCCAAGAATCAGGGTGCTCTCACTTGTGTGTTACAACCCTATCAGAGCTTGACTACCCAAGGGGGACTGAAGGAGGATCTGGCCAGGAGGTAGAGAGAAGGATCCCCTCTGCCTACTCACCATGTAGATGGAAGCTGCTAGTTGAGTTCCATCCCAGAGGAGGAATCTAAGGCTCAGCAGAGTCTCCTCTCTTTCATCCCTTCCTCTCTCTCCTCCCTTCCTCTCCCCTCCCCTCCTTTCTATCTTCTTCCTCTCCCCTCTCTCCTCTCCCTTCCTCTCCCTTCCCCTCCTTTCTATCTTCTTCCTCTCCCCCTTTTCCTCTCCCCTCCCCTCCTTTCTTCCCTTCCTCTCCCTCTCCCCTCTCCCCTTTTCTCCCCCCTCCTTCCCTTTCTTCTCCCTTCCTTTCCCTGCCTCCCCCCTTACATTACTTCCTCTTCTCTCTTCTTTCCTTTTTTCCTCTTCTTTTTTCTCACTTCTCCTTTCCTTTCCCTCTTCGCTCCCTGACACTTAGAACTACAAGGAGCTGGAGCTTCTGAGGAGAGTATACTATGGGGGTGTGGAACATGAGATCCGAAAGGACGTCTGGCCCTTCCTGCTTGGACACTACAAGTTTGGCATGAGCAAGAAGGAAATGGAGCAGGTGAAAGAAATCGGCACCCAGGGCTGTGAAGCAGGAAGGGACCCCCAGTCAGGCAAGGCTTGGGGGTCACACCACAGGGCTCCCAGTTCCCAGCCTCCCAGGAGCGGTGGCCCCAGAACCAAGTCTACCAAAGTAAAAGAAATGGAGGACTGGGGCTCAACCCAGGTCTGCTTCTATTGGGGTGACCTTGTGCTAGTCCTGCTCCCAACTCAAAACCCTGTAATCCCGAAATGACCTTCAGTCAGATGACTCCCTTATGCTGAGGCGGCCCCAGTCCTACCTTTTCCCTGGACTCTCAGACCTGGGGAGCTGGTCATCCTGAAGTGGGGGTAGGGTAGGGCATGGACCTGGTGCCTAGGTGAGTGGGAAAGGGGCTTTGTGTTAATTCCTCATCACAACACTGGATCTTCCCCAAGTCCAGGTGGATGAAGCTGTAGCATCCCGCTACCAGCGGGTACTGGCAGAGTGGAAGGCCTGTGAGGTGGTGGTCCGGCAACGGGAGCGGGAAGCCCACCCAGCCACACTCACTAAATTCTCCTCAGGCAGTAGCATCGACAGCCACGTCCAGCGTCTCATCCATAGAGACTCCACCATCAGCAATGATGTGAGTCCTGAGAGTGGCAGGGAGAGAGGTGGCTTGGGCTTGGGTTCAGGGGGCTGAAGGATGGGGAGGATTGGGCCAGGATCCCTGATGGGAGCTTATGCCAACTCTAGTCTGCACTTCTGGAAGAGGCCTAGCTTCCCATCCTGATGAGGACGATCAGGCCATGTTTTAATGCATTCACTATGTGCCAGACACTGGGATAAGTGATAGAGGGAGGAGACAAGAAAGCAAGACTGTCCCTGCCCTCAAAATTACATTCTAATGGGGAAAGGAAATACATAAAGGAGAAGCTAGAAGCTGAGGGAGAGGTAGACTAGTTTGGAAATGGCCAGGAAATGACTTAGAGATCTGGTTCTGGTCAATGTAATGGAACAGCTCACTTACCAAACTTCTTTTTTTTATATTTTAAATATTTTCCCCAATTACATATAAAAACAAATGTTCACTTTTTAAAATTTTGGGTTCCAAATTCTCTCCCTCCCACCTTCTCCTTCCTGTTCATTTAGAAGGCAAGAAATTTGATATATGGTGTAGTCCTGCAAAACCTATTTCCATATTAGTTATATTGTTAAAGAAAGCACGGATTCCCCCTGCCCTCCCAATAACAAGAAAAATAAAGTAAAAAAAATAGATCTCAATCTGCATTCAGACTATCAGTTCTATCTCTGAAGGTGGATAGCATTTTTCATCATTAGTCCTTCAGAATTGCCTTGGATAACTGTATTTCTAAGAATGGCTAAGTCATTCACAGTTGATCATTGTATAATATTGTTGTTATTGTATGCTATGTTCTGGTTCTGCTCACTTCATTCTGCATCAGTTCACATAAATCTTTCCATTTTTTCTGAAGGCATCCTGCTTATCATTTTTTAAAGCACAATAGTCTTCCATCACAATCATATACCACAGCTTGTTCAGCTATTTCCCAAAAAAATGGGCATTCTTCAATTTCCAATTCTTTGCCACTATAAATATTTGGGTACATATTGGTCTTTTTTCTTTTTAAAAAATCTCTTTGTATTATAGACCTAGTAGTGGTACTGCTGGGTCAAAGGGTGTGCGCAGTTTTATTGCCCTTTCAGCATAGTTCCAAATTGTTCTCCAGAATGGTTGGATCAGTCCACAACTCCACCAACAGTGCATTAGTGTCCCAGTTTTCCCATATCCCCTCCAACATTTGTCATTTTCCTTTCCTGTCATATTAGCCAATCTGATAGGTGTGAGGTGGTACTTTAAAGTTGTTTTAATGTGCATTTCTTTAATCAATAGTGATTTAGAACATTTTTTCATATGGCTATAGATAGCTTTGATTTCTTCTTCCAAAAACAGCCTGCTCATAGCCTTTGACCATTTATCAATTGAGGAATGACTTGTACTGTTATACATTTTACTCAGTTTTCTAAACATTTGAGAAATGAAGCCTCTATCAGAGAAACTTGCTATAAAAATTGTTTCACATTTATGATTACTGTGCATTTCCCTTCATGCTATTTTCCTCCTGTTTATCCTTCCGTTTCTCCCCTTTCACCCTGTCCCTCTTCAAAATTGTTTTGCTTCTGACCACTGCCTCCTCCCCAATCTGCCTAGCCTTCTGTCATCCCCATCCCTTTTCTTATCTTCTTTCCCTTCTATTTCCCTTTAGGGAAATATAGATCTATCTACCCCACTGAGTGTGTATTTTATTCCCTTTTTGAGCTAATTCTGATGAGAGTAAGGATTAAGCATTGCCCACCCCTCCCCCATCTTCCTCTCCACTATAAAAACTCTTTCATACCCCTTTTATATAATTGACCCTTCTACCTCTCTTCTCACTTTTCCCAGTCCATCCCTCCTTCTTAATCCTTAATTTTTTTTTTAGATATCATCCATCATAATCAACTTACACTCATGCTCTCTTTCTATGTGGAATCCTTAACTACCCTAATACTGTTAAAGTTCATAAGAGTTGCATGTAGAAATGTAAACAGTTTAACATAATTGAATCCTTGATGATTTCTCTTTCTGCTTCTCTTGAGTCTTGTATTTGAAAGTCAGATTTTCTATTCAGCTCTGGTCTTTTCATCAGGAATGCTTGAAAGTCCTCTATTTCATTAAATATCCATTTTTCCCCTGAAAGATTTTATATTTGTCCCTTTCACATCATGGAGGTCAGGGGTGTGGCACCCCCTCAATCTATAAAAGCCATGTAAATTGTTGACCCTATCTTTTTGCCAGAGAAGAAGTACAATTTTTTTTTCTTTTTCTTTTATGGGGTATTTACAATACTTTATTTTAAAATCTGGGTTGAGTATTTAGTCATAGACTATATGTTGCCTGCTGATCTTCCCATGTCATCTATGGCCTCTGGCAAAACTCCCAAAGAATTCCTTTAGAGAATTTAATTTTTCATATGATACATAAAAACCATGATGGAGATAGTCATGATGTAGAAGGGATAATTGTACTCAGTTTTCCTGGGTAGGTGATTCTTGCTTGTAACCCTAGGTCCTTTGCCCTCTAGAATATCATATTACAAGTCCTCTGATGCTTTAATATAGAAGCTGCTAAATCCTGTGTAATCCTTATTGTGGCTCCTATTTGAATTTTTCTTTCTTGCCATTTGCAATATTTTCTTCTTGACCTGAGAGTTCTGGAGTTTAGCTATAACATCCCTAGAAGTTTTCATTTTGGGCTCTCTTTCAAGAAGTTTTTGGTGGTTTCTTTCTATTCATCTCTATTACCCTCTGGTTCTAGGATATTAGGGCAGTTTTCCTTGACAATTTCTTGCAATATGATATGTAGGCTCTTTTTTTGATCATAGCTTTCAGGTAATCTAATAATCATCTCTCCTGGATCTATTTTCCAGGTTAGTTGTTTTTCCAATGAGATAGTTCACATTTTCTACTACTTTTTCATTCTTTTGATTTTGTTTGATTGTTTCTTGATATCTCATGGAGTGATTAGCTTCCACTTGCCTAATTCTAATTTTAAGGAATTTTTTTTCAGTGAATCTTTGTACCTCCTTTTCCATTTGGTCAATTTTGCTTTTTTAAGAACTTATTTTCTTCAATGAATTTTTGTACGTTTTTTCCATTACTTTGTGCATCCTTTACTTAAGCTGTTTATTCTTTTTTCATGATTTTCTTTCATCATTCTCATTTCCCCCCAATTTTTCCTCTATCTCTTTTATTTGATTTTTAAAATACTTTTTGAGCTCTGCCAGGAATTCTTTTGGAGCATGAGACCAATTCACATTTGTCTTTGAGGCTTTCAATATAGCTGTTTTGACTTTCACCATAGTGACTTTCTACAGTAAGGTTATTTTTGTTGTTGTTTGCCCATTTTTCCCCACCTTTTTTTTTTACTTTTAACTTTATGTTAAAGTTGGGCTCTGCTCCCATGGTAGAAAGGGCACTATCCCAAGCTTCAAGGTTTTTGTGCTGCTATTTTCAGACTTCATTCTAGCGGTCTGTAAGTCTTCCGTTCTTCCAAGGTGGTATGATCTAAGGAGAGGTGTTGGCACTGCTCTTTTGGCCTGTGAGCAGCCACAAGCATTCTTTTCCACAGTCCCACAGTTCCCTGAAACTGTGCCCAGGTTCCCCACTCCTGTGAGCCCCAAGCTCTAGTGTGCTAGTGCTCTTTCTTGCTCTAAGACTGCAACTTATAACTATGAATGGGCAATCTAAGAGAGTCCATCTGCAGTGCTAGCAGAAGGTCCCCTCTAATCTCCTTCTTCTGACCACTTGTCCAGTCCCCTGTGGGCTAATTGCCCCCATGGCCTGCTGCTGAACACTGCTTGAACACTGCCTGCTGCTTGAACACTTGCTTGAACACTGCCTCTGTTAGATTGTGCTTCACACTCACTCCACTGAGACAAATCTTTCCTGCCGACCTTCTAAGTTGTCTTGGGCTAGAAAATTCCATCACCCCATCCTTCGATTGATTCTCCTGCTCCAAAATTCATTTTGAGGTGTTACTTTAAAGTTGTGTGAAGGGGAATTTGGGAGAACTCAGTAGACTGCTTGCTTTTACTCTGCCATCTTGGCTCCACCCTCCTCACTTGTCAGAACTTTTGATTTCTTTTTGGAAACTTCATCGTCAACCTCTTCAGAGGTTACCCCTAGTGGTATTATAGTATGGAGGGAGTGTTGGAATAGTTCGAATCCCTCCTAAAACACTCACTAGCTGTATGACCTGTGCAAGTCACTTAACTACTATGTCAGCCTTAGTCCTCTCATCTGTAAAGTGAGGATAACTCCCCTCCCAGGGTTGTGAGGATCAAATGGAATCATGTATAGAAAGAACTTTAGGAATGTGTACTTTTGAGCCATGTGTTGGAGATCTAAAGCAAAGTGCTTTGAGAAATTAGAGGAGGGAGCATCATCAAGGAAGGCTTCCCAGAAGAGGGGGCATTTGGGCTGGGTTTTGAATGATTGGTAAGAGTCTGACAAAGAGTGGAAGGAAGCACATGCCCAGCATAGGAAGCAGCCTGAGCAGAGGCAGGAGAGCACACGCCATGGTGAGGAGATAGAGGAATTTCAGTGTGACTGCTTAGAGAGGGAAGTAACACGAGAAAAGGCTGAAAAGTGAGGGCACTTCCAGGTAGTGGAGGGCTTCAAATGCCAATGCAGAGACATGGACATTTTATTCTAAAGGTCTTGGGAACCTGTGAAAGCTCTTTGAAGCCAATGAGTAACACAGCCAGATCCATGTAGAAGACAGCTCACTAGCAGTGGTTGTGGAGGCTGAGTGAGAGGAGGGATGATAGGTGCAGGGAGATCTCTCAGGAAGCTCTTTGAACAGTGTGGGCAGGTGCTAATAAGGGACTGTACCAGAGTGGTCACCATGGGGATAGAGAGAAAGGGACAGATGCTGATGATGGTGCAGGAGCAACAGAGTTTTATTAAATAACTAGAGGAAAATTAAGAGAAACCAAAACCAAAATACAAAAAGCTTAGAAGATATCAAGCATAAGTAGGGCATAAGCCAAGTAGAATTTTAGAAAATCAATGAACAAGCACTGATTAAACTAGCTATGGTGCTAACTGCTGGGGACACAAAGATAAAAATGAAACAGTCCCTGGCCTCAAGGAGCTTAAAATCTAGTGGGAAAGACAAGGAAGAAGAAGGAGGAGGAGGAGGAGGGAAGGAAGAAAATGATTTATGCAGCCCCTACTAGATGCCAGGCACTATACTAAGGAAACCATTTAGAATTACTATCTCACCTGAGATAATATGACTACTTCACATGAATAGATACTACCTATATGCACACACACATATATAATAGAAAATTACCTTGTATTTACTCTTCATGAAGGTTTATTTTAGTAGTAAAGCTCAGCTCAAGTGTCACTGCCTAGATGAAGCCTTTCTGGACTCCCCCAGTTACTAGTTAGTGTCTATATGTGTGTATATATAGGCATACATGTCTGTGTATGTACATGTATCCATTTCTTGACTTTTAACTTTATGTTGAAGTTAAATCTATATATATAAACATGCACGTGCATATAAATATGTGTACATATACTATATATATATAGTATAGCTATATGGTTACATATATAGGACATATACATACAAGTAAATATAAGATAATTTAAAAAAAATTTTTGTGGAGCAGGCACTAACTAGCAACTAAAGACACCTGAACCTGGCTTTGAAGAAAGCCGGAGAGTCTAAAAGACAGAAGTGATGAAGGGTGGCTTTCCAGGCAGGGGAGTGTGTACAAAGGTACAGAGGTGGGAGATGAAGGATCATGTGTGAGGAAAAATAAAAGCCCTTCAACACTCCTTTTCCCCACTGTGTTTTGGCTGTTTAAAAGCCCCAACCAAAGCGGGAAGAATCCTGAAGCTTTGATCTCTCTGGGCTTGGGTGCAGCTCTTGGGAAGGCAGTGTCTTTCTGACCCCTTCAGCCAGCTAGGCAGGACGCCGCACTCACTAAATGAGGTAGCAGCGACACCATGGAAATAGTGCTGGCTTTGAAGCCAGAGGACCTAAGTTTGAATTCTGGCTTTGCAGACATCATCTTGGGTCAGTCACTCTTTTGGCCTCAGTTTCTTTGTTTGTGATATGAAGGGCTTGATCTGGATAACTTCTAAATTCCTCTCCAGCTCTCAGTCTCTTTCTAATCCTATACCTTCTCCTCTCTTGGCCCCTTTTCACAAAGTCAGGGAGACTTGAGTTCAAATTTTACCTCAGACACTTACTAGCTGTGTGACCCTGGGCATGCCACTTAACTATCTGGCTCAATTTCCTCAGCTGTAAAATGGGGTCATAATGGTGCTTACCTCCCAGCGTTCCGAAAAGAAATCAAGGAATGAATTAGATATTTGTGAAGTGCTTAGCCTTAATGAATGAATTTTGAAGTGTATTAAATTTCTGAGTTATAGATGAGGCTTCAGTGACTTACCCATGGTTATACAACCTGCATAATTCAAACCCAGGTTTTTTCTGATTCTAAGTTCAGTTGTCTCTCAACTCTAACACACACACAAAGTGGTACAATGGAAAGAGAATCCAAAATTGAATTCTAGATCACAATCTAGAATTATAATCTGAATTTAATCTAGAATAATAAGATGGAATCATAATCTGGTTTGAAATCTTGCCTCTGATGGTTGCTACCAGGGTGACTCCTTAGAGAAGTCTCTTTACCTCTTCGGACCTCAGTTTCCTCATCTGTGAAATGAGGGTTGAATAGCACCTGGGCTCCCTTCCAGCTTTAGTACCAACATGCTCTGCTCTGGCAAACTCCTCACGGTGATGTAGGAAAACATCATATCTTCCTGTGGCTTCCCTGGCATCATCCCTTCTCATCATCCTTTCTCCCATCTGTTCATCCTCTCCCTCCCTTCTCTAGGGCAACTGTTACAGATTAATCACTTCTAGCTAGACACAATAGATGTCTTTAGTAACCACTTCAGCAGTCTTTCTGGTCCTTCCAGACCTGCTTCTTAAAGGGCTCGTGACCTTTTTCTTCTGAACTATGTAAACATAGTTGTGCTCAAAAATATTGAAAGTGGTTTTATTTAAGCCCATTTAAACAACTTAATTCACATAAAAGTACACAGTTAAAGGCTAAGCGCTGGTCATTGATCAATTTTGATCAGGTCAGTCAGTAAACATTTATTTATTTAAATGGGTTTTAAAATTTATTTTATTTAAATTTATTTAAATGCCTGCTATGTTCCAGGCACTGTGATAATTGGGCTTTGGGGATACAAATATAAACAAGAAAGACAATCCCTGACCTCAAGGGGTTTACAGTTTGATGGAGGAAGACAATACACAAAAGGAAGCTGATGAGGTCAGAGAATACTGGCAGACAGCCATTCTTGAGAACAACTGGGTTTGTTTTTTTTATTTTGTTTGAGTTCCAAATTCTATCCCTCCCCTTTCCCTTCCTTGAGACTGTAAACAATCCAATATAGATTATACATGTGTAATCATGTAAAACATTTCTATATTAGTCATTTTGTACAAGAAGACTTGAAGAGAAAGGAAGGAAGGAAGCACCAAGGAAGGAAGGAAGATAGCATGCTTCAGTCTTTATTCAGACAATATCAATTCTTTCTCTGGAGATGGATAGCATGCTTCATCATAAGTCCTTTGGGATTGTCTTGGATCATTTTATTGCTGAAAATAGCAAAGTCGTTTACAGTTCTTCATCATACAATATTGCTGTTACTGTGTACAATGTTCTCCTGGTTCTTTGCATCAGTTTCATATAAGTCTTTCTAGGTTTTTCTGAAATTATCCTGCTGACACTTCTTATACTACCATAGTATTCCATCACAATCATATACCACAGCTTGTTTTGCCATCCCCCAATTGATGGGGATCCCTTCAATTTTCCATTTTTAGCCACCACAAAAAGAGCTGCTATCAATATTTTTATCCAAATAAGTTCCTCCCTCCCCCTTTTTTTGATGTTTTTGGGATATAAACTTAGCAGCAGTATTGCTGAATCAAAGGGCATGCACAGTTTTATAGCTCTTTGGGCAGAGTTCCAAATTGTTCTCCAGAATGGCTGGATCCAGCTGGGTATTTATTAAGGGCACAAAACTTAATTCTGACTTTGAATCATATGTCATTAATGGCGACTCTCATCTTTGATTTCAGCAGTTTAATAATAGAGGATTTAAAAAATTTTTAATTTTATCATTTTTTTTTGATAGTTTGTGATAGTTATTTTCTTTGTTACAAGACAGGGTTGGGGGAGGGTGGTACTGGGAAGTGATGGTGGCATAAAAACCAAAAGTATCAATAAAACATTATTTTTTAAAAAACCTCCTCTGACACTCCTCCCCCCCCATCCATCCTCCCAAAGCCCCAGGTAGGGGAGAGAGAGGATCAGGTTCAGGCTCCTTCCTTGGCCAGAGGTGTTGGGCAGAAACACCTCAGAGAAGCCAACACAGAACAACAGAGCAATGGGCTTCCAGAATAGAAAAGGTCCACTGGAGCCTGACTGGTGGAAGGCACAGTTTTACAATGGAGGTCCATTCACTCCTGGGTGGTAGAAGGCACAAAGATCCTCATAGCGACAGTGGCCCTTTGAGAAGTGTCTGCAAACAGGGCGGTTGGATTTATCTGTTCTATCACCTTCCTGGACTCCATCCTTGAATTGAGGGGCGTTCTTAGGCCAGGGGATATTCTTAGATGGATGGTGACTACTGCCCCCTCCAAGGTTTCTCCATCCATTGGGAGGACCATTTCTGGCATGGTCCCCATAGCCTGTTCCCCACCTAGGTTCTGGATCCTCATAGACCCAACGGCTATGTAGGTATGGTCGAGGTCTGGGTCCTGGGCCCCCTCTCATTGGGCATCCTCCCCAGAAAGGAAGTGGGAGGCTCAGGAGTGGTGGAATCACTGGTCCCCTTAAGCCCTGGGGGCCTCTATGGAAACCTGGATCAGAGCCACCAAACTTCCCATTGGCTATGGGGGGAGGGCCAAGAAGGCTGGGTGGACCAGCGGGGCTCCCACTCTCCTCATCCCCGCTCTCCTCAGGGTCCGGTGGTCGCTGCTTCCCCCTCTTAGGCATCACAGCCAGCGTAATAGCAGCGATCAGAATCCGGGCCCAATTTTATCATTTTTTAAAATGATAATTTGTTACATCATTCTTTTTTAAAATTTTGAATACCGCATTCTCTTCCCGCCTCCTGCCTTTCCCCAGCCCATTGAGAAGGCAAGCAATATGATGTCAATTACACATGTGAAATCATGCAAAACATATTTCCATATTCACCATGTTGTCACAAAAGCAAGAAAAATAAAGAATGAAAAACATGCTTCAGTTTGCACTTAGAAATCCTCAGCTCTTTCTCTGGAGGTGGATACCACTTTTTGGTGTTGGATCATTGTTTGGTAAGAGTAGCTAAGTCTTTCATGGTTGATCATTGTTATAATGTTCTGTTACTGTATACAAGGCTATCCCAGTTCTGCCCATTTCACGTTGCCTGAGTTCATAGAAATCTTCCCAGGCTTCTCTAAATGATCCCCCTCATTATTTCTTATAGCATAACAGTATTCCAGCACATTCATGTACCACAACTTGTTCAGCCATGCCCCAGTGAATGGGCATTGCCCCAATTTGCCACCGCAAATAAGAGCTACTAGAAATATTTGTGTACATGTAGGTCCTTTTCCCTTTCCTTTTATCTCTTTGGGATATAGACCTAGTAGTGATATTGCTGGGTCAGAGGTTATACACAGTATATAAAACTGTGTATAAGTTTTATAATCCTTTGGATAATTCCAAATTGTGTCCCTATTTTCCCATATCTCCTCCATCATTTCTCATTTTCCCTTTCTGTCATATTAGCCAATCTGATAAGAGTGAGGTGATACCTCAGAGTTGTTTTACTTTTAGTTTGTAATCAATGGTAATTTAGAGCATTTTTTCACAACTATAACTATGATTTCTTCTTCTGAAAACTGCCTGTTCATATCCTTTGACCATTTGTCAGTTGGGGAAAAGAGGATACCTTCTCCCAGAACCAAATAGACATAAATGCTGTTCCAAGGTTGACCACAGGACCAGAGACTTCAAGTGATCAGGTCCCATTGGCCACAGCTGGGCCTATAAATAGAAATTTTTTTTTTTTGCTTTTTGGAGGGCAGTTGGGGTTAAGTGACTTGTCTAAAGGCACATGGCTAGTAATTGTGTCGAGTGTGTGAGGCCGAATTTGAACTCAGGTCCTTCTGACTCCAGGGCTGGTGCTCTATTCACTGCACCACCTAGACACCCTTAAATAGAAGTATTTGGTAGTTTCTTCATATCCACCAGAGCAGGGTTCCTAATAGATTTCAGGGGGTCTGTAAGTTTAGATGGGAAAAATTTATATTTATTTTCACTTTAAACTGAAATAGCATTTTCTTCAATTTTCTAAAAACTTGGTTCTGAGAAAAGGATTTAGATTGCCAAAGAAGTCCAGGACATATGATAGGTTAAGAGCTCCTGTCTTAGAGGCAGTGCTGCCATTCTTTGGGCTTGGATTGGTCCCATTGATTCATATACGCATAGGCTAGTGTTCCACCATACAGTCTGGCTAGCTAACCTTAGAGTCAACAGGAGGGGCATGAATGCTTCAATCCTGTTTCCAGCATCCTAAGGTTAAAGCTTCTAGGGTATTCCTAGAGAAGGATGGAATGGGACCAGGGCCAAGGGAAGACCTTTTATGTTCAAATGTTTGCTCAGATTCTAATTACTCTTTACCCCCTCTGCCAGAGTCTGGGTCAGGTGACTCTGAGCCAGCCTCAGTGTGAATAGCATGTGAATCTGTGCTGGAGAGATGGGAAACAGGAAAACAGGGCATTGGTCTTTTTGTCCACAGTGGGCAAGGAACTGCCTGCAAGGCCATTTTAAAGAATGTCTTTCCAGAGGTGGACTAGGGAAAGGTAGACCATTAATGGAAAGATTCCAGAGCCAATGGACAAATGTAGAGCTCTGAGGGAGAAAGAATGGCTCAGTGGAAAGGGCGCCCAATTGCCTTTCAAAGGACCTGGGTTTGATCCCTAACTACCACTTAGCACCAAGCCATTAACCTCCAAAGACCTCAGTTTCCCCATCAGTTAAATGAGGGCTTTCGACTAGTTGGCCTAACTGGATGTTATAGTCTATTATAACATGACTACCCTCTCCTTCCACACTAGGTGTTCATCTCTGTGGATGAGATGGATCCCCCTGATATGGGACCAAAGGGCCCTGAAGATTCTGTGGTTGACACGGCGCCAATGGCAGGAACGCCAGGCACTGCCATAGTGGAACAGCAGCACTCTGTGGAATTTGACTCGCCAGACTCAGGGCTGCCATCTTCCCGCAACTACTCGGTGGCTTCTGGAGTCCAGTCCAGCATCGATGATGGACAGAGTGTGGGCTTTGAGGAAGAAGACCAAGGGGAGGAGGAGGAGCTGGACCAATCTGCCTGTGGGCCCCGAGCCTCCCTCTATGAGCCCCCAGACACAACCCAGGAGGACACTCCACAGTCTAGCGAACTGGGCGCAGGGGAGGAACTCACTGCTGTCTGTGCTGCTGCCTACACTGTACGTGCTTATCCCCTACCCTTGTCCTTGAGTCTCACCCTCCCCACTACCCGGGAATCCCAGAGCAGCTTTACTGAGAGTTCTAGGCTCCCAGAGTGACCTCCTGTGGTCACCTACTTCATCCCCCTGCCTCTGAGTGTGAGCAGTCTCAGGTCCTGGCAGATGGGTGCTGATTTTTTCTCTGCACATATCCAGAGCATAAGTTCCTTTGGTTAAGTCTCTCCTACCCATTCCTGTTCTCTAAGGAACTTGCCTGGGGTGGGACCAGTAATAAAAAAGAACTTGATTGAGGGGGAAGGGCCAGTGATAAAGCCCAAGGGAAGCCCAACACTGACGTATATTCAGGTCCTCCCTCAGATAGAGTTACTGGACACTGTGGCCTTGAACCTCCACCGGATCGACAAGGACGTGCAACGGTGTGACCGAAACTATTGGTATTTCACGCCCACCAACTTGGAGAAGCTTCGGAACATCATGTGCAGGTGCTGGCGCCTGGGGGAGTGGGAGGAGGCTCAAGGGAAGCTACCAAGGGGGGAGGGAGAGCTCCAGGTTCAAACCTGGGAATGTTTAAGCTGGGGAGAGTCCTAGAGATTGGAGGAGAGGTCATCTTGTCCAGACACCTCATTTTATAGATGAAGAAACAGACTTGGAGAGAGGAAATGACTTGTCACATGAAGTAAGTGGAAAAGCTGGGATTTGTCTAACCACCTCATTTAACAAATGAGGTGACTGAGGCCCCAGAAGGTTAAGTGACAAACCTAAGATAACACAGCAAGTTAGTGAGGCCAGTGCTCTCTTCCCAGGTAGTTTCCTGCTCTGAGAAGTTTGAAGGTGAAAAGGGGGGATCCTAAGGGGGACAGAAGAAGAATGGCAAGCCCCCTAAATCTCTTTTTTCCATCATGGCCTCTAAGGTTCTGGCTCAGCGGACAGCCCCACACATCTAGAGAGATGAGGACTGGTGGCTTTGGACAGAGGTCCTCACAGGGAGGCTTCCCTGGTTTTTAGAAGAGAAGACCCTGGGGTGGGAGGTCTCCACTCAGTCCTTCAGGGGCCCAGACAGCTGGCAGCTCCCACCCCAGGGTGTCCAGGATCTCCCCTCCCACCCTCCTTGCTCCAGCAGACACAGCTAGATTAGCCCCCTTCACCAGGCACAGAACAGGAGGAGACAAGGGGCTGTTTCTTCTCTGTGTGGTCATGGTCATGGTTCCTTCTCTCTCTTCTCTCCTTGTCCTTCTCTTCCTCCAAAAAAAATCCTAGCACAATTTTTAGTACATAGTAGGAGCTTAATAAATGCATGTTTGTTGAGTTGTTTGGGAAGCAGAGTGGGCCTGAACCTGGAGATGAGTGGTTGACTAATTCTGCTTTCCTGGGTCTCACAGCTATGTCTGGGAGCATCTGGATGTGGGCTATGTGCAGGGCATGTGTGACCTGTTGGCACCCCTCATGGTCATCCTCGACAATGGTGAGAGCTCCTGGGAGCCCAGGAGAAGTGGGAGGGAGGGTGGTGACTGGGATTTGGTATTCAGGGGTCCTGGGTGGTGATGGCAGGGTGGGGGTGGGGTTGGTGTGCCTTTATCTTATTTGCCCCTAAAGCCAGAGAAGATGCAGAGTCAGTTCCAGGAGAGCTGGGTTCAACTCTTTGGATCTCAGTTTCTTATTCTTTGAAGTGTGAATCTGGTCCATACCTTATGCTAGCCTCCTGAGGTTTGGGTTGGGGAGATGATGTTTTGGGCTCAGAGGCCTCAGGACATGCTGGGAGATGGCCAAGGTAGTAATGCCCTCCCTTCATTGGCGGCCCCAATGCCCACTCTCCCATCAGATCAACTGGCTTACAGCTGCTTCAGCCAACTCATGAAGAGGATGAACCAGAACTTCCCCAATGGTGGGGCCATGGACACACACTTTGCCAACATGCGCTCACTCATCCAGGTAGGTACAGCTGCCCTGCCACCTGCCAGCATCCTCACTTGGAGCCTGAGATCGGGAACCTTTAGACGGGCTGTAGAGAGAGTGACTAGTTCAACCTTTTCATGTTCTCAGAAGGAAACGGGTCCTGAGAGGGGAAGGGGCTTGTCTGCGATCACCCAGCTAGGGATAGAAGCAGGGCTCTGGACTTCCCAATGGAGCTCTCCTGGGTCATGGTTGCGAACTAATGTGCTCCCCTCTCTTTAGTGAATGCTATAGCTGCCCTAGTTCCTAGTAAGTTGCTTTGCATGCTGTAGGGAATTAATAAACGTTTGCTAGAATCTTGAGAGATATGACGAGCCTCTCAAGTCAACAATCATATAGCAAATGCTTTCTGTATATAACATTCTGTGGATGTAGAAACAGCAAAAATCATTGTACAAATATATTTTTTAAGCTTATAGGTGTAATTTGCTTTCATTTTTAAATGTGTAGTTGTGGTGGTGGTGGTGGGGGTCATAGTAATCACTATCATATAGTGCTCTAGGGTTTGCAAAGTACTTTACCCATATTATCTGAAGTAGGTGATCATTATCTGTTTTACAGAAGAGGAAACTAAGGCTGATAAAATTTATATGACTTGTCCAGGGTCACACAGGTGTTTATTAAGCACCTACTATGTGCCAGGCACTGTGATAAATGCTATACAAATATTATATCATTTAATCCTCACAGCCCTGGGGGAGAGATGTTATTATTACCCTCATCGTACAGTTGAGGAAACTGAGGCAGACAGAGGTTAAGTGACTTGCCCAGGGTCACAACCAGTAAGTGCTTAAGGCAGAATTTGAACTTGGGTCTTCCTGACTCCAAGTACAATGCTCTATCAACTAAGCTACCTAAATGCCTATTTTATTAATGTATTTTATATAAAATATATAAATAAAATTATTATTTTGTAATTTTATAATCTAATTATATATCACATTTGTTAATGAAATGGAGCTGGGAAGGATAGCTTAACTGGATGATAGAATCAGATAAAAAAAGAATCTTAAGAAGTGTATGCATTAACTTAAATAATAATAAGTAATAAGATTAAATAATAAATAATAAGATCAAACTTATGGGGATAAATGTAAAGTACTATGTGCCAGGTACTGTGATAAAAAAATTAACTTCAGAAATACAGGGTCGGGGAGCCAAAGTTAGACAGTAGATGTTCTGAAAAAGATCTGGGGGTTTTAGTGGACTGCAAGCTCCTGGTGATGGGGCAGGGGAGAAAGCCATGGTGATCTCCACTGAGAGAATGAGATAGGGATTGGCTTCCTGTGGTCAGACCAAACCTGGAGCATCGGAGTAAATTTAGGCCTCTGTATTCTAAAAAGACATTGATGAATGGGATAGTGTTCAGAAAAAATTGGTGAGGCCAGGATGGTGAAGGGCCCCCAGAGTCCATGTCATCTGAGGAGGGGTTGAAATGATTGGGAAAGAAAAGACTCAGAGTGGGGAAGGAGGGAGAGACAGAGAGACAGAGAGGGAGAGGGAGGGAGAGACAGGGACAGAGACAGGGAGGGAGAAAGAAAGAGAGAGAGACAGAGACAGAGACAGAAGCAGAGAGAGACACACAGAGACAAAGGGAGAGGGAGAGGGAGGGAAAGACACAGAAACAAAGACAGACAGACACACATACAGAGGAGGGGAGAGAGAGACATAGGCTATCATCAAGTATTTGAAGAGTCATTGGGTGAGGGAGAAGGCTTAGTTTTGTCCTGTTTAGTCTAATAAAGTAGACCCAGAAGGAGTGGGTGGACAGAGGCTGCAGAGGCTAATACAGGCTTGAGATTGGGAAAACCTTGGGCGCCCCAAAGTGGGTCAGTCTGGTTCTAGAGGCCATGGGCTCCCTCTCCTTGGCCATGTTTGAGCAGAGGCTAATGACCACTTGTGAGGTTTCCTTTCGAGTCTGGGTTGATCTAGATGGCTGCTGAAGTTGTTTCCAGCTCTAAAACCCTGATTCGGGGCTGCTGTATGTAATTCACTCGAATGTTGAAAGGATCTGCATTTCATTCCTTCTCTTAGGGATGGCATTTGTATGTTAGGGTATGCAATATGACACCAGGAGGGTGGGATTGCATTTCCAAGCACCTGCCCAGAGAGACACAAGGCAGGGAGGAGAGCACAGTGAGAACAGCAGAGACACAAGTACACTGCTGAGCATGCCACATGAATGTGGAAGACCTGGACAGACCCTGAGGTCAGACATAGAGAGAGATGGCTTTGGGTGCTCGTCTCCAAGTGTGTCCATTCTGATCAACAGCTTGTTGGTCTCCATCTCCCTTTCTTTTCCTCCCTCCCTATCTCCCTCTAGCTGTTTTCTCTTCTCTCCATCTCTCCCTCCCCCATCCCTCTTTGTTCCAACTCTCTCTCCCTCCCATCTATTTCTCCTTTTCTGTCTCTCCCTCTCCATTTCTCCCTCCCTCTATTTCACCTCTTTCCATCCATCTCTCCCTCTCCATCTCTCCCTTACTCTTCCTCTTCTCATCCTTTTTTCTTCCCTTCCTCCTCTTACAGATCCTAGACTCAGAACTCTTCGAACTGATGCACCAGAATGGAGACTACACTCACTTCTATTTCTGCTATCGATGGTTCCTGCTCGATTTCAAGAGAGGTGAGCGAGGTGGAAGGGGAGGAGAAGGGGAGTGAAGCAGAGACACAGAGACACAGGAGGAGGGAGGGAGAGAGAGAGAGGAGACAGAAAGAGAGACAGAGATGGGGGGGAGAGAGAGAGAAAGACAGAGACAGACAGTACCAAAGAGATGGGTGAAAGAGAAGAGATACAAAGATAGCATTGCACAGTTCTTTCTCCTTGGGATATCTTACTGAGGATGGAGGATTGATCAGGGGTGGAGTTAGATGGGGTACAGATAACATTTTGAACAGGAAGATATTAGGAAACTCACTATTCTCATAGGAAAAATATAAGAAGCCCACTGCCTAGGCTGAGCCTAGGATGGTGACAGAGTATTGGAAAGCAGGGATCCAGAGATCACAGCATTTCTAGGATTTAAAGTGAGAAGGAAAGATAGAGAGTATTTAGTCCCGCCCCCTCCTTTAAAAAAATAGCCCTGTTCAGACCTCTCCAACTCAAGCCATTCACCACCCTCAGCCTGTCTGTCAGCAGCAGGGATTGTAAGTGTATGCCCCTCACCCAGACAGCTCCTCTCATTTAGCAGATGAGGAAATTGGGGAGAAGGGGCAGAGCCAGAATTAAAACCCAAGATCTCTCTCCAAAGCTAGTGCTCTTTCCCCAGTATCACAGGGCCAGAACTTTGGCTTCTTTGGAACTGAGCTCCCAAGAAATTCAGGCCCTTCCCTGCTGAAGTAGCAATGTGCCCTATTTGCTTAGCAGAGGTTTTATCTAGTAGGGCATGGATGGGATGGACCATTTGATGGTGGCCTTGGATATGAGCATAGAGTTTTCTTCCCTGCATGTTGGGCTTCTTTATAGGGTCCTAGGACCTTGTAGACATCTCTCAGGCTTAGGGATGTATAACACCCTCTCCTGCTCCCCCATCCGCCCAATACAGAGCTGCTCTATGAAGATGTCTTTGCTGTATGGGAAGTTATCTGGGCTGCCAGACACATCTCTTCTGAACACTTTGTCCTGTTCATTGCCTTGGCGCTGGTGGAAGGATATCGGGAGATCATCCGTGACAACAACATGGACTTCACAGACATCATCAAGTTTTTCAATGGTATGAACCTGAGGAGGGACTCTGGGGACCCCCAAGTCCCAATAGCCAGTATATTTTTGTGGTTGCATAGCAGATGGGTGGTGGCAGCAGTAGCTATATGTCTTTGGAGGTCACTGTATCCTAGGATTACAGGACCCAGGGTTACAAGGGTCCTCTGTGGCCATTTGGTCCAACCCCCTCATTTTACAGATGAGGAAACTGAGGTGCAAAGAGGTTAAGTGACTCACAAAGTCATACATATAGTAAGTGGCAGAATTGGGATTAGAACCCAGGCATTTGATTCCAGATCCAGCTGGTCCCAGCTCTAAATCTAGGGTTCATTCAACTGACTCCAGCACCTCCCTCCCACTGCCGGTCCCAAGTGGGGAAGCTTCCTGGGGATTCAAATTCAATGTCATATTCTTCTAGACAGGGCAGACAGTATCCAAGCCTCCTGGGGTCCTGGCAGCCTGACTGACCTAAGGAAGAACCAAATGAGGATAGGGCCAGTGGGTCCTAACTTGGCTTTGCATCTGTTGCTGCTTTCCTAACCCTTTCCTACCCCCACACCTGTTGTGTGTACTCCTTGCAGAGAGAGCAGAACATCACGATGCCCAGGAGATCCTGAGGATAGCCAGGGACTTGGTCCACAAAGTACAGACACTGATTGAAAACAAATGAAGCTGGCAGTGGCTTTGGTGAGAGAAGGTGGAAGAGGAGGCAACAGTGGCCAACCAGGCCCCCCAGAGTCCATATAGCCCCAGGCCCCCTGCACAGGGCAAGTGGAAAGGGTGGCCCTGCTGGGACTATCAGCACCTCTCCTAATCCCTGAACCATGATCCTGAGATATCTTCCATGTAATGCAGACAAAAAAAGTAATTCGGAGATTGAGAGACTCCGGGCCTTCCCATGGGTTGGTCCACATCTAACCTATGGGACCTACCTTTGGGACAGAGGGAGGAATGACTGGGAATTCTAGAGCTCTCTCTCCTGGTCTTGGCTGGGGGTAGCCCACACTGGATCCCTAAAGCCTCAGGCCTATGACAGACACTCTCTGGGACAACTACCTCCCTTTCTACCCCCACCCAGCCCCAAAGGAACCCCTTTCAGGGTCACCATAGGAATAGACAAAAGCCCCAGCAAGACCACTACAGGGGGATACTGCTTGAGAGATGTCTTGCTCTCCAGGGTCTAGCATGTAGAAAGGGAGACATCCATGGGTCTCCAAGGGCCTAGAATCTGGCCTGAGATGCCCCTTCTGGATAAAGAGAAGAGATATTCAGGCCAGACTCCAGAATGGCTCTAAGGCTGCAGAGAGCAGCACCCTACCCAATGCCCTCGGGTCCATCTCTTCAAAGAAACTGGGGAGAGGGATGGGTGATCAGGCAGCTGCCTTCCTAGGCCTTCTGGAAGCTGGACTTATATCCTGCTATACAATAGAGATGGCTGTTGGACCAAGGCTCTTGAGGACTAAGGGTGGGGGAAATTCTGGAGCTACCTTCATGGGTGTCCCCTGCATTTCTGTGCCCATGTCCCAGTTCCCCAGTGGGATCCAGAGACTAATTCAGGTGATATTTGGAAGGGAGGGAGGAATGGGCAGGGAACAGCCTGGAGCTGTCCCAAGGTCCCCAACCCCTCCAGCATTACTGCCTGCTTTTATAATCCCTCCACCAACACACCCCCTGCTCCAGGCACCAGCCCCTGTGCACACATATACAAGTGTACCTCCTTTGTGTATTCAGCTGTCCGTGGTCCTGAAAAATATGTCAAGCGAATCCTCCTGAAAGCTCTAACAAGAGCTTGTTTCTTAAAGGCTCCTAGTGCAAATCTTTTTGTAAGAGCAAAAGCTTGAGTCCTAGCCTGCTTGTAAATCCAGATTTCCATATGTCAGATTTGCTGAAAGCAGCACTTGCCTGTATGGAGAAGGCACAAGAGGCCCATCCCTCTCAGGGACCCTCCCCCCGGAACTCTAAAGGAGCCCAGGCTGTTGTCCCAGTGCCTACAGGTGCCTCCTTGCTCTCCTTGAGCCCCCCTGCAGAACGTCCCCATTGAGTCATACCAGGATGCTGGATCCTTCCGCCTGACCTCACTGTTCTCCCTTGACCTTGCTGCTGCTTGGCCAAGGCATAGGGGGAGGGGGAGGTAGGGAGGCAGAGAAACTCCAGAGGCATGGCTGGATCACCCCTAGGGTGGGGGGATGGGAGGGCAACTGAGGGAGACTGCCTCTCCATGCCAGAGCCTTTCTAAGCTTCTGATTGACTAGCTGAGGCCAGAGCCCAGAGCTGGGCACCCCTGAAGTCCTCTGTATTCTCAAGTGCCAACACTGCCCTAGGCTTGGAGGGGACTTTGATCTTGGCCCCCAACATAGCCAACTCTGTAGAATGTAGAGAACCATGAGCAGGGCTCCTAGGGGTTCCCTCCCTCAGGACACTGCCTCAGATCAAGCATCTCTTAATCCTAGGGATAGGATGGGGCCAGGCTCCCCCACCTCCAATAGTAGTCTCCCCTCTGGAGGAAGTCCAGGAAGGGCCCACCCCCCAGGGCCTCCATGCCCTTAGCATGCTTACTGTTATCTTGCACCCAGTTTCCTCCTCCATCTCCCCCCCACCCGCAGGAGTCATGTAGGTCCTGTTAGGTGGGAGGGCCAGAGTGAGGGTGCATTTGCCATTTGGGGCCTTCTGGAGTTCCTCTGTGGGCCTGTGTCATTTATTAGAAAAAGGGGGAAATACCCTTTTCTTGGGAGAAGAATGCTATCCCAGAGCTGCTCCTCGTCCTCTGCCCCCAGACTCTGAACTGCCTGTTTGGGGGCCTGTCTGCCCCATCATCCCCTCGTGTGCCACGGGCCCCACAGCTCATGCTGTATGTGTGTGTGGCGCATCCATGATGCTGCACGTGCTGCCATGTGCCTGCCTTAGTGACTCTGGTGTTCATGAGGAGCAGGAAGCTTAGTTGGTTGGTTTCCTTTTTTTCCTGGCTCGGATATTCTAATGCTGTCCATTGTAACAAAACCAATAAACACTGAGTTTGGTGACAGCTGGTGAATCTGAGGGCTCTCAGTGACTGATGGATCGAGGAATGGCATGAGGTGGGGGCAGTAGTGGAGGGGCTGACTAGGAAATCAAACGAAAGAAGGATTTACGAACTCAGAAGTACAAGGGAGGGAGCCGGGGTATCCTCAGCTCGAGGAAATGTGCTAGTCTTTCCTTGGAAGAGATGGAGGGTGTGCACAAGGGTGATTTCAGGTCACAAGACCTGAAGAGGCAGTGCCATGAAGAGCATTGAACTTGGCATTACTGGACCTATCCACTTCCTTCCTGTGTGGCCTAGGTCAAGTCACAACCTTGGCCGTCATTTTTGAAGTCCTTTTGATATCCTTTCCAGTTTGAGATCTCAGAAGTGTCCACTGGAGAATCCAGAAATCCATCCCGGGGAATGGCTGTGGGCCTAGCATTCATGTAATGCTGGGAGGGGGAGTCTGAGTCAAGCTACACCTTCCCGCCCTTGCATAAATCTGGATGCATCCCCATACACACACACCCATCCCACATTATTCAAGCCAGCCAGCCCTGGACAAAGGGGACAGAGTTATTGACTTGGATCCATTTTGGAACTGTCATCAAGGTGTCTCCACCCCCTCCAGCTGGTGGACTCACCATCAGTGCTACCTCTGCACTCAGAAATAAGTTTTTAATACAAAAACTGGAGTTGTCAGATGGCAGGCCCTCCCTCATTCAAGCAGAGTCCATGGCCCCAGGAAAGCAGGCTAGGAGGGCAGGACTTTGCACCAAGAAATCAACCCCATGACACATACTTCAGAGCCCCTAGTGACAAGAGGAAAGGGTGAACTGGGAGGGGGACAAAGGGATCAGGGGAATGAAAAGCCATCCCAGTCTACAGCCTTGGCAGGAGAACCAATCTCTATGGTCAATATCCACCTTGATCTTTTCAACCCCAGAATCTGAATTAACTGCTCCTGAGCATCAGAACGACACTTTCCTCATTCCCATGCCTTGCACATTTTAAATTTTGGACCAGAGCTGGGATTTAAGGGGCTCCCAGTGTGGAAACTCCCTTTACCAATGCAGATCAGCGTAAGCTCTGCAGCTGAGAATCCTAGTTGCCTGGAACCTTGAGAGATTAAGTGATTTGTCATATAGCCTCAATGCCACACTGCTGCCTTACACATTAAGTGCTTAATATAATAGATGCTTAAAAGATTGGAGAAGTTGTAACTCCAGTACTATACAATAAGAAAGCAGAAACCCGCCCCACCCAAATTCACCATTGAGCTTAAAACCTTGTCATATACCATCTCCTCCTCCACTTTACCCTGAGGACTCCTTCCCTCTATTTATCCAGCCCCTCTGGGTTATCATTTCCTGAGTTTTAGAGGACAGTCCAAATGTTTGTTTCAGGAAGATTTCAGATCTCTGAGTGGTGGAGGGAAGGGTGGAAGCAGGAAGACCAATTTGTAATGGATGGTTATAATGTCTCCTTTGTGGCTTGTTGTGAGGCTCAAATAAGAAGCAAAAGATACTAAGTATAGAAGAAAGAAAGAAAGAGAGAGGAAGGAAGGAAGGAAGGAAGGAAGGAAGGAGGAAGAAGAAAGGAAGGAAGGAAAAAAAGGGAAAGGAAGGAAGGAAGGAGAAAGAAAGGGAAGAAGGAAGGAAGAGGGAGAGAGGAAGGAAGGAGAAAGGAAGGAAAAAAGAAAGAAAGGGAAGGAGGAAGAAAGAAAGAAAAGAAGGAAGGAAGGGAAGGAGGAAGGAAGAAAGAAAGAAAGAAAGAAAGAAAGAAAGAAAGAAAGAAAGAAAGAAAGAAAGAAAAAGAGAGAAAGAAAATGTCTTCATTTGAAGACATTGGGATCATAAAAAACCAGGGCTTTAACGGACCTCAGAAGCCATCTTGTCCAATTCCCTCATTTTACAGATTAGGAAACTGAGGTGGAGAGGATATAACTTGCCCCAAACTATACATAATAAGTGATCAAAGCAGGATTTGAAGCCACCTTCTCTGTGTCCAAAGCTAGGGCACTTTCCAATGTACCACAATGCCTTTCCTCAGTGAGTACAATGGTTATGGCACTTATTGTTTCTTCCCTCTGCTACCCACATTTTTCAGTACAATGATTGGGCTTTGGGGAGGGGGGTGAGGAATGAAGGTTTTTGGCCAAAGTGAGTTTTCTGGTCCTAACACCATGTTATACTCAGCACAACCATAACCAGGGCAGGCATAGTATGACAAGGAATTCACCCTTAATTTCTCTACTGTAATTATTTTGGTGATCTGGCCCCACGCCTGGGTTAAAAGTTTTTTGGGCCTTCCCAGGTCCTTAGTAGTTTGTCAACAACCTTTGACTTCCACCCATCAAAGGATAGAGAAGAGAAATTTCCCCAGAACGTCCCCAGCAATCTTCCAGGACTCAGTTTTCCTATCCACAAAATTATGGAGCTAAACTAAAAGACCCCTAAAGTCTCCTTCCAGCTCTAACATTCTAGGCCCCTTCCCCAGCTCAGCTGATCAAAAAAAGGAGTCTTTATCTACTTTTGAAGCTTCCTTTAAAGGTACTGATCCCAGTGTCATGGGGCTGTGACTTTGTAATTCTAAAAACTATCAATAGGGGGAGCCAGTGTCTCATAAATGAGTATAACACTATAACCGATGTGAGATCCAATCTTTTGGTATGGTTTTACCTTTAGGTTTTGGTTTTTGTTTTTCAAGGGGGTGGGGAGGAGTGTGGTGGTAAGAAGGAGGGGTGGGACATGAGAGTAAAGGCCAGCAAGTGCTCTAGGATGGCCCATGTTCCTCTCCATCAGCACAGAAATGAGAGGACGATCAGAATTTAGTTCAGTGTGGCATCCAACCAGAATGTCCCTTTCCTTATGATACCCAATTCATTCATATTTCCCTTGACATCTTCCCCACCCCTAAGGCTGAGATTTAAGCCACAGACTCGCCATTTTCCCCAACTTTCTGAGTCAGCCGATTTACAGTAGAACTATGAGGAATTGGCTGGGAGAGGATGAAAGTGGCCCACATGTCCAACCACCTCTCAGAATCACCCTGGTTCCACAGCTTCAGAAATGCCACAGGGGTCCCTACTCCCCATTCCTGAGTTCAGAGAACTAGGGTGACCTGCAGAAAAGCAGCCAGGATACTTTCTCCCAGACTCTTCCACTGACCACTGTCATTCATAATTTGTGCACTTGGGAGGGACTGAGAGGAATGACTCACCAGGGGTGCAGCCCAGAGGAAGTCTGTCCTGAGATATCAGGAGTCTTCTAGGCTCTTGAAGAAAGAGATATGTCCCAGGTTGAGGCCACCTGTGCAAGCTTGGGTAGATGGGGATGGTGGTGGTGGCACCCTCTCCATTTCCCACCCTAGGGCAAAGCCCTGAAGGTCTGCCCTAGTTACACTCTGGCGGCAGATGGTGAGCTGAGCATATGCTCTTTTCACTATAACCCTGAAGAACTGACATTATTTTCCCAGCCCCACACACTTAGAAGCAATCCAGAGTATTTCTGACTTCAGGCTTCCATCAGAGCTATCTTCTCACTTCCTTTCCTTACCCTCAAACTCAAGGGTACCTTTTAACCACTGCATGGCTTAAGACATATCTGGGCCAATTCTCAATCTTCCTCACAGCTATCAAATCAGAGCTGTCTGCTTGGTTGAGGAAGGGTGGCCATCTCCATGAAAAATATGGTAAGATGCTACCCAAGAAAGAGAATTCAGACATCTTGATTCTGGTCCTGGCCCTGTTGCTGAATGACCATGGGCCCTTGGCCAAATCTACCTACCTTTTGGACCCTAAAGTTTCCTCTTTTCTTGGAGAATACCTGCCGGTTTGCTTAAAAGTGTGTTAAAAAGATCATACAAGACAGTTTCAAGTCACATTGTTTTGCTTCCTGGAAGCCAGGAAGAACTAGTTCCAAGGCCTGCCTCTGACACATGAGACTGAATGGGCCTGGACAAGTCACTTAACTTGATGCTCTGGCAAGCAGGAGTCATATGTTGCAGATCGGGTGCCAAAGCACATTGGTAGATGGAGCTTCCTTACTTGGGACTTCCTGTACCAATGAAATCCCAGATCCAGCTCCTAAATCTATCCCTAAGGTTTATAGAGCTTTCCTTATAACCTCAAGGTAGGATGTTAGAGTCAGGAAACCTGGGTTCCATTCCCCGTTACTGCTATTTATTGAGTTTTTAGCACCCCAGCAGAGCACATAAACTCCCTCCAATTCATGGAGAGAATGGGTAGAATGTGCCTTTGAAAAATCCTAAAACAATGCAGATGTGGAAAGGAGTGATAGCTGTGGCTGGGGTGGGGAGGGCAGTGAATCCCGAATTTAGAGCTGATTATCTAGGCCAGGGAAGCTAAGTGGCACAGTGGACAGAGTGCCAGACCCAGAGTGAAGATCTGAGTTCAAATCCAGTCTCACACACTTACTAGCTGTGTGACCCTGGGCAAGTCACTTAACCCTGTTTGCCTCAGTTTCCTCATGTATAAAATGAGCTGGAGAAGGGAATGGTAAACCAGTCCAGCATTTTGCTAAGAAAACCTCAGATGGGGCCACAAAGAGTCAGATGTCACTGAAATGACTGAACCACAATCTAGGACAATCTTTGTTTTTACAGATGAGGAAGCCAAGGACTAAGGAAGTAATGATTTGCCCAAAATTGAGCAGATGGTAAATGACGATGGATTCCAGGCCAGGTTCTGTGTGTGATGTGGCCAGCCTAGAGGGCCCCAATCTGAAAAGTGAAGGAGGGATCCACTCCACATCGGCTTCTCTATCTCTGGCCCCCCCCCCCCCACTAAAACAACAGCGTGTCTTCAAGCCCCCAGTTACATTTCAGTGCAGGTTTATTTGTTTCAATGTTTTATTCCAGGCAAGTGCTTTTACATGGAGAGTATTCATGTCCGGATACCTAAAGTCTTAGAGCATGAGCAGCCACTAGAATACAGCTCAATAGTAAAAATACAATATGTACAAAATTAGGGTTTGGTAGGGTTTTTTGTTTGATTTTTTTCACACAGCAGATGTATCCAAACACATAAAAATCTCTACAGTCCGGGGTCTTGAGGGTTCAGATTTCCGGAAACAGAGACACAGTGACGGAGTCCTCACTGTAAACAAGGGCCACCTCTTTGGGGAGGGGGGCGCACCCTGAGGAGGGACGGGGGCTCATCCTGGAGAGGGCAGGGCCAAAGTGTGGCCCCAAAGCACCCCACTGTGCCAGCCCTGCCCACTGGCCCCTCCTCCCTGGCCCCCTGAGGACCCGAGCCCATCGAGGTAAAGACTCCCAGCCAGTGAGTCGCTTAGAGAACACAAAAAAATCAACATGAGAGGTAAGATGTGTGAGTGTCTGTGTGGTGTGTATGTGTGTGTGTGTCCCAAGTTAGAAGGTCTGGGGAGAGAGGCAGAGCTCAGCATCCCGAGGGCAGGGAGGGCCAGGGCTAGGCCTGGTCCTGGTGGCTGCTGAAGGAGACACTCCACAAGGATGAGGCTGGGGAAGCAGCGGGACGACAGCCCCCAACGTTACAGCATCACAGCGTTCACCAGAAAACAAAAGAGCACAACGGCAACAACACCCACTGGAGCCACTCAAGACACAGCACGACACAGACCCCCGCCCACCCCAGGTGCCTTGGGGGTTGGATGAGGTATCTGGGCACCACAGCCCCAGAGGGTGGGGGAGGCACAGTTTAGAGTCCATCCTTGTCCGGCCATGACCGCTGCATGGCTGAAAGAGGGGGAAGGGAAGGAGCCGAGGAGACTTGGCTGTCTCCCCAACTGTCACGCCCCCACACCCACCCTGCCTTGCCCCGCCCCCAAGGGCCTAATGCCTACAAGGACTAAGAGGAGGCCGTGGGGTAGAGGCCACAGCTGGAAGGAGGGAAGCTAGGCATCAGTAAGTGCTGTTAGCATCTAGGCCAGCCTCTCTCCCAAGGCCGGGACTGAATGGAATGAACTGCTTGTACATTCCCCAAAAGGCAAATACACCAAGCAGAAGGAACTCTAATGCCTAAAATCTCCCAGTCCAGAGAGGGAACTGAAAGTGGGTTTGGAGGCAATTAGAGTTTCCTTCCAGACAGAATCCATTTGGGGGCCTTTGAGGTGTTCACATCGCCCCAAGACACCATACCTAGGGAACCGGCACCACACTACAGACTAAGACGTAGAAGTCTGGGAGTTTCAGGGGCCCCAAGGCCTCCCGTCCGTGCTTTCTCCCCCAGGAGACACTCAACTTTAGTCACCGCCACTCCTGGGAAGCCCAGGTGCCTGACTCTATCCTTAGGATACCTTGCCAAACAGCCCCCATGAAGGCAACAAGTATATGTAACTATCTAATATATATATGAATATATATGTGCCTAAATGGGTATCTGAGTGTACATGTATGTGCATGTTTTACACAAGGTCACTTGTAATAACTATGTGAAAAGAGAAACCAAAGCTGTCCCCAAAGGTAGACTCACTGGTGGGGTGGGGCGGGCCGGGGGAACAGCCCCCCCCATCCTAAGCCCCATCCCTAGCCCTAGGTTTTGAGGAGCTGGGGCAGAGGGATGGGCAGTCTGCTTCCCCTTCTTTCCCCTCTGGAGGAATGCCTGAGAGCCATCCTCAGGAAGAAACTGAGGCAGCAGGATGCTAAAGGGACTGTTCCCCAGGCTCAGTCCAAAGCATCAAAAGTAGACCAGAGAAGTGAAAGAAATAGGGGTGCAGGAAGGTAGAAGGGGAGAACCAGAAAGAAAGGGGGGCCGGGCTGCAGTCACCGCCTGCCTTTTAGTCTTAAAGTCAGATGTGATCCTGTCTTTCCCAGGACCTAGAAGGAAGTCTGACCTATGCAGGAGCTGGGAGCAACCTCCCCTCCCCCATGGTCACAACCATCTGGCCACACAGTCCCCTGAACTCAGCCCAGAACCCAAACCACAAAGCCCTTCCTCAAGTTCAATGCAGGGGGGAGGGGCACCAAGAAACACACACACACTTGCACACAAAGCATGCACAGACACACACATGCACACGTCCACCAGTTACAAGTCCACATGTCTGAGCAAAGGGAAGGAGAGCGGACTCGGGAGGTCTGGAGCCCCGTCACTCCCAGCCGGGGATCTAGACCTTTGGGCCTCCCTCTCTCTCTCGCCCATCCCTGAAAGGATCTACCTGGGATAAAGGGCCCAGAGAAGAGCTGAAGGAAGGGAAGGATCCAGGGCCAGGGCCAGGCTAGCGAGCCCTCGCTGTTTGGAGGCCCAGATGCACACGGACCATGTGGAAACCACCCGAGACCCCAAATCAGCCTGGAGTTCCCAGGTCAATCAGTCACTGTATTTTCCTCAAAAGCAGGTGTCAGGGGCTGGGGGAGTGGGGTGGAGGGTAGAAGAACTCGAGCAACAACCCCCCTCGGGATTCTCACTGGTTTCTCTTTCATTTGGTTTATTATTAGTAGAGAATTGTCTTAAATAGTTTCTACTGTAACAAATCACAGTGACCTCAGATGGATCAGTCAGACTGCAGTGTGGGCTGAAGGAAAGGGTGTTGGGGTGCCCCCAGATATCAGGGGCCCTATTTAATCCCCCCTCCCACCCAGTGCCTTTGTCCCTCTGGCCCACTGAAGTGTCTGCTTCCCCCACCCCCAGATCTCCACATAATGGCCGTTTCCACAGCACAACCCCGGACCCGGCCTGGGTTTGGGTACGAGGACCCCCAGAGCTCAGCCACCTCACCCTACAGACAAATAGCAGCATCGGCAGCACATGAGGGGGGCGGGAAGGAGGGAGGAACAAGGGACAAAGACCAAGAACATCACATCCACAGCTCACTGACTACACGGGAAAGGGAGGCGAGGCGGGGACAGAATGGGACAAGAACGGAAATCGAGGCAGCCACAGAGCCACAGGGACCACGCTCACCAAAGGGTCTCTCAGGGGATTTGCCAAGTTCAAATGCAGCAGGGCTAGTCCTTCTCCCCTTGTGCCCTCCTGGCCCAGCTCGGAGTGGGAAGGGGTCAGCACCCCCATCCCTTCTCTCTCCCTCTGGGTTCAGTCTCTGCACCCTGCCCTTCCCCTGAGGGCAGGGGAGGAGGCTGGGCTGGAATGTGTGGAGCTGCTTGGTGGGGAGGGTGCCAGGGACCTCCAAGTGATGCCCCCTTCAGGCCAGCTTCAGGGTGCTGACAGGGAAGGATGGCATGGTGACCATGGTCACTGGGTTTAGGACTGTCTGGCCCACCAGCTGGGGGTGATGGACCACCTGGGCACCCACAGCTGGCTTGGCCATGACTGTGGCTGGTGGCCCCAGCCCGCCTGTGCCATTGACTTGCTGGTGGGAAAGGGTATGGGCAATGTGGCTCACGGCCACCGGCTGTGGATAGAGGGGCAGCTGGGAGCCCAGGTGGGCCACGTGGTTGAGGGCTGCAGGGTGGACAGTGATGTGGCCGATGGGGGGGGTGGCAGGTGCCAGCTGCACGGGGCTGGGCGCCGAAGGGGCAATGTGGGCGATGTGCTTGCCTCCCGGGCCCTGAAGCACATGGTTCACAGTCTGGATGACTGAGGCATGGGTGGTGGCCGTGTGAGCAATGACCGTCGAGCCCCCTCCCGCCGCAGCCACAAGGTGGGCGGGGGCCGACACCAGGGTCTGGGCGGCCGCCGGCGGAGGGGGGGGCTTCTGCTGCAGAGCTGCAGGGTGGGAGTGGGGGAGTGGGGCAGCAGAGGCCACACCGGCTGGCGTCAGGAGCTCGGGCTGCGGCCGCTGGCTCAGCTTGGGCGGCCCCACGGCTGACCGGTCATCTTCCACGTCTTCATCCATGTTGTCCTCACCTTCTGTTGGGCCACAGAGGGAGATAAAAGGAGAAGGGAAGGAAGTCAGGGAGCGGTGAGAAGGCTCTGGCAGTCCTGGGGGAGTCTGGGGCCCACCCTGGAGGGAGGCCAGAGCCCAGGTGGGGGCAGGGCTACCTGAGGCAGTGGAGGTGGATGCCTGGTCGTCCTCAGGCTGTCCTGCCTGCCGCAGCACACGCTCCATTTCGAGGGCGTCCATCCACTGGCTCAGTTCTCGCTTCAGCTCCGCCAGCTGCTGCTGGGTGGCTATCTTCTCCCGGGCCAGCCGCTCCATTTCATGCTCATACTCCTTCTCCTTCCGCTTCAGCGTCTGAAGGATAAGGAATCGGGGACACATGGAGGCGTCTCGTTTAGCACCTTAGGCCTGGGTGGCCCCAGTGTCACCCTGCCAAGGGTCCATCTCCTCATCCCCAACAGCAGGTCACATAACAAAGGAGGGGGGGGAAGGGGAGCTGCTAAGGAGGCAGCTGGGAAAGGGTCAAGCTTCCCCTGCTTCACCAGATCTTACCTGGGGACACATCCCAGGCCCCAACCCCAAATACTAGACTTCAGGAGCCCCCTGTGAGCCCTGAGGCTCCAAGTGTCCTTGGACTCCCGGGAGCCAGGTCTGGGATTAGTATGGATGGGAGCTGTTTCCCTAGAGCCTTGGTGGTCCACTGCCCACTTCTATAAAGGGCATCCATGGCCCCAACTCCCTAGGGGTGAGGTGGGCCTGGAGTTCCCTTTTCCTTTCTCCTCCTTGTTCCAGTGAAGTCTCCCCACGATTCAAGCACCACCTTTTCTCTGGCTCCTTACATTTCAAGTTCTCACTCTCAGAAAGCCCTTACAACCCCCACCCCCAATCCCAGCTTCTCAGACACCTTCAACATTTGGCTTGTAATTGCTCTCTACCCTCAACTAGAATCACAGCAACCTCAACTCTGCAAATATGGTTAAGTATTTACAATGTTCTTGGACTCTAGGGCCACCGGGAATATGTCCCTGCCTTCAAGGAGCTTATGTTTTCCACTCTTCATTGCTGTTGACCCACACTCTAACTTTTCTATCACTCCATTTCCCTGCCTTTTATCTCTACAGGCTACCAGCTTCCCTCCAGCAAGGTAACAGGGGAGGGTCAGTGGAACACAAGACCCCCAGAGGGCAGCTGTGCAGCATCTGTCATCCTTCCTTCCTGGGCCCAGCATGGCACTGACTCTCTACTGAACTTGGAGAGCCCCCTCCCAAACCATGACTTCCTTATCTGTGAACTCTTT
Source organism: Gymnobelideus leadbeateri (assembly GCA_011680675.1). Lineage (NCBI taxonomy): Eukaryota > Metazoa > Chordata > Mammalia > Diprotodontia > Petauridae > Gymnobelideus > Gymnobelideus leadbeateri. The sequence goes on from WOXC01006227.1 coordinate 59,490, forward strand.
CATTCCTCCTCTGGAGTGGCCTAACTGGAAATCTTTCACATTCCCACCACATACTTTTGGCTGAACTAGACTCTTCACCCTTTGTCCTATTTTTCTACCTTCAGTGTTCCTTACATTCAGAGTTTCTTGTCCCTGCCCTGCCTACCTTGATGAAAGTCAGTACCACTTCCTCCATAAAGGCTTCCCTGACACAGTCCCTCACCCCACTTGGAAAGAATCTTTCTTTCCTCTGACCTTAAATCACATTCTGTGTCTCTGTTCTAGGTAGAATTTGTGTAGATACGTTACGTCCCCTTGGCCAGCTCTGAATCTCTGACCCTGCCTGGCACAGTACGTTAGGTATGGTGCCACTTTCCACCTTCTGGCATCCTGTACCCTTTCACCATGCCCACTGACCCAGGGCTGGGAAGTGGCAGCATCCCGTAATCTACTTTTTCTGTTCCTGCTCCCAGGCTGGGTAGAGAGCCCTCATGCATCCACCCATTGTCATACCAGAGGCCTGGCAATCCTGTTGCTCCTCCTGTGGCTCAGAATGCTCAAGCCTCCCACCCTACTGCCCAATTTGACATGAGGCAGATGATCTCACCACCTACCTTACTGCCAAGCACCTGCCACTATCTGCCCTCTGCATGGGCTGTAATTCTTTGCCGATTCCCCATTCCCAGTCACCCCTTCTCTCAAGCATCTCCAGTCTCTTTCTCCACCAGCCTCCTGCCCTTCAAACATGCACAGGTATTTCCCCATCACAAATCCTTCTCCTCCACATTGCCCTAGCCACACTTTTGCAAGTGAGGAGTCTGTCCCTGTCCCAGCCCCTCTTCCCCTCCCCATTCTCTGACTCACACCCTGACTTCCATTCTCACTTCTCTAACTGAAGCCACTCTCCTAGGTTTCACCAAGGACAGCATTCTGGACACCTCCAAAGGCATTCTCCAAGTGTGTGTTCTCCCTGACCCCTAGAGGTTCAACTACAGGTGACCTCCCTATGTTTATCTTCAGTCATTTTTATTTGGAAGTTGCACCAACCATTCAAACAGGACATACCTAAAATTGAACACACCACCTCGCCCTCAGACTTGTTTCTCTCCATAACCTTCCCATTTCTGCTGGAGATCCCACAAAACTCCCAGTTATCTAGGCTTAGAGTATCTCCTTCTTTCTTCCCCTTCCTTCTATAATCAAGCAGAAAAGCTTGGTAATTATGCCCTTAAAATATCTTTTAAAGAATGCAAACAGAGTGAAGAAAACAAAACTGAATGCTGTGTAATTATAGTCACCAAGCCTGGCCCCAGAAGAGAGTTGAGAATATGTATCTCCCTCCCTCCATTGCATAGGTGGGGGATCAAACTTTCAGACACAGTCATGTGCTGGCTAGTTTTGCGGAACTTTTTCTTCCTTTCTTCATCTCTGTTGCATGAGATAAAGCTAGCTGGATGGGGGGGGCGGTTTGCACAAATATGTTCAGAAATCAATGAATGAAGCCATCTTTAAAAAAAGAATCCTCTCATATACAGGCACTGAGGTATAGAAATCCATCTTGCCCTACCAGAAAGTTAGAGGGGGGATGGGGGAGTATATGAGAGAGCAGATGGGGGAAGGGGTATACAGCAGGCTCCATATCTTGGTTTGGGGGTAGGGGAAAGACAGGGAGAAAATCTGTAACTCAAAATCTTGTGGAAATGAATGCTGAAAACTAAAAAAAAAAATAAAAATAAAAAAAATAAAAATCCTCTCCTGTGACTCTCTGGATGGTCCTTTCCACTCCCACTGCCACCCCCCTAATCCAAAGAAATCTTATCCCTTCACATCTGGATTACTGCCACAAATAGCCGTCTAATCTGCCGACCTCACATTTCCAGAGACAACATAGCAGAGGAAAAGGAGCCCACGGACAAGCCTCTGCTCCAACGTTTGTGAGCTGAGTGACTTTGAGGGAGCCAGCTCAGCCCTCCCAACCACAGCTTCCTCATCAAGAGGTCAAGTTCAATGCTTCCAATGACTGATGCAAAACAGGACCCCTGTTATACCTCTACCATCAGTTTCACCAACTGCTGTGGTCAAACACAATTCACCTCCATCTGGTGGCCAACAGTCTGGTGAACCCCCTTTCCAAACTTAGCCAGCCTTATTCAAATTCTTGCCATCTTGCTAAGGTTTCACTGGAACAGTCCTATCTCCATGACCTGTGAAAACGCCAGGAGGGCTTACACGCAGGGCCCACTTCAACTGAATTGGATTTCCATTGTCATATACTTTCCACCCAGGTACGCAAACATGGACAAGAGTTAGTCTTCTTGTTGTTTGTTTTTGGTTTTTCTGCAAGGCAATCGGGGTTAAGTGACTAGGTGGTGTCAAGGGTCTGAGGCTGGATTTGAACTCAGGTCCTCCTGACTTCAGACCAATGGAGCTAAGTTCAGAGACACCACAAGGCTGCTGTCTCTGCTTGGACACTGACCCAAGCCTTCAAACAAGACAGCCCCAAACTGAACACAACATCTTGCCCTCAAAGCTAGTTCTTTCCCCTTTCTTATTCTTACTAACAAGCCCATCAAGTTATTTTTTAAATCACAGCAACTGTTGAATAACACCTGCTGAATGCACAAGGGGAGGATCTGCTCTGAGGAAATCAGGGGGTCTTCAAGTATTTTGAGACTACTCTAGGCTCTCCTTGTCCATTGAAGAACTTTTCAGGACTGACCTCCGATGGCCTGCAGACAGCATCAAGTCCAAAAAGTTCTAATCTCCCTGCCCCACCTGGACTCCCAATACTCAGCCCATCCATTCACTCCTGTATGCCCCTCACCTGAATGCACTCTCCCTCCTCTCCATCCATTCCAGCCTCACCCATTTTAAAGGCGCAACTTAAATCTCATCTCTATAAAGCCTTCCTTAAGCACTGCAGTCTATGTAAACGTCATCCCTTAACTGTGACAGCCCATATGTCACATCAAGAAAATTAATTTCTGGGGCAGCTAAGTGGCGCAGTGAATAGAGCACTGGCCCTGGAGTCAGGAGGACCTGAGTTCAAAAATGGCCTCAGACACAATACAAAACTAGCTGTGTGACCTTGGGCAAGTCATTTAATCCCAACTGCCCTATCTTCCCCCCTCCAAAAAGCAAAATAATAATAATAATAATTTCTCATTGATAAAATAATTTCTTGCCTTTCTATAGTATTTGACAGTTTACAAAGCAATTTCTTTGTAAGCCTTTTGTGAAATAGGTAATGTATCAGAATTCCCAATTTACACTGGCAAAAACTCAAGGTGTGAAAAAATAAATGACTTGCCCAAAGTCATAAGGCTCAGGCTCCTGGCCCCAGAACTGGGGGTGACCTTGGAACCCCTTATTTTACAGATAAAGAAACTGAGTCCCAGGCGAGGCCTAACCCAGTTCAGACTTGCATATTCTTGCTACTACGCGATGCTGTGTCTGTGCCTGTCCACACTTGTCCAGACTTTCTTATACGACTCCTTTTCAAGTTTCACATGTGTCCTGTTACTTCCGACATAAGCACGGCATAGGGAACAAGGGCTTGTTCTTTTGTACCTACTGCTCTACAGGAAGGCCACAGAGAAGGATGGGGGCCTCAGGAGCATGGGGGGGGGAGGGGCTGGAAGGGCCCTTGGGGGCTGTGGTGGCCAGCCTCTTATCTTACAGGTGTGTAAGCTGTGGCTTGTTGGCAAGTGTCTTCAGTGGGGCAGAGGCTGAGGCTCAATTCGGAGCCTCACAGCAGCTATTTTCTCTTATATAAACGGACACAGAGAGAAATCACGAGACTTAGCAAGACAGCACTAATGGCATCTACCACCAGGGACAAGAGAAGAACAAGTTCAGTGGCCCAGGCTGGTGCAGAAGAGAGGACTAGTGAACATTCCACCCCTCTTAGCAGAAACAGGAGGCTGCTCCAGATCCTGTCAGACCCAGTCCATAGGTAGCCTGGTTTGGGCTTAGCTTTTCAACAAGGGAAGGTTGCCTGGGTCCACTACAAATTTGGGTTATCTTATCTCAAGTGGGCCCTCATTACCTCCTGGCTAACTGATTCTCTTCCCACTGACCACAACACCGACCATGTTCTAAACCTCTTGTCATAGCTGGGCAGCAGCAACGCGAGAGCCTATGGGGTCTTGAATTCAGAGTCAGGGAGAAGGCCACCTCAGACATTTGCCCTGGGCAATTCATGTGGTCTCAGTTTGCCTCAGTAAAATGAAAGGGCTGGACTGGATGCTGGTTAAGATCCTTTCTCCTCCTAAATAACGTGACCCAACTCAAGCCACCAATAGCACTCCCCCCTCTACTAGCCAAGGACCTAAGAAAAATCCAGGTTATTTCACAGTCCTCCAGCATGACCTTGCACGCCCTCCCCCTTCACTCCAGTCTCTCTACACGTTGCTGCTACCAGCCCAGCCCATCTTTTCCAGAAGAGGATGCCTAGCTCTCTGGTCTAGCCCTATCCACTAGCTCCTTCTCTGTTATCTGCACACTCAACTCTCCCTATCTTCAGAAAACCCTCAGCAGATGCTGCCATGCCTATGCACTCCTACCTCCTCTCTCTCCTCTGAGCACTCCACAGACACACTCTTGTGTGGTGCTGTGGTCCCAGCCGATCTGAAGGCCTGGGACCCTCTCACCTGCCTATGCTTTGTGCATATAAACCCCTCCTAAGGGTTTGTTCGTTCAGTCACTTCTGCCTTTAGGAATCCGATTTTCATCTAGCCTCAGTTCAAGAGTTCACACTTTCTTCTGAGTGCCAGCCTTCGCCCTTGTTTACTCTGTATCAGCTTTGTATATATTTCGTGTGTGTACATGGAGTTTCTTCTATCAGAATGAGACTGAAGGCTTCCAGATATACCAAAGAGAACTTAAGAGTATTAGGAAGTGCTCAAATCCAACCTTTGTGGCTCACTACCTGTGTGCCGTGGACAAGTCACCCTCTAAAATGAGGGCCTTGGAGCAGATAATCAAAGGCCTTTTCTAGCTCTAAATCTAGGGTCCAATGATCCACTCTTATTCATCCATCTGTCAACCTCAGTTTCCTCATTTGTAAAGGGCGAGGTGCGCAAAACAGCACTCACCCCCTTCCTAGTAATACAAATTATCTTTGCAAAGCACTTCACAATCCTTAATGCCCCAGGCACTATTAGCCATTATTCTGATAATCTTTATTACACTGGGATCAGGTTTGGAGGTTACTGCGGAAGGCCACACTTGTACACTTTGTTCAGGGTTTCCGGTGCTTCGACTTCGCTGAGAGTCCTGCCCAGAGTCCTCTGGGAGACCAGGTAGGGAAAGCCCCTCCCCCACTCCAGCAGGAAGGACTCCAGGCCTCCATTCCTTCCCCGTTTGTTAAGAGCGCTCGTAGCCTCTTTGGTGGTGCCTGGCTTAACCAAATGCTCATAGACTGATGACGCGGTGCCCCTGCTAGTGGGCAGACAGGCCTGGCTCTCCATCCCTGACCTCCAACTCAACTCTCTTTTCTATACCACCACGGGCCGCCGGACCTCCGAGAGCTAGCGGCGCTCTCAGGCTCCCTCCTCCGTCACGGTCAATTTCAATCACGTTTCCCCTCACCTCAGGCTGCCCCCTCCCCAGCCGCTCTGCCCCGCCCTCGCCTGCTCCCCAACCCAGCCCCCCTCCCCCGACCAGCACAGCGAGCACGCGCGCTCCCACGCGGAGCCCAGCTCTGCTGCTTCACGTCACAGTGGCGAACCTATTTGCTGCAAAGTCCCCCCCCCGCCCCGCCCCCAAGCCCAGCTCATTCCTACCCAGCCAATCGCTAGCTCGGGCCCGCCCTCTGCCCGTGCCAGGAAGCGGCTTGGACTCGAGCCAGCCCGCCGGCCGTCCCTTCCCCCACCCCGCCGGGAAGGACGCCGGGAGACTGAGGGGGAGGGGCGGGATAAGAGAGGAGCATTCTCTGGGCCTCGGCGCATAAAAGAGTAATTAAAAAAAACCCAACCCGTCAGTGACATCAGAGCAGCGACCCTACGGACCCCGCGGCCGGAAGCAGCAGTTAAACCTAACGGCCATCCTGGGGTTGGGCTGCCCGCCGAGAACTCCGCCCCCCCCAGCCCCGCGCCCACGGGATACAGGCAGAATGACGTCAAGCCCTGGCCCTCTCCCCTGTCGGACGAGCAGAACCCCGAAAATGCCCTCCTCCCCCCAGTATAAGTCACTGCGGAGCAGGCTCCGCCCCCACCGGGCGGGCGGGGAGGGAGACCCGGCCCGGCTCCGCGACTGCGCTTCGCCCAGAGCACGCGCTGCGCGCTGCCCGCTCTCCTCCCCATTCCGCGCCTTCTCTCCGCGAGCGAGCGCGTGCACACCTGCGGGACCCCGACGGTTTCCAGGGAGACGGAAACTCGCGGCTGCCATGGCAACCGTCTTATCTGGCGGGCCAGGCCGCGCGAGCGCCCCCACCCCCACCCCACTGCAGAGGAGACGCGGCACGAGGGCGGTGCAAGGGGGGTTCCTCTCAGGCGGAAGGAGTTATTTTTAAAGGGCGAAGAGTGACAGACACTGCAGCCGAGGCGGCGAGACCCGCATCGGGAGCAGGACCCGAGTTGGAATCGCAGCTCCGACCCAACGCTTCGCCGCCCCCCCCCCCCACAGTCCCAAATTCCTCATTTTGGGGAGGAAGGGGATGCTCCAGAATCTTGGCTTGGAATCCAGCGGACCAGGGGCCATCCAAACCGTCAGTGCCCGTTGCCAGGATGAGGAACTTGGGGTCAGACGGGGCAAAGCTCAACGATCCAGCTAGTTAATATCCCTCACTGGGATTCGAACCCAGGCCAATCCAAATCGAAATCCAGCAACTAAGGGGGTTAACAGTGCTAAATCCAAGGGTCTGTTAATCCATCCCTGAACTATTCCCTTCTCACCACCCACTACTGGCCTGCCCTAAGGGGTGGGAACAGCCTGAACACACAGAGCTGTGCTCTGCAGGGCTAGAGGTCCAGCTCTTTTGCCTGCTCCAGAGATATCTGATGCAATCAGGGTGGATTCCTGCTTTGTGACCTTAATCCCCAGGGTGCAAGGTTAGGAAAGGACCAGGGCCTCCGGAAAAACCACAAGTCTTTTCATGGCAAAAATCGGATTGCTTCATTCACACCTCAATCCCAATAAACCTGCTTCATTTTAACCAGTGATATCTGCCACTGACCACCCCCCAGTTAGCCCCCCAAAATTCCTGGGGCAAAGAAGTCTAGATTGGAAAAACCGGCATTGGTGGGGGAGGGGGGGCTTCTTAGCAGTGATGTGAGGGAGGAGACAGTCAGTGGCCTACTTAAATTCTGAATCTGGCCCAACAGAGTAACTCGTTTATATAGTGCTTTCAGGTCTGAAAATAGAAGTGTTTTCCTCCCAACAACCCTTTCAAGCAGGGAGAATCATTGATTTTGAGCTGGAAAGCACCTCAGCATCTTGTCCAAGCCGCTCATTTTATTAGATGCAGGGAGGGCCCGGAGGTTGTGCCTTGCCAATGTCACACAAGTAATAAACAGTAGCGCAGCATCCCAATTAAGCATAGGGACCTGGGGCTTTGCCAGGTAAGGAGCCTCACACAAAATAGCTGGCAAATGTACAAGCAGACATGCGAACCAAACCGGGTCATGACCCCAAATCCGAGGTTCCTTTCCTCCCCGCAAACCTACCACGCACTTTCAAACCTCTGTCCCACTTCCCACCCAGCTGGTTCCTTCAATAGTTAAGAGGGTGCCCCCACTTCCTGGGCTGTACCAGAGCAGCCCCAGCCGCCTTCCCCCCCTTTCCCTCCCTTCCTTCCCCCAGCCCTGGCGGCTGCGGCTGCAGCTGCACAAGCATCGCGCCTCGGCTGGCTGGCTGCTCCAGTCCCCTCCCCCTCCCCCTCCCCCTCCCTTCTTCTCCCTTCCCCCGGCAGGGAGGGAGCCCCGCTGACGTCAGCGCCAGCCCGGGCCATGTGCTCACTGCCCGCGTGGAGGAGGGAGGGGGAGCGAAGGAGGAAGGAGGGGGAGCAGGAGCTGGCGCTGGAGCCGGGGCCCAAGGGGAGGGAGAGGAAGCTGCTCAGGCAGTTCGCTTAGGCCCAGCCGGCTCTGCCAGCCCGCCTTTAACTCTACGGCCCAGCTTCCCAGCTTCCCCTCCCCCCTCGGAGCTCTCCACACCCCAAATACGCAGACTGCCCAGCAGCCAATCCACATTCCGGCTACGGAGGGGCACCGTGTTGGCATAAAGCTTCCTCCTCCAGAACCTGCCAGGCCCAAGACGGCCCTGGCCCTGCCCCTCCCCTGCCATACCTGAATGTATCTCAGGGCACTCCGGAGCACACTCAGATTGGATGTTTTCTTATCATCTACATTGGGGATGTTCCGTTTCAAAGTCTCGAAGCATTCCTTCAAATGGGCCCGCCTAGGGAAAGGGCATAGGGACTGGTCAGCTGTCTGGGCTATAGGTGGGGGGAGAATGGCTGGGGGCGTCCAACGACCACAGATTTGTGGGTGGGGGGGAAGCAGGCAAGAGAGGGGAAAGCTTGGGTCTGGAAGCGGGAGAGAGGGGGAGGCAGGCCCAGGGAAGGGGGCCAGAGGGCCAGATACACAACACACCTGTTTTTCTCCAATTTGTTGTGGACTTCCCTGGTTCCGATCCTGCAACCCAGAGAGACAAGTGGGGGTGAGGGAGTAGGCCGGCTTTCTAGGCCTAGTCCCACCCTCCAAGTGTGAGAAGGCACCTCCAGGATTCTTCCTCTTCACACTCCTCTTCCAAAATGGCCAGTTCTTCACAGACTGGCCTAGAAGGAATGCACTCCCTCACTGGGCTCTGTGTCCAGCCCTACAACCCCACCTACATCAATCTAGTGATCAGGATACTTTGTACTGACTTCTCTGGGCAGATTCTATTCTGACCAATTAAGACTTAACTCACTGAAGACAGAAAGTGGGTTTGTTTGGGGTTTTTTGTCTTTGAATACCCAGCATTTATTAAACTTGACAAATGTTTGTTGTATTAAAATGGGTGATGGGTGGAGGCAGCCATCCCTTTTTTGGGAGGGTGAAAATAAGAATTCCACTGGAGCCCACAGAAAGGGTCAGGCTGCATAAGCAGACCTTTGGAGAGATGGTGAACGCCCCCTTTGCCCACAGCCCCCTGGGAGGTGTAAAAGCCCTCCTGCCCATCCTGGGGCCCCATGCTGCCATCTCACTCACCCCCCAGGCCGCTTCTTCTGCTCACTGGGCTTCACCTCTTCAGCTGGCGCCAACTTCAGAGCTGCCAGTGTTGTAGGCGGAGGCGGCTGTGGCGGTGGCAGCTGGGGCTGAATGGGCTGTTGGACCACGTGGTGCTGGGCGATGGTCAGGATGGGTGTGGGGAAGGGCTGCAGGGGTTTGGGGCTGCCTGTGGGTGCGGCGGTGCCCTTCGAGTCCGGCAGGAGTGGGGTGGCAGTGGCTGGTGGCCTGGGGAGTGGGGGGATGGGGTCCTTGATACTGAGTCCAGGTGCACTGACCAAGGCTGGCTGGCGTGGGGCTAGGGTTAGCGGCTGGGCAGGGGGCAGTGGGAGAGGGGGTGGGGGTGGCATCGGCTGTGGGGAGCCTGTCACCACAGGGATGGGGATGACAGTCACTGGGGTGGCCAGAGGGGGTGGGGGTACAGGTGGTGGAGCTGGAGGGGACAAGGGAAGTGGGGGGGCCTCAATCCGGGGTTCTTCAGGGGGCAGCATATGATTAACCCTTGCGGTGCTGGCCTTCTGCTCCTGTTCCCGCTCCAGCCGATGTTTTTCATGTTCCTCTGTATGAGTAAGAAAGGACAAAGACCAGGCAAACTCAGCCAGGGGCTAGGATGCCAGGGCCCAAGGCAAGGCATCCTCCATCTTCCTCAGGGGCTGGGGAGGCACGGAGGGGGCATGTATTAAGTACCTAATATATAGGCTAGGCACTACACTGAGCTCTCTACAAATCTCAGCTCATTTGATGGTCACAACAATCCTGGGAGGAAACCAAGGCCAAGGCTAAGTGCCTTACCCAAAGGTCACCCAGCTAAGAAGGCAGCATCTGAACGGAGGTCTCCCTGGTTCCAGGCCCCAGACCCTTGTCCTAAAAACTCAACTTTCTACAATGGTTAACACAAGGCTTCTCAGCTTCATCTCACAGATTTGGACTGGATAAATGACAGTCCCAGGTCTCTTCCCAGATGCCTTGGTGCTACCAGGCCTACAGAAAACCAGAGAAAGTGTGATGGGAAGGGCCCTGTGAGGTCATGAGAGGTCAGCTCCCTCCCACATTTCACAAATGGCAAAAATGAAGCAAAAGTAGAGAAATGAGCTGAGTCAGCTCAGACAGTGCCTCCTCTTCTGGGAAGCCTTCCTTGATCCTCCCCACCCTGTCACCTTGGCTTCATCTGGTGTCCATTCTCTCTCCAGGCTTTCCCCCCAAAGACTGCATGATCAGAAACCTGGCTTCCTACAGGCCAGTCAGTGTCCTTCCCATAAGGCTGAACTGCCTTCTACAAAGTTGTCAGAATATCAATAACATTTATTGAGTGCTTCATGATATCCCCCCCAAAGCATTTCCACATCTATCATCTCATCTGATTTCTCTGATCAAACGAGATAAAGTTGGGAACCTAATTAAAAGGAGCTGCAATTAGTACTGTTCTTATAATTGCCCTTCAAGGGAGGCTGGGGAGGCATTCTACAGAAGCAGAGAGTTTCAGAGGAAATGACTTGCCCAGGATCACAGGAAGTATGGGGCTAAGGCAGGGCTGGGAAGCAAAGTCTTCTGTCTCCTAAGTCTGGAGCTCTTGGCCCCACAATCAGATCTCAAAGAGGAATTCAGGGATGAATCTTCTGCCCTCTTAGGGTCCAATGCATTTATGGAATCAGCAGCTCCTCCTCCACCCCACAGGCTGGGGAGGCCTCTGACTGGCTCCCAGGGGTGAATGGAAAGAATCATGAGATCTACAGCACTGGGTTGTTTTTTTGTTTCTTCCTCCTCAGGGAGTGCAGGTCCAGGAAAGGGAAGGAATATGCCAGGTTGGCTTAGCCATACAGGCTGCAGGAAGGAGGGTAGTTCAGTGAACCCAGGCCCCTCCACCCCAAAAAGGGCAGCATCAGTGCAGAAACTAGCACAAGGCTGGCCTGGAGGCCTCTCCCAAACCCCTGCCCTTTGTGTCTGGGTAGTGGGAGAAGGGAGATGAAAGATGCCCCCTAGCTGCTGAGGCTGCCTGGGATCCCCTGGGCTCCTCCCACCTGGCAGGTCTTTTTCCCCTTCTACCTCTCCTCTGGCTCTGGGCCAGATTACCAGGTCACCCTGGCCTGAGCACCCTGGAAACCCAGGGCTGGGGGCGGTGATAAGGAACAGGAGGAGCTGGGGAGGTGATTTGCATATGTGCAGAGACACACCTCAAACATGCCACCCCAGGGAGGCAGGCTCAGAGGTGGAGCTGAGAAACATGACCCAGGGAGGGGGGGGATTTCGGGGAAGGAGGATTGCTTTGGCCAGAGAGGCAAGGAGGGGGTGGCCCTTTGGCCAATCAGAGACCCCAGTATTCCAGGATCCATCCTCTCTTTCTGGGAGGAGAGGGAGGGGCAAGGTTCCTAACTAGAAGGTACTCAGTGGCTTCCCAACACACAGACAGGGCTTAGCTCTTTGAGAAGAAATTTCAGAGAGAGACAGAGGGAAAGAGAAAGAGACAGAGACAGAGAGAGGTGTGTGTGAGAGATAGAAAGGGGTGTTTGTGTGTGTGTGTGTGTTCTACTCCTCCTCCTTCCAAAGACCTGCTCTTCACAACCACATTGGGGAAGAGGAGGGAAGAAAAGGAAAGCAGGAAGGGAAGAAGGAAGGAGAGAAAGCCTGGCCTTCATGGTGCCCAAACACATCCTTTACCATACCTTTCTCCTGCACTCTGCCTCAGTTCCCTGCCTCCTCCAAACATTCTACATGGAAGGAGCCCTTTTGAAACTCTCATCGGCCAACTTGGCCTGTCTCACTCCTTGGCCAAGAAGAACGTCACATCTCCAGACCTGGTCTGGGACAAGGGGCAGAGTTTTCAAAAGGCCCGGGTGCTCCCCAATCTGCCCCCTGTATACTCCCTTAGCTCAGTCCCACCTCTGCCCCTGGTCCTCAGAAATGACAATTCAAAAAGGGCAAAGACTTGATTCAAAGATCAACCAACACTAGCTATGGCAAGATAGGGATGGCCCATAACTCCCAGGAGCCCCTAAATGACCTTCTCCAGCCTTAATGAATCAGCCAGAAAGCACCCACTATGTGCCAGGTTCTGTGCCCACAACACCCAAAAGATGGTCCCTGCCCTCAGGGGGCTCACAGTCAAATGGGGGAGGGGCCACGCAAACAGCTGTACGCCTACCAGATGTGTACTGTGTGAATGCCAGGGCAAGAGTGCTTCTAACGTTAGTGGGGCATGGAGGCATCCCAACATTCAAAGTTCTGTGCAGTTGTCCTGTCCCCTGCCCCTCCACCAGACACCCACCTCATAAACTTCTCTCATGTCTTCTCCCGCCCCTGGGAAAGCAGGACCACGGTAAGGCCAAGCAGCCCTCTCAGAGATGGGTGGGCTTAACTACTGTCCATCCTTCCTCCCTACACACAGAGAGGTATTGTCACCAACACCCTCACAATTTCGGTCTTTATCCCTATGTAGATGCCCTTCCTTCTCTGGCTCCCAGCAGCCTCTGGCTGCCTCTCCAGTCCATGGTCCTGAAGGAAGGTGCTAGGGCAGGTGGTCTGAGTGACTAGGACTTCACAAGAGCTTGTGAGGGGTTTCCCTTATTTCAACTAATCCAAGCTCCTTTTTTTCACAGATAGGGCTACACAGCCAGTAAGTGCTGGAGAAGGTCCAGCCTCCATACTCTTGTGTGTTTTGTCGGATGGAGAAGCATCATGGGTACTAGTCTTCCAGGCAGGGCACTGTTGAAGGGTCATGCTTTGGCAGAGATTGAACTGAATGACTTACTAACACTGAGATTCTAAGTTCAGTGAGGTACTCTGGCATAGCAGAGGGCAGTTGGCTGGACATGGAAGTTGGAAAGCCTTTGTTCAGATTCTACTCTATCCCCAGGCCCAGAGTGACCTCAGCTGGCCTAGGTAGTCACCAGAAGATGAGAACTGCACCCGCCACCCAGGGTTATTGGGAGGACAAAGTAAGATGACGAACGGATAGCACTTTGCAAACTAAAGATCTAGGTCCATGCAAGCAGTGTGTGGATGACTCAAATAAGCTGTAGCCGTCTTGGCCCCATACTGGCATCTACATGGTTAATGTTCTTCTGTTGGGGGGGAGGGTGTATGGAATTTGTGGACTCCTAGGTCCTCAGGTGTGGCCTTTTGACTGAGTCCAAGTTTCACAGAACACATCCTTTTATTAAGGGGATTTGTTCTATGAATTTTGGATTCAAAGGGCTGCACTTGAGGGCCTATAGGGCCATACATGATGACATATGACAACACTTGTATGGCACTGTGACTGAATCCAAACTTCACACAACCAATCCCCGTAATAAAAGGATTTATTCTATAAAACTTGGCTAGGTGGTGCAGTGAATAGAGCACCAGCCCTGAAGTCAGGAGGACCTAGACACTTGACACACTTACTAGGCTTGCGACTTTGGGCAAGTCACTTAACCCCAATTGCCCTCCAAAAAGCAAAAAAAAAACAAAAACCCAAAAAAACCAAACTTGAACTCAGTCAAAAGGCGGCACCCAAGGACCTAGGAGGTCACATGTGGCCTCAAGGTGGCAGGCTCCTCACCCCTGGATAACTCAGGAGAGGCTCTCTCTCATACCTCTCTGACCTTCCATCTGTCTTAGCCCTTCCACTATATGCTCCATGAGAGTAGGCAATGTATCTTAATTAAACTGTGCTTCCCCCAAGACCTGAACACAGTAGGTACTTAATGGATACTGAATTAACCCTCCTCTCTGTGTTTATAATACATATTCCTGCTCTACCCCCAAGGTTCTGTCCAACCAGGTCCAGAGGTCAGTTTTTTACTGACCCCCACAAATGAATGCCCAGAGGCCCAGGGAACAACCAAATATATCAGACACCTTGGTTAGAGGTTAGTGAGCACCTAGCACCCCAGGAGGTCAAAGAGGAACCCAGCTGTTTCCTCCAAGAGGATGGAGAAGATGCTTGGGCTGGAGCTGTGGGGGAACCATGGAGGTCCATTTGGGAGCTGGAAAGAGAGTATGTAAAAGACCATGGCAGAAGAGAATCACTGTCCAGCCTGACCTCTCAACAATCCTGGGGTCCAGATGACAGCTGCTCTTTCCCACACCCAGCGGGGAGACACAGAAGGAAGGATGGTTTGACTTCTGGTGTCCCTGGAATTAGCCCAGACACCCAAAAAGGCAGATTCCCTCTAGGAAACTAGATCTCTCTCAACTGACCCTAGAGACAGACTTTTTTTCTCCACTGCCTTCTAGAGTGGGGAATTCTAGTGAGTCACTGTAACAGGCAGATGTGGGTGTGACCCTGGTATGGACTCAGGGGGCCAGAGAACCACAAAGTTCCACCACCCCCTGCTGTCCACACCTTCCCAGGAGCCTTTAGTGCCCCATATCCCTGCTGCATATCAATGGGACCTCTGCTTGGCACCGTTTCTCCATGAGTTTGTGTGTGAGTATGGGTGTGGAGAATATTGAGAAAGTTCTCTGCAGGAGGTGGGAAAAAGAAAGAATCTCTCTCTCCCCAGTTCTCTCTCATACTCTCTGCCTGCCTTTTTAAGCTGCATTGGAGGGTGGGGGTCCTCAGGAAATTCCAGAGACCACAGACATCTATACAACAAAAATGTAGAGGGGGGTGGGGAGAAGAGAGAAGGGGAGAACCAGCCGGGCCAAGCCCCTTCTCAAACCACCAGGGCAAACAGTGTAATGCTACCCGAATGCCCCGTAGCCAGCCCAGACCTGGCTGGAGAACTGGAGGGAAGAGTGGGGCCGCCGTTTGTATGTGCACAGCGGGGAGGTCCCCAACTCATCTGTTCCCAGGATTCCCCCCACACACTAGATCACAGACTCGGTAAAGCTCCTCACACTTGAACAACTTCTGACCTTGAGAGGCCAGCCGGTGTGGCAGGGCAGACCGCGCCAGCACCCCCTCCCCACCCCAGAGAGGTTCCTACCGAGCTCCAAGGTTCTAGAATGCATGCATGCGCGCGAGATCACGAGCAAGCACATACACACACACACACACACACACACACACACACACACTCTCTCTCTCTCTCTCTCTCTCTCTTTCTCTCTCTCTGCAGGCGAGGCCTCAAACATACACGCACACACAACACTCGTACAACCTCCAGCATGACTCATCACTGAAGCAACAATAGACGCTGAAGGAAGGGAAGGGAGCGCTGGAGCGCAAGATTTCTCTCTCTCTCTCTTTTTTTTTTTTTTGCCGGGGAGGGGGAGGGGCAAGACTGGGGAGGGGGGCGGGGAGGACAAACCCAGATCCTGCACGCACGCATTTCCAAAGCAGGATGGAGGCTGAAAGAATAAATGTCCTTCTGCCCAGAAAGAAGACACTCAGGGAAACAAACCTTTTCCACTCCTTTCCTCAGCCTCCTTCCCAACGGGGAATCTAAGGGCTGGAGACAAGTCTGGGGCCTAGGAGCTGGGCAACAGAACGTTAAATGGGTCCCTTTCTCCCAAAGCCAAGGAGAGGCTCCACCCCCTTTGCTCCCCTTTTTAGCAGGGGTCCAGCCCACCTGGGCAGGGGGAAGGGAAATGACGGATGGGAACAGACAAGGGTCTTCATAAGTAGCCCTTGAATCCGGGGGCTACTTTTAATCAGCCCCCCAGGATAAATGCAGGAAATCTAGGAGGGGGGAGGAAGAGCCAAGGAAGGGTCAGGCCACTTCCCTCCTCCACGCTCCCTCAGGGAGCCGCCCCGCGCCCAGTCGTCCAGGGCAGGGCCCCCTCCTCAGCCCCGCCTCTCACCCCGCCCCTCCTTCCCAGCTCCGGGAACCCAGGTCTGCAGGGAGGCAGCGACAGCCCAGTCCCCAGCGGGAGTGTCCCCGGTGCACGTGTTCGGGGGCGGAGCGCAGCCACGTCACCAGCCCCAAGTAACCAACAAGCAGGGAACACAGACGCACGCAACATTCCAGGCCAGAGCGAGTTTGGAACGCGCAGACCCTCCACATTCCAGCCGGCCCGGGAGGGGGCCCGCGGCCTGGGAGAGTGGGTGGGTGGGGGGCATGAAGAAAAGGCCCTCCCGGCACCCGGGGATCTCCGGGCCCCGGATTGCCTGCGGACCTCGGACCCCCAAAGTCCACCCGAACCCAGCTCGGGGGGCGGGGTCAGGCGGGGCCGGCCCAGGATCATATGACAAGCGATGTCATTTCATTCTGCAAAGGCCGCCCCCGCCCCCAGCCGCGCGCAGCCCAGCCGGGGGGCCCCCACGGCCTGGGAAGCAGGGGAGCCTCTCCGCGTAGAGTATTCCCTACCCCCACCCGTGTACTCTACACACGCACACCCGTGTACGCGCACCTCCCCGCATCCCCTGGCGATCACACCACACGCCCAGACGCGCGCACCGGGTATGCACGCCCTGCTCCATCCCCCGCGCCGACCCCCACAGTCTCCGAGCCTGCCCGTGACAGTCGGAGGCGCTTCGCCGCCTGACCACTGAGCCCCCCTCCCCGTGGCCCCCGGCCGGGCGAGGGGCGCCCCGAAGGGTGGGGGCTACGGAGAGAAGCGGCAGGCGGAGCTGGGGGCCCCGGCAGAATGCTAATGACTCCCGGAGCTGGCACCGCGGGCGCGCGGCGCGGCCTCGCCCCCGCCCCCCGAGCCCCAGCCAGGGGTCCCCCCCCCCCCCGCACCCCCGGGGCCCATCCCGGCCCGCTCACCACGTGCTCTCTGTTGTTGCTGCGCTTGCCATTCCAGGAAGCGGGCCGCCTCCAGAAGCGTCTCAATGCTCATCGCTCGGGCGGCGGGGGCGCGCCGCGGGGCAGGCGGGCGAGCCTCGGGGGGCTGCGGCCAACCGGGCGGGCGGGCGGGCCTCGGGGCGCTCCGCCGGGCGATCGCGGGAAAGATGTTCCCAAAAGCGACCCCCCAAAATGGGAATTGCAAAAAAATAAAAATGCAAAAAATGCTTGGGTGCAGCCCCAAAACCCCCCCGAGGCGGCGCCACCTCCCTCCCGCCCCTCCCGCCCGCCCCTCCCGCCCGGTGCCTCCCGCCCCGAGGCCCCCGCGAGTCCCGCCGACAAGAAAGGGCTTTGCAACAAGATGGCGAGGAGGCACCGACACACAACAAGGGGAAGCAGCCGCGCTGCCCCCGGCCGCCGCCCCCGCTACTACACCGGGGCCGCCGCCAAAGCCCGGACCGGAGCCCCGCCCGCCCAGGCTCAGGA
The DNA here is from genome assembly GCA_011680675.1 of Gymnobelideus leadbeateri. NCBI lineage: Eukaryota > Metazoa > Chordata > Mammalia > Diprotodontia > Petauridae > Gymnobelideus > Gymnobelideus leadbeateri. The sequence goes on from WOXC01006227.1 coordinate 76,819, forward strand.
GCGGCGCCTCGCGGTGGGCGGAGCCCCGCGGAACAAACCCCGCCTACGGACGGACGGGCGGCCGCGAGGACACGTGGCCGGGGGCGGGGCTGTAAGAGGCTAGGGCGGCCCCGGCATCCACGCTCCACTTCCGCCTCCCAGCGCAGCCCTTCTAGGCCCGGCCCCTCACGCATCTCGGGGCCTAGGACCAGGTTAGGTGGTCAGCGAGGGGATTTGCTCCGGGTCCCGCCCCATCTAGGAAGGCAAGGGTCTGATACTTTTACTAGCGCCATACGGGCTCCGTTAAGGCAGGAGAGGTACAGAGTAGGAAGACCTTAGCCTCCTCAGGCTCTCGGAATCCTCGGAAGTCGGATTCCCCCAACCAGCTCCACTCCCCTCGCCCCCCGTCTTTTGCAATTCCCGCGGTGCCCCGCCCCTGGGCGGGGCCGGCAGGAGGAAGAGCCGGGAGAGGGGGCGGGGAAGAATGGAGCGGTGATCCGCTCCCGGGTTTTGCAGCCGATCCTCCCCCCGCAGTGCGTTCGCATTTCATTAGTAGACGTCACCGGGCCGCGGGCCAATGGGCGGGCAGGACAACACGGCATGGAGCAGCTCCACATGGACACCCCGCACCGTCGGCCGCCCGTTTAAAGGGCCAGTGCCCGCCAGGGTAAATGAGCTCCCGGGACAGGGGTCCGTGGGGACTAAGAGGTAACCCGGTGAGCCGGGTCTCAAGTTATGGCTGGCATCTTGCCATTCCCTCGAGGAAGTGAAGACCCCCCTCCCCCATTTTCCCCGTCCTGTGATAAGCCTCATTCTTTCCCCGCCATCATAGTCCGAGGAATCCCCAAGTGTTCCCTACCCACGTGCGTCCGGCTCGTGGGGGCCTAAGGGGGGGGGTTCCCCAACACCCCAACCGGAGGCCGCCCACGACTTGGGACTTGTGAAGGGGAAGAGAGAAGGAAGGGGAAGGGGCGAGTCCAAGGCCGGGGTGGGGGCAGGGGGTGTGGCCAGCCTCAGGAACAACAACGTGGAGGGCGGAAGCCCTGCCCTCCCGGACCACTCGGGCCACTCGCGGCGGCCGCGGGGTGGGGCGCGCAGGGGCGAAGGCCTGGCTCCTTTCCTAACCCCGCCCTAAGTGCCTGCCTGGACTCAGGGCGCCTGGAGTGACCAACAGAGGCCGGCGAGGGGTCAGGGGGCCCCCAGCAGGGGTATGGGCCCCCTAGGGACCCACTTTTTGCCTCTCTGTGCTAGTCACAATGAAGGATCTGGCTCAGGCTCTGTCTGGGGCCCCCAGTTTGGGGGCTGCTCCCTGCTGCCCTCAGCAAGAATAAATGGCCTTGAGCCTGGGGTAGGCTCCCAAGTGGGGAGAAGAGTATATTCTTATGCAGCCAGGTCTGTGCCTCTAGTCCCAAGGCTTCATCCTAGCAACTAACTTCGAGTCACTGAAAAGGGGGCAGTGACAGACGGAACTGTGCTGCAATGCTGACTGCTACCTTCGACACCCGGCTAGCTTAGGCCGAGTCTCAGTTTCCTTATTTGTTAAATGGAAAGGCTGGTCTGAGACCGAACTGTACCCTGTCCACTTGCATCTTGCCCAGCGGAGGTCCTTTCTAGACATTATTTGTATGGGCAAATTACAGGCCAAGCCAGATCAGGACCCCAACACCGAACTCCATTCCCCTTTGCCCACCATTGAATCTGGGCAGCTCCTAGTCCACGAGGGGATGGGGAAAAGCCGAACATAGGACCTCCAAAAGAAACTTCGCAACGTTTTCCCCGTGGTTACAAACCCACTGGTCTGTGGCTGCTTTGGCTACAGCAGGAGCAAAGGCCTTGGTGGCTGGGGTAGATAGTTTGATTTAGAATCACGAGACCTGAGTGTCTTATGTCTACATGCGTCCTTCCCCCTTAGATGGTCAGCTCCTTAAGGACAGGGGCTGTTTTGCCTTCTTTGTATCCTCAGGAACACACTTACCATACACACAGGTCATATATCATATCATACACACTTAATGACTTATTGGACAAGTTACTTCTCTGCACCCATTTCCTGTTTTGTAAAATGGAATTCTTGTCCAACTCACTCATTTTCTCAAGTGAGGAAACCAGCCCATGAAGGTGAAGATCCAATGACCCAGTCAATGGCAGAACAAGTTAGTTTGCCCAGCTGCCTTGACTACAAATGCAAAAGCATTTCTGATGTCATCAGACTGTCAATATCACAGCCCAGTTTTTATCCTGAAGATTTGCAAATTACTTTCCTTACATTGAACCTGTGAGGTTTTCAATGCAAGTATTATTCCTCGTTTACAGATGAGCAAAATGAGGTTCATGGTCACCCATCTATAAAGCTGGTGTCAAATGTAAGTCTCTTTCCACACCCTATTATCTCATCCCTGCAGCTACAGGACCTGACAAACTAAGCAGGAATATCTCAGTGACTGGGTGGTCCTTCTCTTATGGCAGAGTGTGTCCTTGGGAGGGGTGGTCCTGATGTCACCAACACCTTTCCAACTTAAATTAGGTCTGTGTAAGTCTGCCTGGGGAGTAGGACCTGGCATATCCCAAAGCCTCAGAGAAAAGGGAATGACCCTGGACACCAAGGCTGTGGGAAGGAAGGGGGGGTGGGGATTAGATAAAAGAAAAAGTCCTAGTTCAAAGGAGAACACTATAGAAGTGACCTGAGGCCTTGCTCTACTTGGGACCATCTCTGCTGCATTCAGCCATTCACTCCAAACGGAGTGAAACTATTTCAAGCAAGAATTCTGCTTCAGCCTTCTTCAGGCCCTTGGTTTCCATGTGGGAAATGCTCCAAGGGGCACAAGGACCTCAAAGACCTATGTACATAGGCACGATGCTGAGTGAGGCCTCTTCTCACTATCTGATGGGGACAATGGCTCTCACAGACCACCTGGGCTCATGATCCCACCCAGTAACAACACAGTCACAGGGATTTCCTTTTGGGAGTGCTCCCATTTTACCGGTCTAGACTGAAGCTCTGGGTCACTAAGTGGTTTTCATTATCACACAGCTCATGAATTGTTGGAGGATCCCCCGACCACAGAACTTCTAAGAGATCCCGCCAAAATAAAGCAGGATTCTGAGCCAATCTCAGAAGTGGGGTCAAAAGAGGATTTGGTTCTTGCTTCTCTTGCACCCAATAACTGGGCTCAAAAGAGACAATTGCTACTTAAAACAGCCTTTCTGGGTTCACATGATCATCTGTTTATTTGGGTCATATGGGGACAATAAGCCCGGCAACATTAAGCAAGAGAGTTTAGTAAACGAGGCTTCAGATCTTCTAGCCTGCAAAAAGCCACTGGGTATCTAAGGCCTATCTATCTACTCCTTCTGAAAAGATAAACCCCATAGCATCTCTGCTCTCTCTCTAGAGCGGAGGGGCAAGAAAGCAGGGTCAGCAGGCCAGAGTGCAGTCACTGTGTTTACCCGGCCCAATGCAGTTACTGGAATGAGAAGAGGAAGAGGTCAATCTGACGTTTCAGCAGAAAACAAAAGGGCCACCCATGCATTTCCTGTGTGGGATCTGCCACTGGTTCTGCTGCATCAGTGAAGGCAGAGGTCTCCTTGCATGGCTGGGCTGCTTAGCCCATACCTCACACCTTGAATTCCCTATTACAAACTCAGATTTGAGTCCTACTGGGGTCACTCACTAAGGTTCCTTGCCAAGATGACCTCTTCACAACCTCAGGCCCTTTTCCTATACTACTCTCGGAAGCCAGCTTCCCCAATATTGGCTAAGAAGCAGAAAATAATGGGCAAATCTGTTTGACTTGTAGCTCTTGCCTACTCCCTCTTGGCTGAGCCTAAGTAGCCATGGCCAGTATGATATAACAGGTTCCTTTGCAGGGTCCAGCACATCATTCCAGCCTCTAGACCCAACTCAGCCAGATGACAATTTTACCTTCTGATTTCCCATCTCATTTACTGATGCTCCCTCTTCAATGAATGCTGGAAGTGGAGAGGATGATCTAAGGCTAACCACTGAATTTTATATGAAGAAACTAAAGTCCAGGAAAGTTCAGTGACTTCCTCTGGGGCTGGTCAATGGCAACAGCTGAACTAGAACCCAACTCCCCTAACATCAGCATGTGCAGGGACATAGCTATGTGAATGAAGCCCATAGATGACAAAAAGAAATGAAGAGAGTTGACCCCAACTCTCCCTACATAAGAAGGCAGGAGAATCATTCATAAGTAACACCCAAACAAGATGAGCACTCAACAGAGAAAGCAAGGAAGCAGCTTCAGGCTTGGGGGCCCCATCCAGGTCTGGAGTATGGAATGGATGAAAAGACAATGCTGCCTGAACCTTGGTGGGTTGCTCTTTGCCATAGCACTTCCAGAAACACCTCCAGTTCTAGGGTGAGACAAGGTGAGAGATTTCTATCAAGGCAACTACCCTGGTTCCAAACGCTGAGTAACACGCAAAGAAACTCAGGTCAAAGGTACAGAATAGGGAGGGGCCAGACATTGAACTTCTCCAAGAAATCCAACCATGGGGCCAACTGGGGCAGTATGTGAAAAAGAAATTTGAGAATCTGGGGAATGGAGTGGCTATGACTAACAAGGGCTGGGGTCAAAAGGCAGAAGTAAAGATAATGAGTTATCTGAATGGAACTGAGGCAGTCTGGTGGAAGTCAGATCACAGGAGCAGGATTAGACAGAAATATGGAATGAAAATGGAAAAGGGGCCTTCCAGTCCAAGTTAGACGCCAGCTGGGACCTCTAGAGAGGCAAGCAGGCCACTGATTACAACTAAGAAAGCACCAAGGCCAGTCTCTCTCCTGTCTTGTCTCTCAGTCTGAGCTCCCTTTCTGCAGCAGTGACACCACTTCCCAAAATGGAATCGTCTGTTATCTGTGCCAATACCTAATGCTCTCTAGGAAAGGCAACCACATCCCCCATGAGCCCAAATCCAGCAGAAGCCAAAGGGAATACCACAGCTTACAGGACTGCCAGAACCTACACAGGGGCAGGGATAAGGACGTAGGCAGGGGAAGGAGAAAGGAATATGAAGCCCAGGGCTCAATCAAGCACTACTCATCTGATCAGAATACAGAACTCCTTCCTCCAAAGGACCTAGTTCTCATGAGAACAAAATACTAAGCAAGTATTTTGAGCTTTCTTTATTACCCTACCTAGGACAGGGTTTCTGTGTGGCCTTTGGCCTTGAGCTTCCAGAAATGTATCTTCTCTCATTCCCAGGTGAGAGCTCAGCTCCCACTGAGCCAAAAAAGTCAAATTTCTCCTTTCCCCTTCTAGACTTTGTAACAATCTATGCCTATAGCTCCCCACTACCAGGACAAAGGTTTCAGTGGGGAAACTGCAGAGTTGAATTGGTGCAGTTATCCAGTGATTGATGAGGGAGCTCCTCTTGATGATTCCAATGACTTGCTAAGAGAGAAGTATGATCTCCCAACCTGAATCCAGTCCTGGCCTTGCTTCTGACAGGTCCCTTGTTCTACTATCCTCACATTTTCACTCACTATGCAGATTCCCTTGGAGCATCTGAAGCAGCTCCAGAAGTTTTCATTACATCATGCCCATTCCTGCCTATAGCACACCACAGCATTTTCCACTCCTTTGGACCAAGGACTCTTTTTCATCTCTGAGCAGTGAAGGCACAAAACAGAGAAGTGACTTCCAGTGTGAACAACACTCAACTTGCTTTCATCCTTGTATTGCAGCTATACTTTAAACCTGGGGCTGGCACCCTCTGGTTAGGGTTTCCCCCAGCTGTGGGGAACTCTGCTCTTAACAACATTTAAGAAACAGTAGCCTTTGCCTCCCATTCAGCAGACACCCTCCATCCCCCATGGCACAATGGTCTGGCCCTCTTGGGGAAGCTAGGCTTTTCTAGAGAGATCTCTGCTTCCCACAGCTTCTATACCAAAAAATATTCCTGCTCCTGCCAAGACTTGGGCTAGAAAACCCTGCTGGCTCCCCAAAAAGGGAAAACAAGAAGATCAGCTCCCCCAAGGTCAGGTCAATACAGTATATGGCAGGCAAAGCTCATTAGAAGTATCGTAGCCAAGTCTTACCAAACTGAAGGACAGACGTTCATCCTGGAAGTAGCTTCACGGTGCTCCAGTCCTCAGGCAAGCCCCGTCACCTTGCTTCCTTTAACCTACATAATAGATCACAGACCCTTCCACAACAGGGAAAAAACCACCTGGGTCCCCAAGCCTTCTGCCTCAACCTTGACTTTATAGTCCTCTAGTGGAAGCCTGGTTCCATCGGGCTGAGGGAAGTACTTGCCATGCCACTGCCCACTCCAGTCAGCGACAGCTGACACCTGCACCAGGAAAACCCATGACAGCTGCCTGAGGCAACAAGATTAGAGTCTGCAAATCTCCTCACAAGGAACAATTTCAAAAAGAAAACTGGTCCTGTTTGTTTTGTAACTGAGTTACTTGGTACTGACTATAAAAAATAAAGAAAATCAAGCATTACATCCATTAAGATCCATTTCCATATTGCCAAACTGTCCTCAGGTAATTAACAGTGATTTCATATTGATCCTGATCCAACATGTACTTTCACAAGACACTTTTATTTTGTCTGATCACTAATTATTTGAGCTAAAAATACTACTGGATATAAAGATCTGGTAGCATAAATTAAAAACTAATTATTAGCCATTTCTCTTACTCTAACCCTTAGTCACTGATCATAGGAAAGGAGGTTGAAGGAATGTTAGCCAATGTCAGTAAGAAGTGACTTCCCTCTTCCCCACAATCATTAGTTAAAGTGCCTTCTCCTTGGTACAGGTCAGGTAGGGCTTGGGGGAGGAAGAGGACAGACACCTCACACAAGTCTAGCCTCTCCAACAAAATGAGAATTAGAGCTCTATTTGGGGGTAGAAAGAAGATACCACACATCCAAGATCTTCCAGCTTAGGGTTCTTCAGACCCCTACCTCCCTACCCCAACCTGAATCCAATAAGTCCAATTCACCATTCTGTTATCTTGGATTAATAGAACATCTTTCCTCATCAAAGCTATGAACACACTCCAATCCTGGAATGTTAACCTGCACCAGCTAATGTGCTCAGCATCTACCAACAAACCCATAGTCAGAGGCTTGAAACAGTGGTATTTCTGATTAGACCAAGACAGACAAAGCAGCTACAACTCAGTGGCTGTTGTGAGGTACAATGCCCTCACCAGAGTCAAAACATGCTTCTTCCAAAGTACAAGTGCAAGTCTACTAAATGTAGCATTGGCTGCTCCAAATACCAATTAAATAAAGAAATTGCTGTTTTAGTCATCTGGGTGAGTCACAGCAAAGCACCCCAAGAGGCTTAGCCCTAAGCATCCTAGAACATATAATGAATCAACTTTGAGGAACTGGAGGTGATGGTTCCTCAGAAAGCTCTCTGGGGCCACGGAGTGCCTGAAACCAAGGGGGCATTTAATCATGTAGCAAAAGAGGCCCAAATAAATCAAGCCATGGTCTGAGGGAGCAAGCTCCCACCCACTAATGCCAGTAAGCTATTTCTGGGTCTGGAAGCCTTGAGAAACCCCAGCATTCACTGTCACAGAATCTAGGATGTGCAAAAGAATTCAGAGAGTGAACAGTTCAACTCCTCCTGGCCAACACCCCCTTCTCCAACAAGTGGCCTTCACATAGCCTTTCTCCTTGAAGATGTTAAGTATATGAAACTTCTTAGCTTAGGAGGCAGACCTTTTTCTGAGACAACTCCATTATATATTTTATTTATCATGCCTAAAACTGCACCTGCAACTCCTCCCTAAGGCTCCTAGTTCTGCACCATGGCAAGAAACATAGCAAGTCAAATGTTCTTCCTCATCACAGCCCTTCAAACACCGAAGACAACTACCATGCTTCCCCTGGTTCCTCACCAACTTGATCATGTGTGTTTAGATTTTTCATAAAAAAGGCCCCACAACAGAGCATGGTCCTTCAAATGCCTTTGGGGCACACATAGTGACTTTTCTTCTGGTCACCTGCAGTGTAGTACGAGAATTATCCTTCAGTTAACACCAAGAAGTCAGTTCCAAAAGGCCTAGCAGCCTTTCTCCAATTTAGCCACCTCTTTGCCAAGGTCTACTGCCTTAAAGGGTACTGAAACAAGGCCACAGCCTCCCAGCCCAGCATGTCCATGCTCACAGGAAGTAAAGGTCAAATTTAAATTCTTGCCTGATGGGTCAATCTCTTAACAACTCCAATACTTGGTTCCTTTCTTTTCCTAAAGCCAGCCCCCTAAACAAGGCAGAGGCTCAGCTCAGTGCCAGTCCAATGGTCATAGAACATAAGCCCGAAGTACTGATGAAGCAGAGCCAGCACGATGCCCTGACCAGACACAGAAATGCAACATACCTCCCAAAGGAGAAACTTCAGGGTAGAAAGTGACGGCAACACTGTGTGGACACTGACCCCCTCACCACCCAACAGGCCACCCTGGTTTAAACAACAATGTACAAGGAGTATTAGTGTATTCACAACCAAACTATAAAACTAAACAGGAAGGAAAACGATGAAAAAACTGACCAGAGAATGTCCCAAATAGTTTCTTCCTTGGAGCTATCCAAATTTCTGAGGCTGTATATTTTATTCACTGTGTGGTCACCCCCTCCCTCCTTTAGAAATTTCTTAAGGGATAATTAAGAGCAAACACAAAAGTCAAAAGAATTTCCCATTCTTGATGACAGCTGAGGAGGAAATGGCTTATCTGGAAGGCTAATCTTCATATTGGAGGCAATTAAAATATAAAGGTTTTTAAAGAAAATACCAACACTGAGGGCCCAAGCCATTCTTTCCCATGAAGTGAGAACTTTGGAAAAAAGGCCACAAATGCCCCCTTGTGGCCATGAGAGGGAATGCCATGTACTGCTAGTGTCAAGAACACCATGGGTCCTTGGACAGGAAACGAATAAAGGCTGAACGATTTGTTTAGAGCCCTAGAGCCTGGTCTGGGCAAACAGCTGGCTTCTGCCTCCCAGAGTAATAGTCTTTACAAGCCAGAAGTAGCTGGTGTTTAAAAAACACACTCAAACATTCGTATTACAGGAGCGACTGAATCCATGTCAAGGACCAAACATGCTTTCTTTGGAAGATCGAGTGACATGTATTCAGGGTGCTTCCACCCCCGGGAAAGGCATAAGACAAAAGCTCTGGACAACCTTAACATCCTGCTGGGAGATTCTTGAACTCCATGAGGCAAATGTGAAATACGACATTCTAGGACAGGGAGACAACCAAACCATCATCATATAGAGTAGGTCCTTCAAAACAAACAAGGTATTATACACTGCCAGCCTTGTTGGCTCTTCAGTACCACTCCAAGCTGAGGTATGTTGGGCTTCCGCCTGCCTATGCAAGTATGAAAAAACAACGTATTTCAAGGGAGTTCCAATACCAGCTAGACGAAAGCTCCAGACATCTCTGCCAAGTTGGCATGCCTAGGCTCTAGCTGCTTAGGCACTGCCCGAGGTGGGGTGCTACCACTGCTGGCTTTTCCATCCAACACTGATGTCATCACGGGCTCATGGAGGGACATCATGGGCACTGTCACCTAGTATCTTCTTGGGGAGGAGGGAGAGGGTGTCTCTGACCCACTAACTAACTTACCTAACTATATGACCACTAACAACTGTATGTTCTCAGAGTTGCTGTAACACAGTATAGAACATCCCTGCTGCTGTTAAACCAGGTTATTACACTCACTCTTAACAGTGTACAAGATTGGATGTTGTTAATTATGGAACCAACTTCACTTAACATTAAACATGAACTGAGACCAGAAAGGGTTCTAAGCAAGTAGGCTGAGGACGCAATTTCCATGTCAGCAGCATCCTCATGCTTAGTCAGTTTCTTGATGCCACTAACAGAAGTGGCTGGGGGTTAGCCCCAGATCTAGGTTCAATGAGACCAAGCAGGCTGTGACATAGCAGCACTTTTCTCTTTCAAACGTAGCCTAGTCTGAGCATACTAAACCTATTCCAAAGATCCTCCAAAGTGTTACCGGTTAATCAGGCAATACATATGTCAGACACAGCAGATGAGCAGCCTACAAAGAAAAGATCGTGGAAAGACTGCTGACACCTCAGTCCTGAATAGGCCTAGAACAACTGGACAATTCTGGCTATCCCCTTGAAGAAGCAAATACACTAAGGGAAGTCACTTGGGGGATTAAAGCAGAAGGGATATCAATGCCATTTGTTCCTGAACAATTTACATTCAAGCTGGCTTCAACATCAGATTTTTCAAACTCAATTCTATTTATTCTTGATGAAGCTCTAAACCACATGCACATAAAGAGAATGGGCAAGAGACCACTGTACCTGGAATCAAACACATCCATCAAAGTCAAAAAAAGGAGAAATAATAGGGTTGAGTCAGACAAGAGTGGCAAGCATGGCCTGCTTCAATGCCATGGACACAGAAATGTGACAAGGAGGCCAGGCACCCTTCAAGAGCAAACCCGGCACAGTGTTCCACATGGAGGCTGGCGAGACGAGAAAGGAGAGAAGTTCTGAAAGCATTCCTGTAGGGAACAAGGGGAGTGATGGTCAAAGGCAAGCTCACCTTCCCTCTCCCAGCCAATTATCAAGCTTAGGGGAACCAGCAGCAGGGGAGCCTGCTAAAGACTGCCACCTAACACACACCTGTCATCATTAAGGCCTGGACCTCTAGACTGATAGTCAGCCACGTGCTGATTTTATGAGTCTAACCAACCACATGCTCTGGAACAAAAATCTACTCCTTAAAAGAGAGACATCCAACCCCACCTCCCTCTAGCCCAATTGGAAAATGTGCTCAAGCAAAAACATTTTTAAAATAACTAACTAGTTGTTTTATAAATTTCAATGTTCTATAAAGGGCAAAAACTGCCAGCTTCTTTGGGCTAAAAAGTAGCCTATTCCTTCCCTACAAGGAATTTAAAATCAAGGGTTCAAATACAGACAAGCTCCAATTTGTTTCCAAATGATTTTAAATGGAAGTATAATCCTGGCTTAATTCCTCCAAAATCATAAGCCTTCAATGGGAGAGTTTATATACCCTCCCATAGAACCTGGGGCAGCCTAGGAATCACCCACTATAATACCAGGCCCCTGGATCAGGAGCCACAGGCTCTGCCACTTCCTAGGACATGGGCTGAGTTATTTGCCAGTTCCAGCTCTGTTTCCTCACCTGAGAAAGAAAAGGGTTGGACCATAGAACCTTCTAAGATCCCTTTCACGTCTAAAATTCTATCCTCCAGAGGGAGCTGATGGTACAGTAGACAAGAGCACTGGGTCTGGAGTCAGGAGGACCTAAGTCAAACTCCAGCCTCAGAGACTTACTAGCTGTGAGACCCCAGTCAAGTCACTTAACCTGTCTGCCTCAGTCTCCTCAACTGCAAAATGGGGATCATAATCATCTGCCTCATAGGAGGGTTGGGGGCATCAAATGAGAGAACTGTAAAAAGCACTTAGCAAAGTTTCTTTGGTGCATCTAAATGTTCTGTAAATACTTGCTCTTTTTCCTATGACAAAAACAGCAAACACTGTTTTCTATCATGTGGTGAGTATTGCAAACATAAGGAATTATACCCTGATGTCAGAAAATGTGCGTTTCAGCCCCAACACTGCTTCTGATTAACTTCCTGACCCTAACACTGATTTCTTATCTGCAAAATGAGAAGGGGCTGGGGTGCAGTGTAAGACTAAATGCCTCTGAGGTCCCGCCTAGCTCTAACATTGTAGGATGGAAAAATCACAGGTACAGCCTTGTAACAACAAAGTCAACAGCTGTGGGCAAAGAAAGCCCATGTGTGCTCAAGGTGGCTTTCCCATGACCCTACTCTAAAAAACCTCAGTGCTTGTGCTTTTTTTCCCTTGAGGAAGGGAGAGTGATAGATATCTATAGACTGAGCTCTAGATAGATAAAACCTCAGAATTGGTACAACAAAGCCTAGTGAATATAGAGTTGGTCTTGGAGAAGGGATGACCTGGGGTGTCCCACATCGTGCTTAAAAACAAAACCCCAGCCTTTCCAACTCTAACGGAACCCAAAGTATTCTTACTGAAACACTTGTTTGGAGAAGATAGTTACACTAGGAATCCAAATTCTATTGCTAGTAAAAAATATATTGAGGATTAGATTAGACTAATGTTCAGCATCATTTACCTGTCAACAAATGGCAACTACCCAATTGACAACAAATGTGTATTCCTAGCTTCTGACAACTTCACATCAATCACAAACAGCCCCCTAAAACAAGAAACAGGACTGACTTTTTTCATTTCTGAATATTCTTAAGTATGTATATAAATATACATACATGTGTGTATGTGTGTATGTATACATCAAATGAATCTTTGCTGAGATGTGAAAATAATTAATTCTAAAATTGTGTGGAATTAATTCTGCTAAAAGAAGCCTGTACAAAAGTTAGGCTTGGAGTGGAGAATACTGCTTTATTCTTAGGTTCTGGAGCAAGAGCACCAGAGAGATGGCTCTTTTCTTTGACTCATTAAGCACATGCCTCTCACCAGTTTCTAATCATCAAGACAACCCAAGCTGAGGCATGTCTTCCTGGGAATGAATCTGAAGCCCTTTGCTCCTGGGCTCACTCTACCCTAAATCACCATCAGACCCTTAGGGTTAAGCTCCTGTTTGAAGGTATGGGGTGAGGCATCAGAAAAGAGCATGAGTCAGCAAGTTCAGTCTTAGCTGCTGACTCAGGAGGAGAGCCCCAAGCCTGCTAAGTGAGCTATCTTCTGAGTGGAGGTCTCTCCAAAGCAGCACCTTCCAGAGAAGGCCTGAAAGACTGAGCATATCCCTTCAGGCCAAGGTGCCATCTCAGCCAAAATGAAACAGATGCCTGGCCCAAACCTCAGATGCTACACAAACAAGCTGCTGGCCTTGGAGAGCCAGTCCCAACACGAGGCCAGCCAGAATTTAAATCCAGCCACAATGCCAGCCTCCTGGTAGCTTTTTATTGTCATTAACATCCAGGACATTTCCTCCAGTGTCACTTCATAGCGACTGCCTGCATCTAAACAAAGAAACAAACAAATCCAGCCCAGGGTTGTCTCACTGGAACTGTATTTTAAAAAATCCGTGCTAGTATCATTGATTTCTCCCCTGAATGAGTGAAAAGAAGTTCTAAAAGGCGAGCTGCCCTACATTGGACTGACCCAGCTGTGCCAGGAATTTGTGTGGGGCTAACTAGCAACAAGCCTGAAAATCTGGTTGCGTAAATACGTACAGAGCTGGTTCATTAAGTCCCTGTTCTGGCCCTCAACCCAATGCATCTCTACCACTGTGTCGTCATTTGCCTCCTTTTTGACATTTATTAAACACTTAAACAGATAATGTCCGGGAGCCCCTGGAGAAGTTTTCTCTCTTTCAGCCACTGTATTGGCAACTTCTTCAAGAGCATCTGGCTCCTCAGTGCCACAGAAAGAGCCCCTGACACTTGCTAAAACCTCTGTCCTTCCCTTTTTCTCAGGCCCTTCCTCCTCCATTGGTTCCTGGCTGTTGTCTGGGTAGTGACTTTCAGACCCAGCTGTTTCAGGCCCACACAGAGCAGGCCTGGGTGGAGAGCTCTCTGCAGGGCACTTAGTCCAGTCTGGGTTATTTTCCATCTCTTTGGGTGTAGGTTTCTCCTCTTCCATAGCTTGAATGAAGTCTTCAGAGGCTCGAGGAACTTCTCTCAATTGCCTCACTCTGTCTCTTTTCTTTCTCCTTAAATGAACCCAAGAGTTTTCTATGGCTGTTAAGAATAGACTAACTTCTTCTTTTCCACAGGGGACCCGTTTATGCTGGACCTATTTGGAGGAAAAAAATAAAATTTCATAGACATCAACTCTGTATCCCCTCTTGCTGCCCCCCAAAATAGATCAGGAGAAACATCTTCATCTCCTAAATCAGGTACCTTTAGATCAGTGAGGATTTTTTCAAGCCACGTTATAATAACTGCTATGCCTTCCACAGTCTCCGAGCCCACAGCAGAAGCTTTGAGGGATAACTCTTTCATTGTGGCTGCTAATACTACAAATGTAATGGGCTTCCTAGGCTTTTCTAGTTTTCTTCTCTTAGATGGAGGTGACTGAAAGAAAAAGAAGAGGAGTGGGATGGGATTAGTAGATAGAAATTATCTAACACACACACGGAGTGAAATTTCACTAACACCTTAGTTGATTGAGGTAATTCCCTTATCTGCTGTGGCCAAAGTAAACTCATATCATTCCATTCAATTCAGCAGATCTGAATAAAAGTATCAGTTAAAGCTATCTGCCAGACAATGACATCCCTATACCTAGAGTTGGAGTATGGGGGAAAGACTATGTACAGAGAAATAAATAAAATATATACTAAACCATTTCAAGACTAGGGAAATGAAGAGCACCAATGGCTCAGGGGGGTGGGGCTGGGGGGCTGGGGAGAAAGGAAGGTCTTGCAAGAGATAGGACTTCATTTCAGGAAAGAACAAGAGCCCTGAGGATATAATGTGCCCTATTCTAAAGGAACTGCATGCACCCTGATCATCAGTTTCTAATTTGTGTTTCAATGTCTTTCTGTAGACAGAAATAAGCCAGAGATTTCCAGAGTTTTTCTTTCATTTCCAATGAGAGCCACAGGTATCATAGGTTGAATCCTACTGGGTATCAGGAACAAGCTAGACAGCTAATAAGCTGGCACTTTCCTTTAATGGAACCAATGGATTCTTCATCTCTCAAAATTTCCATGAAAATGCTGACCTCAAGCATGGAATCTAAATCTTTCCTAGCCATATCCACTAGAGGGACTCAAACACCACATTCAAGTTCAATTACGTCACCATATTTTTTTCTCTTAAAAATGAAAGCATCTCCCTAGACTGGTCTCATCCAGAAGCAATGTTTTAAAAACATATTTTATGGCTATTTAGCTTCTCCCCCACCCCCCCAAAAAAATCTTACTATATTCAGAATTGATCAGAGACTTAAAACTCAGAACAACATAAAGATGGAAGGCAAGAATGAGGACACCGGAGACTGAGCAGTGGTACACAAAAGACCAGAAGGTCAAACAGTTTTGAAAACGCTTCCATTCCAAAAGTGCTATTTCTAGGCAATCCTAGATCCACATTTCACAGAGGAGGAAACAGAACAAAAAGGTCCCAGGGGCATTCCAAACAGAACCACTTTTACTAGATCAGAACTGTTTTAGGCAGAAAATTGAAGGTACAAGGAAGGACCCACTATCTGGCAGGCAAAGATAACAGGAATTTGCCACTCTTAGGTGGCACTCTTAGATGGCAAATTTCTTTCTCAATACAGACACATGGGGAAAGCCATGATATTTCTATACTGAGGATTTTTCAATGTAACAATTTCCAACAACTCTTTAAGGCTTATCTTTAAATTAATAAGCAGATTAAAAAAAACAGCATAACATGAAGAAATGCTTTAAAACAACAACAACCAGATTTGACTGCATTTACCTCTGAGAAGCCAATCAAAAGCACTCTGGGGAAATGACCACCAGCGGATTCTGTGCTGGGCCCAAGCCCAAGCTTGCTTTGAGAATACTTCCAGACAAGATCAGACAGATTCAGGTTTGACATTGAGAGAGTAGTGTTATAATGATTTAATAACATAGTAAGGGGAAAAGTAACCATTCATGAGTGTGCCAGTAGCTTTCAAGTATCTCCTGGCCAAGAATATAAAAATCCAAGTATTAAACAAGTTACATCGTACTTCAAGCTATAAAAAGTAGGTAACAGAATCAATCAAGTTCCATGTTTTACCTGTAAACAGAGAGACAGAGGATATGTGTGTGTGTGTGTGTGTGTGTGTGTGTGTGTGTGTGTGTGTATGCTCGCACACGTGTGTGCTGGGCCCTGTGACACAACCAAGATCCTACTAGAAGCAATTACTACCCATGTGCCCTTCCTGGGATTCATTCTGGTTCTTTAAAGTGCCTGACCATGGAGATAAAAGAGCAGCAGTGAGGTTTCCTGAAGTTTACTCTCTAGTCCCTGAGAGGTCTCAACCCATTGGATGTGAATGCTGTTTCTGTTTGAGTGAAGTAGATCTCCCAAATGAACCCCCCCCCCAACACCCACACACACACACACACACACACACACACACACACACACACACACACACACACTCTCTCTCTCTCTCTCTCTCTCTCTCTCTCTCTCTCTCTCTCTCGATGGAGGAAAAGGAAGCAGACTAAAAAACCTGTTCATTTGGTTTTCCTCTGCTTTTTCAAAGCCTAAGGCAGGGAGATCCAACAAGACAAAAACATTAAACTGCTGATCTAGGTTTAAATAACAGACTTCCATGTCCCAAATGGGGCTCCTATTCTAATCTTAACTACACAAAGTTCCGCCTTAGGATATTATGTCATCAGAAATGTCAGATTTGCTACAGTTTGCTTATTCACTAAGAAGAAAAAAGATATTTTAAATTGAATTTTACACTAGTCCTGAAGTTAAGACAAAAGGCCAACAATTTCATTCTTTTAGAAATTTCCAAGCAAGGTTTTCATATAAATTAATGATAATAAACTTCAACATTGTTCAGAACAATATTCCTCCCTCCCTCTCCCTTTCATCTTGATGTGAACTCTGACATGTTGAAAACCCTTTTTACTCACTAGGGTCATATTAAAATGCAATAAATAGCAAGGGCAGGTCTTAAGAAATTACCACATAAATTTATCCACAAAGATCCCTTATATTCGGTTCCGGCTCAGAAAATTAGTACCCACACATAAATAACTAGCTATGTAACCTTGAGCAAGTTACTTAACCCCAATTGCTTTAAAAAAAAAAAAAAGATCCCTTATATTAGCATAGTTTCCTGCTTCTTCACACGTGTCCAATGAATGGGAAATCTTACAGATGGCTTTGTCTCTGCTTCACCAGCAATTAAAATTTGACTTATTTTGCTAACATTAAGATCTAAAGTCATCACCACAGAAATCTATTTCAAGTCCTCAAACAACAACAATCTAGTTTAGCAGGCAAGGTGCACTTAAATAATTCAACATTTTAAAGTCTAAAAATCAATGCTTTACAACTGGGTAATCCAGTTTAATGCAAAGGACCAGAGCCCACTTTACAATTTATGTCAAATTAGAAGGCCCCTTCCCCATAATACCATGCAGCCGAAATTTACAACATAAAATCAGTCCCTTGGGTCATTTGCCCTCCAAAAAGGATACCTGTTTCTATCACAAACTGCATGGATTTAGTGGTTTACGCAATAATTTTATTTGCTATTTGGTGACACTGTTCAGAACTGTTCAGAACACAAAGAGCTGGGGGGGAGGGGTATCATAATAAGTAAAATAACGAATATATCTGCTTAAATAATTTACTTAAAACCTACACATTTTAAGATTTAAGAGTTTTAAGATTCTTTATACTCCCACTTTTGCCCTCACTTATAGATTTAACAATAGCTATGAATGAGATCTAAATGAGATGCCCATAGCTAACAGACTGTGACATATGGCCCTGGTCTGTTTGTTATAATCAACAGCAACTCTAAAGAAAAGCCAGGAGAAAAAAAGTGCTCTGATTTTAAAAAGAGGGAAAGAGAAACAGAGGGAACAAAAGGAGAGTGAGAGAGGAGAGGGAGAACAGAAAGGAGAAGAGGGAGAGGAAGGGGAAGGAGTTAAGGCTACTTAAGAAAAAATCCTCAGAATGGACTTTGCACCCAGGTTCTGAGAGATAAGAGTTGGTAGAAGCAAGAGATTGGCCCTGAAGAAAGACAACTGAGGTGAGGAGGGATGTATCAGATGGCCCTGCACCGCGCCCCCGCCGCTGAAGTTGTTACAGAGTTAAGAACAGAAAAATTCATCTTGGCAACAGGGCATGTTCTCTGCCACTCTTTACAGAAACTGAATTTGGATGTTCTTCCTTGGGAGGACAAAAGAACCAGAGCCAATATAAGCACTTTAGGGGGAACAAAGACTGGAACTTCTAGGTGGACTCAACTGGTACATTTTGTGTACACATTTCATCAAAAAGTCCTACTTGATTCATTCAAATCTTATTAAGTGCCTACTATGTTATGTTACCTAGTAAGATCTAGTATATGAATTTATAATATATATATATATTTGAATCAACAAAGAAGCCCTCAAGGAGCTGAAAGAAATCCAAGCCAGTACCCTGAAGGCAGCCAAGCAGGAAGTTACATACTTATTTTTTTTCCTTTAAAAGAAACATGCCAAAATTTATATAACCCAAAGCAAAGCAAACTGGCCCCTTCAAAGCAATCACTATGCAACTATCCCTTAGTTCAAGTCTGAGCTGATTTAAATAGCTCGAGTCACAGGAGGAACTAACCTCAATATTTTATGGTTACACCTTCCTTTGTAGAAGAATACAACCCAGTTTTTCCACAAGTCCAAACCCTCATTGTGGAACAGAGATGGATCAGGGTTCTCTTCAGACACAGCTGAAAAGTCTTAGAGCACAGTCCTGGGAGCTGTCATCTGAGAACCAGGAGATATCAGCCAGCAGGGGAAGAATTTGTTTTTAACACACTATGACTAACTCTGCTATATACTCACTAAAGTTAGAAGGGCTAGTGCTCACTATCAGTGGAAGGAAAATCCTCATAGATAAAAGTCACAGCTATTTTCCAGCTGGGGTATGACTATGAATCCGGCTTGGTTATTTACTTTCTTCATCAAACATGGTTCTGAATGACTTATTGGCTACTCCAAAACCCACCTACAAAGACTTAAAATTTGTCCTCATGAGGTTATATTCTGAAGGGATTCCTCAAGAGAAATTCCAAAACAGCTCTGAGAAAAAGGATAATATTTAAAAGGATCACAGACATTGTGTAGTATTTTTGGACTGAGTGGTCAGGGAAAAATTAAATTCAATGTCCACATTTACATGGGAATTCTTCTCAGATGCTTGGGAAGTATCTGACACACAGACACATAGCAGGCATTTAATACATCCCTGTGACCTACTCTGCTCTTGTTTTCATTGCCTTGTTTATGCTAATGTGGTTACCAAATTAAACACAAATTTATTTTTTATGTGGGCAGGGGAAAAAAATGTATTAAAGAGGTTCAGTCTCACACCACTGTCCTGATACAAGGCAGGATGTTTAAGAGGGTGTGATTTGTGATATTTTTTGTGCTGCAGGGCAGCAATCCAAACACATCCAAGTACCTGCCAGGGCTCTGGAGGAAAGAAGACAACAGGCCTAAAAGGAATAAAAAGGCTTGGCCTCTCCTCTCCCTTTTTCTTGTATTGAAGTTTCAATGGATTATACGGAAACCATACTAATGCTCATGGGCCTGGCCTCCTACATTGTTACACAATCAAAGGAAGGGGTAAGAAGGGAGACCAGAAACGTGCTGAGCCTTCCCCCTCCCAGCATGCTCTGCCCCTCCTTCACCCACATTCCACCCATTCTTGATCTCAGGGCACCTCGAGCCCAGACTGGTTTTTCCCTATTCTAATGAGCATCACTCATGTCAGCAGTTACTTAATACCATCTTCTCCTCCAAAAACCCAAAACATACATGGCTTTTTTCTCTACCAAAATTATGAAAAAACTACTTGAGAATGAGGACGAGATCCTAGACATTTCTTTTCTGTTCCCTATAATTCTAGGAACAAAAAATACTTGCTGAACTGGAGAGAAAGTCGACAGCTTTTTTTTTTTTTTTTTGAGATAGCTCCCTCAGCCAACGTATCCTGGGATGGTGGTAGGGCCAATGGCCAAGGGACCGTATCTACTTGAGTAATTTTAAATTATTTTTGCCTTATATGAACTATAGAGTTGAAAAATTCAATTTAGTCAACTAGCTACTATTTTAACTATATTGTATGCACGTAATTTTTTAAATATTAAACTGACACACTCTGCCAATCTTTAAGATAACTGAGTGGTTTCTTAAAGACATCGTTGTACCTGGATAGTGCTGCTTATGGCTCTATGAAAGACCAGATTCACCAAATACTTTAGTTACGTTCAACGCAACCTTCTATGCATGGATCGCTAACTAAATCATAAACTGGCTAACAGGACAGAACAATAAAAAGAATTGGGGAGGGCTGGCAGTTCGGGCAATATGCAAGACAATCTGGATGACAAAGCATTTATTTTGAAAGATTGCTACTTAAGTGTGTTGCACATGTCACTCACAGGTTTTGGAAACTTACTAATAAATGTCTGCTTTGTCTGCCTTCTGAAAACACAAATGCAGGATCACTAAATATTTAATCCTGCCTCACTTCTCGTGCTGGACTCAATGGCCTCCAAGGGACCTCCCAGCTTTGGACCTGCCTCTTCCCTGATCAGCTTCGATTTTTCAACCTGAATCTGCAACTGGTTCATGATCTTTGTAAACTTATGGTACAGACCAAGAAAGCTTCCAATTTCTCCAAGATCTCAGGAAAGTAGGCGCCATCAGTGCCCTAAGGACTCTAATCCAATTCTTCCATGTCAGGTCTTCTCCCTAGTTGAGGATGATGATGCTCCACTCTCTCTCTCTGGGATGAAAGCTGTTCTTGAGCCACCTTAACCCTAACAAATGCATTCTATCCGGTTTCCTCCTGGCAATGTCTCGATAGGAGAGCCCTGGGCTTAACGGAAGAAGAACCCCTAAAGATGTCTCTTTGAGACCAAGTATGAGACATACTTTAAGAAAATCCTCCAAGCAAATAAGACCATGCATAACTCAATAGCTAGTCTTGGGGGCAAGGGAGAGGTTTCCTTAAATTCCAAGTGTTAAACTTCCTAAAAGGGCAGAAATGCAGCACTTCCCCCTGGGGTGACTATAGAAAAGGAATGGGCCAAAGAAGAAACACTAAGCTTCTTGCTAGAATTCAGAAAAGAACAGTTGCTAAAATATGTTCCCTCATCAGAAATGATTCTGCAAAAATTCTATCAACATCAGGACCCGTCTTTTTGTTGCTAAGATAAATCCAGACAACAGGATCTACAGGCTTAGCAAAGGCACTTGACTTGGCAGTAAAAATCAGATTTTTCTTAACATTCAGCATCAACAGAAATGAGTCAGTAGGCCTGGGATAAGTGAAAACAGAAGTTGCCGTAGAAACTTGCATGCTTACACTAAAATGGTTAAAAAAAAGGAAAGCAAGAAGTAGGCCAATATTTCTGCTTAAGTGACTCTCTCTCTCTCTCTCTAGGCTTCCTCTCCCCATCTCTTCCAGATCCAGGGCTAAATGAGGTGAGCAGCTCTAAACAAGGTTAGGGGGAGGCTGCTAAAGGACAATACAACCACAACCAAACCCCAAACCATATGTTCCCTGTTCCCCCAGCCCACCACCAGAGAAAGCAGGGCTGGGTATGTTCAGGCAAAACAGAAACACACACAGACATAGACACACAGATCCACCAGTCCTAAGAAACTGTTGCTGGTCTACTATGAATCAGAAACTGCCATTTTTCCTAGAGCATATTAAGTGCATCTATTGGAACTTTTGGGAATGTGGTATTGACTGGGCTGGGGGGAGGGGGAGATGACAAGTACTCACTCTAGCATAGGAAAAATTTGAAACCTTTAGGAAATGGCATTCTGAGGGCGACTAGGTGGCATGGTGAATAGAGCACTGGCCTGGAGTCAGGAGGACTTGAGTTCAAATCCGGCCTCAGACATTTGTTCACACTTACTAGCTATGTTACCTTGGGCAAGTCACTTAACCCTGATTGCCCTGCCTTCCCCCTCCAAAAAAGAAAAAAAAAGTTATTCTGACTTTTCAATTTACAAGTTACCTTGGCCTTCACTGCACAAATCTGGGGAGGCAGGCAGGGTCAAAGGGCAATGCAGCTTTAGAGGTCAGCATTTCAATTGTGACCCATAGTGAAGTGCCCAGGAAACAGGTGAGCACAGCACAGAAGCTCCAGGAAGGTAGTAAGACCATCTAAGGGATGCTATGACTGACAACCACACCTTGTGTCCACAAGTTAAGCAGCAGGAGCAAGGGGTCAGTACTTACAGGCACCGTCACATCATCGTAAAAGCTCCAAGCCAAAGCCCATCTCATTGTGCGCCCCTGACAAAATTCTGTGTGGGTGACTTTGGGGACCTGGGAGAGAGAGACATCAAATATCATCAAATGACAATGAAGCAAACCAGCCAAAACAGTGCCATCATCTATAGTGTCTTAATCTTCCTTATGTAATGATTATGATCAAATAGACTGATGAAGACAACTCAAAGACACCAATCTAAACCTGGCTCATGAGAAAGGAATATGGAAAGCGGTCCTTGTAAACTGTGAGCTTAGAAGGAAGCACAGTGCTGGTGAGAAGCAAGAAAAGCAGCAATAAGCTACAGAAATCCAGAAGGCTACTTTCTGGCCCCACAACTGCTGCCACCTTCACTGGTGCCTCGACCACCAGGTCAATTCACACAGCCCTTTGTTGCAATTAATTTAGGGAATGAAAATTAGCATCCCAAACTGACTGGCCACATACAAGAAAGTGTCTAAAATTTTGGAATTCCAAAATTAACTCCCTAACTATCAAATTCTGACAGCCAATGAATTCCTGTTTCAAATACAACACAGTCTTTTTTTTCTACTTTAGTCATGCCAAAAATGGAAAGAGCATTTCCCATTCTTAGAGCTTACTGACTGGCCTTGGCAGAAGCTGGACAGGTTTTCCAACTCTAAGTTTTCTTCCACTTTGTCATGGAAGGATCCCCAGCACAGTAAGATGAGCCAACCCTCCCAAATCCAGACCATCTGCCTGAATATGTGAAACAGGATACATGGAGCCATGAAACTTACCAACTTACCTTTCTGAATTCCCCCTCTGGGTCTTAACCCCCTATTATAATCTGCACAGTGAAGGGGCTTACAATAGCTTCCTTTTCAATACTTCTTTCATATCTCAATATATTTGAGCCATTCCCTCCCCTGGCCTATCATGTCTCTCCTTAGCAACCCCCTTCTTAGTTGCCTGCTAGGATTTTCCAGCCCATTATATAAGGCAGCCTCAACCCTGAGCCAGACAGCTCCTTTTCCACTCCATCTGCGTCTTCACTTCCTGACTTTCTAGGGGGGCTCCCTGGGCTTCCTCCCACAGACTGATGACCACTGGCTTGTTCACATGCCCTGTCCATGCTTGGGGTTCCACATCATCTCTGTTTCCCTTATAGCTGAAACAGACTAGGACTTACCCCTTGTATCCGAAGCTCCTCCTTCAATGGAGCCAGACTGCATTTCTTTCCAAGCATGCAGCTGTACCATCTAGGAAAAAAAAACACAGGTAATTTTAAACCATTTTTCCACTCTAAGAATAAATACTTCCTTCTCCCCCTGCAACTCAATGAAAACGGCAAAGAAGAATAGTAAAAGAACCATTAGTGGCAATGACAAGATTCAGGCTTAGTAATGCCTCTAGAAAAGATCAAAAAGAAACCCAACAAACTTGGGGGGAAAAAAAGGGCCTGGATCAAGAGCCTCCTGAAAAGATGCACCAGGAGAAGTCCAGATTCAATTTGGGAGCAAGAAGAAGGAAAGCAAAGTAACCATTTTCATTTTTTCCTCTACTACAATGGCTGTCTCAAAATTCAAAATATACTTGGGGGGAGCAAGAGGCAAGAAGAGTCAGGTCCAGGTTCAGCGGACTACAGGATTGTTAGTCTGCTTGTTCTGATGTACAGGCCGCTTTCTTCCCTCATGAGGAGAACAAGTATGTCAATGAACAACAACAAAAACTTTAAGACCCCAAGCACAATGGCATAGAAAGAATTAGACATTTGCAAAGAGATTCCAAACCCATCAGTCTCTGCATATTGAGGGGAAAAAAAGTTCTCCTCACCTTAGAGAAAATAAGGGACACTGGTTATCATGTCATTTATTTCCCTAACAATAATATCTGTCAGATCCAGAAGGATGGGGAAGCGTTACCTGTCAGAATAAGGAAAAAGACTGGAAGAATATTTTTCATTAAATGTAATTTTTATTTAAAGCTTTAAACTGGTGGCAAGCACAATATTCTCTCTGCATCACTAGTGATCCAAAAGTTGCTTAGTGACTGTGGGAGAGCCTCTAAGACAGTGGTCTGCACAGACAAGGTGCTCAGAGAGCTGTTTGCCTTTGCTCTTCCATAAGCTAAACACCACCACCATCTCCCCACCCCCACAAAGTACAAAGATAATCAGCTTGTCCCTGGGGTACAAGCACTTCTGTTATTCTGCCCTCCTTGTAAAGCAATCTAGATTATCTTGTCTATTAGTTTAAAACATGAGGAAATAGGGTGTTTATAAAGTAAGTTGCAAGGTGGAAGAACTCGAGTAAATCAGGAGGAGAGACACTTGAGAACTGTCCATCCTCCTAGAGATGAGCAGCAAGATGTTCAGGACAGCGAAGTAGCCGTTGTTAACAAGGGCAGAGAGGCAGAAGCTCGGAGATTTAGAGCTGGGAAGAGCCTCGGAGGCCATACAGGCAAACCTCTTATTTGACAGATGAGGAAACACAGAAGGAAAGCAGAGGAACACCTTCCATTCTTCCCTTAACAACAATGGCTGCCAACAACGTCAACAACTCAAAAGCACAAGAAATTTTCTAGTGCTCTTGAGGGGAGGGCAAGAGGCAAAGAGACCTGCCCAGAGTGATGCAGGAAATTATGGAAGGGTAAAGATTGGAACTCATATCTCTTGGCCCCCAAAAGGTTCTGGGTAGGAGCAAAAGGGAGTTAAGTGTGTTTGTGTCAAAGAAAGACAACTGCTCAGAACAGCTCATGAGCAAAGAACAATGGTCTTGCACTTCCAAAACTATTTCTTTTTAATAGATCTTGTCCTGAATGGGAAAGGGCGTGGATGACTTCATTTTTTTTTTGGCCTTTTGGAGGGCAACTGGGGTTAAGTAAGCCCAAGGTCACACGGCTAGGTTTTTGTTTGTGTGCGTTAAGTGTCTGAGGCTGATCCGAACTCAGGCCCTTCTGACTCCAGGGCCGGCGCTCTACTCACTGCGCCACCTAGCCGTTCCCTGACAACTTCAATTTAGAAGAACGGCAAAGCCAATTGTTTTCCTAATAAAGAATATTTCTACACAAAAAGGACACATGAGGCAATGCTGTAGCCTGATTTATTTCAGTTATTCCTTTCTGAATAAAGGTTTGCAAAGCATTTTATATGTTACTTCATTTGATCCTCATTAACCCTATGAAGTAGGTGTTATTATTTTGCATTTTACATCTTGTAATGCAGAGGTTAAATCATTTGTCCAGGGTCACAGGACTAGTAAATATCTGAGGTGGGATTTGAACTTAGGTCTTCCTGCCTCCAAGCCCCGTGCTCTTAGCCAGTACACCACCTCATCTACACAAGGATACAGAATGAGGGCCCAAGAACACAGAGCACACACACCTGCGTGATGTGATTCTTTCACATCTTGCACAATTTCTCTAACAGGTCTGCCACAGAATTCATTAAAACACAAGAGACAGTCTATCTACCATCCAGACCTCTTCCAATCTTCCCTGAATGTGAGCATACAGATGGCTACAACAGCCAACAGCAGACCTCACATACATCATACGTAGTGAATGGATGGCTGAAGGGTCACAAGATCCAAGTTAATGAGGTCCATTCTTAACAATCCCATACTTTCTCTCTGGTAACCTGTTGTTATTTCATAACCAACTATGTTGTAGATACCAGGCTGATAAAACTCTTGCCCCGTACACACAGCAGGTTTGCAGAAACATTCTTTAATTAACTCCAGCCATCACAAATGTGTGGGGCTGGGCTACATGAAGGGCCTAAGGTCCCTTTTAACATTGATGTCTAGGAAGCAAAAGGACAAATCCCTAAATACATTCTGTAAATAGAAGTAGCTTACTGAGAGTCTATTAATGTAACTGAAAGACCACATCAAGAATTTGTGTCATTAGAAGGTAAAAAGGTAATTGGGGAAAAAGATTTTTGCATGAAGTTTCTTGAAAAGTGTCTCATATCCAAGATATATAAGAAATTGATACAAATTTATAATAATAGCCATTCCCCAATTAATAGTCAAAGGGTATGATGAAGCAATTTTCAAAGGGAGAGATCCAAGTTCTCAACAACTACATGAAAAAACGTTCTAAATCATGAATAGTGAGCAAATGAAAAAAGTTACTTTGACTTTCTACTTTGAGCTCACATCCATCAGACTAGCAAGGTGGGTAAAAAAAGGAATGACGATCACTGGAGGGGCTATGAGAAAACAAGCCCACTACTACTGTTGGTGGGACTGAGAAATGATGCAGCCATTCAGGAAAACAAAGTCCAAAAAACCACCCAAATGTGTCTACCATTTGAACCAGCAACACCCCTTGGACCTATGGCCCTAAAGAAATCAAAGGAAAAGGCAAAGGATGCACATGGACAAACATATTTATGCAGCTCTTTTTTGTGGAGGCATACAACTGGAAACAAAGGAGGTGCCTATCAACAGGGGAATGGCTGAACATCATGGTCTATGAATATTACTGCGTTGCAAGAAATGATAAAAAGGATGGTTTCAGAAAAACCCGGGAAGACTTATATAAACTTATCAGAAGTGAAGGGAGTAAAACCAGCAGAACAGCAATACTGTAAAGACCACTTTGAAATACATAAGAATGCTGGCCAATATAGTAACCAACCATGAGTCTAGACTGATAATGAAGCCTGTTGCCTGAGCATATATTTCATGAGACATATTTTTTGGACATGGTCAATGCTGAATGATAAAGAGCTCTACTTCCTACCATTTTTGCGAACGGGCAGTGGGTGGGGGAAGGAAAAGTGAATCACATGCCTGGGCTGTGATGATCAGATCTTTCCCCACCAAAGCCATCCTCTCCCAAACTTCCTTACTATTGTCAGGGTGACCGCTATCCTTCCAGTCACCTAGACTGGCCACCCAGACATTCTCTACAATGTCCCAAGAAACCTCACTCATACACTAGAAGTACCCTCCACTGCTGCAACCTCTCTTTCTCTAACTGTCCATTTACTTTCAGATTCTCTATTTTAAGGAAAAAGCCCAAGCCTTTCTCTACAATGCTCTCTACTCTGGATGCCTTCATCTCCCCACTCCTCCACCATGACCCCTTTTCAGCTTCCTTTCATATGTTGTCTTTCCCCATTAAAACATAAGCTCCTTGAAGGCAGGGATTGCCTTTGTATTCCCTGGGCTTAGCACAGGACTATAAGCTATGAATTAATGCCTGCTGATGGCCACTGGCCTCAACTGTTCATTCTTCATCTTACACATCCTTCCACATCTCCTGCCTCCTTCCCCTTCTCTCTACTCACACAGCCCCCACCCTAGTTCAGACCCTTGTCAGTTCTAACAGCCTTGTACTGGGCCTTCCTGCCTCAGTCATCTCCCCTCCCCAATCTATCTTCTACACATTAACTAAAGTGACTCGCCTAAAGCAGAGGGCTGATCATCCTTCCCTGCTTCTAACCTAGCCCTTCAATAAAATCTATCTAAGAGCAGATATTATTTCATCTTTATCTCACTGTTTTAAATTTCTCTGTGTGCGTGCGTCTTTTTAAAACAATTTTTAGCACAGAAGTGCATGTATACAATTGACAAGTAAATACACATATTCTGGATGTTCATTGAACCACCACATTCTGAGGCCCTCATCTGTCCATTCCCCACACAACCGCCACAGTGATTTTCCCAAAGTGCAGGTCCCACCAAGTTTACTGGCTCTGTCTCCTCTAGGACCACACTGCATCCTCTATTGGGCATTTAACCTGACTCTATGGTTAAGCAGTACTTTTTATTCCTCTGTCTTCAGATATCCTGTGCCTAAAATAGGCTCATCCTTCACCTCTACCTCTTAGATCTATGGCTTCCTTCAAGACTTCCTGAAGGACTTCAGGAAAGTCTCCCCCCACCTCATACCCCTCCCCAAAGAAAACTGCTAGTGTCTTCTCCTCAATTTATATGTACATGCATATATATGTATATGCATATAGATAAGGCTTGCTTTCTTTAATCTCTGAAACTTTTTTCCTTTTTGTTTTTTTTCTTTTAAAGACCAGCCTTAATCCAAAATCACTCTGGTCCCAGCCCAAGTCCTACTTGGTCATTGTTTGGGCCCCAATTGGATCTGTTTTGGCTAGAAACTCTGAGGGTCTTCCCCTCTCAGAATATTTTTTTTAAAAGAGGCCTTTCTTGGCCTCATTTTTTATTACACCTTAATCACTGAATGGGCACTGCCTCAGTCAAACTGAAGGCCAAGGTCCCCCACTGCATCCAGGTGCCCTGATCCATATCTGATGGCATTGGAGAAGAAAGTGAGGCTGGTGACAGGACATGACCCTTTCTCACTTAAATCTAATTCACTTGCAAGTCAAGACATCAGCTCCTGAGAACAAAGCAGCAATATGTATGTGCATATGTAGATAATAGCTAACATTTTTATAATTCAAACTATGTGCCAGGAACTAGATGAAGCACTTTACAATTATTACGTCGTCTGTTTCTCAAAATAATCCTCAGAGATGGGGACTCTTTTCATCCCCATTTTATAGATGAGGAAACCGACACTGACTTGCCCAGGGTCATAAAGCTGGTAAAAGTTTTCCCAAGCCCAGCGTTCTACCCACTGTGCCATCTAGTTGTGCCAACATATATGTACTGTCTCTCTCATTAGAACATAAGCTCCGGGGCAGCTAGGTGGTGCAGTGAGTAGAGCACAGGCCCTAGAGTCAGGAGGACCTGAGTTCAAATCTGGCCCCAGACACTTAACACAAAAACTAGCCATGTGACCTTGGGCAAGTCACTTAACCCCAACTGCCCCCCAAAAAGCAAAAAAAGAAAGAAAGAAAGAAAGAAAGAAAGAAAGAAAGAAAGAAAGAAAGAAAGAAAGAAAGAAAGAAAGAAAGAAAGAAAGAAAGAAAGAAAGAAAGAAAAAAAGGGCATAAGTTCCTTGAACAAAGAGACCACTCAATCAATGTTTGTTGCTTAACTGATTGATCTGGTTCCAGGCAAGGGCACCAAAAAAGGCTGCTGGACTTCAACTAAGCAAGGTCTTCTAGAGAACCAGATGCCCAGACAAGATCATTTCCTAAGAGAAGGCGTGTGGTTTACTCCACCTAGTACTGCCCCCTTACTGCTATCAGTGAGGAAACTAAGACCCAGAGAAATTAATTTACTTGCCCAATGCCACCCAAGCAGTAAGACACACACAGAGGAAAGGATGACTCAAAAAGTTATCTGTGCAAAAGGATCTCTAAGGAAGATGAACACCACTGCCCTGACTGTAACAAAAAGGTTCTGTGTGATTAAGGACTGGCTCCAGCTCAAGGAACTGGCCTCCCAGTCTCTCTGCATGACAAGGGATGTGTCATCTCAGTCCTTCCTAAAGACTGGGAGGATGAAGTCTGCTCCTCTCTAGCCAGAACAAGACAACTAAAGCTGTAAAATGTTCATTGTTAAGTACTTAAGATGACCTAACTGCATGAGCCCTGAATTACTTCTCCAACACACTGGTAGAACCTACAAGCTCCTCTGGGAGATATAGCTCCTTTCTGCCCCTCACTGAGGAGGCTGACCAGCAGTTAATAGATCTGGACGCTCATGCTACTGTCCCCACTCTACCACTGGGAGGACAGCATTTTGTAAACCTTCAAATACTACATCTAAGTGCTTCTGCACTTATGAACCACTCCTCATGTAGCATCTAATTTGACTCATATTACAACTGCCCTGCAAGGAAAATATCATGCTAGCTACAATTGCTAGAAATAAGGTAATTGAGGTTCAGAAAGAAAAGCAGTTTTCATACCAGTCCTTTAAAAATCAAAGGTTTTGGGGCAGCTAGGTGGTGCAGTGAGTAGAGTGCCGGCCCTAGAGTCAGGACGACCTGAGTTCAGATCCGGCCTCAGATACTTAACACACACAAACAAAAACCTAGCCGTGTGACCTCGGGCACGTTATTTAACCCCAATTGCCCTCCAAAAAAAAAAAAAAAAATCAAAGGTTTTCCTGATGAGTCTCCTAGCACTCCCTTGAGATAAAAAAAGGGCTTTGGAACCATGTTCCAAATCTGAAGCTGCTATGGCTCCCTTACTCCCCACCATCATACAGATCTATCTTTTTCAAAATTTCAAAACACCTCCTTTTTTTCTTTCTCTTTGATTTTACCATTTTCCCTTTTCCTTCTTTCCTACCTATACTTCAGGCCCACCAAGGCCTAAAAGCAGGTCCCTTGTTTTTAGGTTTCCAGGTGAGACCTAGGTAAAGAAATCAGTGACTTGTGCTTGTGCTTACAAACCTAGCAGCACAAACTTCAGTGTGCTCAACTTCTCATAATTCAGACTGAGAGACTCTTCAAAGATGCGATGGGGTCCCAAATCACAACCAAATATCCATTCCTGCTTTCCATTCAGTCTGTGCTATCCTTCAGCTGCTCTGAGAGCTGTATCAGCATTTATCACTTACAAAAAAAAGTGATGCTTCTAAAGTTGGAATGAGGCTTGAGTGGGCAGCAGCCTGGGAAAAGCCTTTACAAGACCAGGGCCTGAACACTCAAAGCAGGCTGAGGGCTGTGAGATAAGGCTCAGGCACTCTACAATGACATTCTACTTTGTCTCTCAGGAGAGCAGACATGTAAGCTGCAGCTTTGCCAGAAACTTGGAAATAGATTGTCTTCGATTCACTTGAGGATCTGAAATCCTAGAGTCTTTAGAAGCCCCTCACAAGAGAGCAGAGATAGGAACAAGGGCTTGGCTGATCTGGTTTCATAGTGTTTCACAGCCCCTTACTGTTACTGTCTACCTTTCAGTGTCTCCTACCTGGTTCTCCCCACTGTTAGAACACCGCTTACTGTTCTACTTGCACCAACAACCCCAATCCACCATCTAAGCTACTGTATGGGACAGACTTACAGACAGATGTTACACGAAGATTTCAATGAAATTCATATTAAAGAAATTAATGAGATTTTGTGTTGATTCTGGGACAGAATCTAATCTTGCTGAACAGAAATAACTTTAAATAAACCTGAAACCTAGTGTTGCCTACTGACTCAAGAATGGCTCAACTAACTATAGTGAATGAATGGAATGGAATATGAAGAACTCAGGAGTGGGGAAAGACTTTCCTGAGCTGACAGGCAATAACATACAATGACCATGACAATGGAAGTGGAAAGAAAAGAAAACTGAATGCCGTGGAATTATGATAAGCCAAGCTTTGTCCTCAAGAACTGGGGACAAAGAAGCGGTGTTGTGGCATGGGCCTTGGACCCAACAGGCTAACTGATGTCCAAGGCAGGCAGTAGGCAGTCTGGTTCATTTTTCTTTTCTTTTTTCTTTCAAAGTCTTTGTCACAGGGACAGACTCAATCAATGGGGTAAGAGCTTTATACATAAAAATGAATGTGATGAAAACAAAGGGCATCATTACTTTTTTTTTTTTAATGGGGGAAGGGTCTCCCTTCCTCACCTCTGCATCCATACCATGGTGCTAGAAGCCCTGCACTGTCTGTCACTGCAACCACATGTGGCAGGGAAAAAATCCAAACAAGGCAAAGGGTTCTTTGTGAATATCCTCTCGCTGCCTAACGACAGGTGTGCTGTCCGCAATAATTAGCGCAGAAAAAGGGATCTCCTTAACCCTCCTAGGAAGCTGGCGAGGGATCTCCGTTTCCCTTCATTAAGTTCTTGACAGCTCTATGTCCTCACATCTGTCACTGTTTGTGAGTTTGATTCCAAGAACACAATTTGCTTCAAGGACCGGGCAACAAATCTATTTTGGCTCATGGGGAAGAGATGAGTCCATCTGTTTACTAATCAAAAGCCATACTTTAATCAGTTTGGCTCCATAATAGTACGATGCTGCTGTCAGCAGCCCCATCGCGGGGCATTTCCCCCTTCAGGGATGTGCAGGATCAGTGGTTAAAGCCACAAGTCCCCCCAGGAGCAGAAGTCTCATCAGACATTCTTATTTTCCATTTGTTATTTTTTAGTCCATCATAGGAGAGAAAGAAAAGAAACTGGATTTGGTCCCCTCACCTACTTACCTCAGTCTTTTCTTCAGCTGCAAACTGTCATGGATGATTCTTTTGACAAATTCTAATTCACCTCCTTCTGCCATGATTTCAGTGATACCCCCAGTGTTTACAGAACTTGGGGGAGGCCTACGAGGATTTCGAGAGTTTACTCCCTAGAGAGAAAAAAAGATATTTCAGACTCCTAAACTAGGTACATGTACATATTCTTGCTCCAAAACTCCCCTTCCATTAGCCAGCTTTCTAAAATCTTATACTAAACTTATTCGCCTTTTTCAACACAGGCTCTAAGCTGTAAGAAACCCTGGGGGTCATGTAAGTCAACCCCTCATTTTAGAGATAGAGAAACCATCTTTAAAGAACAACAGGGAGGAAATGATTTGCACATGGTTACACAGGTATTATGTGACAGAGCCAGGTTTCAAATTCAAGGTCCTTGGCTTTACATCCCAGACATTAAAAAAAAAAAGTATCAGTGGAAGCACAGTAAAGTAGAAAAATGATGAATTTAGAAGTATCTACCTCAAGAAGCAGTATGTTTTAGGAAAGTTAAAGGGATTGTCTAGGAATCAGAAAGTTCTGGGTTCAAGCTCTGATTCTGACACACACCAGCTGCATAACCATGGGCAAGTCACTTTAACTTCTCTGTACAATCTCTGTAACAATTCCAAGATCGCCTGTCCATTTGTGCTGATAGGAGCTTCTACACTGAGAGGTCCACGTACAGATGGAATCAAGGTCCAGACAGAAAAAGTCCATGTATGTATACAGGTTCACACACATGCACACACATACCTGATAAAATGGTTAGTCACCCTCTCATTCACTAAATATTTTATTGAGAGCTTACTTTGTTCAAAGCCCTGTGTGCCAGGGCTATAAGGATACAAGGATAAGGCAATAAGCTAAATGCATCTGAGTTAACTTCTCTATTCTTAACCCAAATCATTTAATTTTACTTACTATTTCCTTACTTATGCCCTTACTAGGCATTAACTTAGGGAGTAAAGAAGTAGATACAGTCATACTATATCACTTGGCTGGGCAAATCACACCTTTTGCCTGCATCATAAAAACTTACTGAATCTAGCAATCATCAATTAATTCAACAAGGATTTAAGAACATGTTAGGATAGGCACAATCCACTAATCCACATCTACAACTAACTCAGTCCCAACAGCTTTGAGTGGATTCATAACTGATATTTCAAGAAAATATCACTATAGTATACTTTAATGCTTCTAAAATGTATCATTATCTATGACATATTTTCCTGAAAAGATAAATCATTTTATTCTAGATAGGGCATGTTTAAGTCAATTTTTGGTCAAAAATTTTCTCTAAATGGGATAAAAATCAACTATTTAAAGAAACATTTCAGTGAACCTTTTTGAAAATAACCATTCAAATATTCATTTGGATTTTCATAAATAAAACTTTATTAATTCAGCCTAACTATGGCAAGCTGGTCTGAATGGCAGATTTTTAAAAGATTCCATTTTTCTTTTCAAGTACACACAGTAAATCACACTATAATGATGCCTAACAGAAGTCCCAACAGATTAATTGATAAGAATGATTTGCAAGTACAATATTCTTTGTTTCTAAATTATCCATTTAAGGTATAATTTGCTCTTACAGATAATTTAAGGACCATCTTCACCTCCTTCCTCCCCAAGAGACATTATATAATATTTACTACTTCAAAACAATAGTAGTAGTAGTAGTTGCAGCTAGCATTTGAATAGTGCCTACTATGTGTCAGGCACTATGCAAAGCACTGTACAAATATTTCATTTTATTTAGACTCTAGTAAGCAACTGAATTAATGGACATTTACTGTATTCGGGGCATTTTTGTGTCCCTTCTTACTGTTCATCCTTCAAAGCCGATTTGCTTGGAAAACTGCTTTAGAGGGGAAAAAAACGTCTAAATTAGAAACGTCCCCAATTTCAATAAGTCCAACAGGTGATGGTGAGGAGAGCTGCTTCTCTGCTCCACTGTCTAACACACAAGAATCTCCCCTCTCCCCCAGCCCCCAGGACCCAGGAGCTGGTTCTATTGCCAGTAGCACAGTTAGTCTATCAGCATGCACGAGCCACTGTCTTCCCAACAATTAACCTTGGGAAAACATTATACTGTACAATGTTTCACAATGAAATGCAGAACCTGATATACCCAATACTGTTCTCACTGCTAACCCACCCGGTTAAATATCGCAAATCCAGACAAACATTCAGTTTCTCTAGTGCAGCAGATACTCTACCTTGGCTTCCAACTGGTTGGCAAAAAAGGGAGGGTTGCACATGCAAAAATCATAAATGATCTCAGATTCCTCTTTAAGAGCATCCATTAGAAGTGTCTTCTGTGGTACTTTAACCACTGGCAGAAAAAGCAGGATGTTTAAGATATGGAGCAACAATTAACTCACTATTGATTCATTAACATGCTTAATGTCTCCACTTATCATATGTTTAACACTATCAAAAAAGTACCCTCAGTTTATACAAAAGAGACTTTAGGTCCCTGGAACAAAAGGAAAAGAACATTAACAGCCTTTAAAACACATAGCAGGCAGGAGGAAAAAGACACCTCAGTCACCTTTAGGGGTTTATGCTTCAATCTAGCCCAGGTCCATGCACTGTGTGGTTGCTCAATCAATAGTCACTGAAGCTCAAAGAGAGGGTCAGCTCAAAGAGCCACAGGACTTGGGCTGGGCACCAGAGCCCTCTCTACGGGGCCAAAGAGCAGGGTGGCCACAATCTAGGAAGAAGAGTCACTCAGGCCTGCACCTTGGCAAAACCCAAACATTGCCATCAGCCTCTGAACAAAAGCAAAAGGTACATACAAGGTGCACTGAATGAGGTTTTGTTTTGTTTTAAAAAGGATATTTGTTCTGTGGAGTATACCTTTTATGAGATCAGATAAATTATTCTGTTCCACATTTTTCTTAGCATAATTAAAGCACATATCATCCACTTCTGTTGCAAGGAAATACCAGCCATTGAGAGTTGCTCCAAGTAAAGGATAGATGCAAGATGCTCCTGTACCTATCAAAATAAAAAATCAACACACACACACACACACACACACACACACACACACACACACACACACACAGACTTATTGGAGAACACAATTATTTCCTTCCTTGAACTTCTAAAGCACTTATATATGTCAACACAACAATAAAATATGCCTTGTATTATTCTTTAGTTGTCTGTAGGCATTAATTTTATTTCCTTAACAAAACTGTATGCATGTCGAGATGGCTACAGCCCAGTCTTCTAGTTTGGAACCCTCTCACAGTTCAAGTTACATAGTAGGCTTCCATAAATAACCTGATGGCTGACTGAAAAAGCTCAAAATTCAAAAAGATTAAGTTGATTTACAAAAGGGCTATACTTTGACACATTACCTCATTTCCATAAAGGAAATCAATGATACAGCATTTGCTAAACTACCACAGTGGTCAAATACCACAAACCAGATGAACATAAATTTCACCCCCCAAATAAAACCAATTATCTTTCAAGGTATGCATTTTTTTTTTTTTTGTGAAATGAAGAACACCTGATTCCTCAGTCTAGTTAGTGCATATCTGAAGGAAACAAAATCATCTGTAAAAATATAAGAGAACTTGTCTAGTGGCTGATAGACTCCAAAAAATCTAAAATCATTTAGAACT
This sequence comes from Gymnobelideus leadbeateri, assembly GCA_011680675.1. Classification (NCBI taxonomy): domain Eukaryota; kingdom Metazoa; phylum Chordata; class Mammalia; order Diprotodontia; family Petauridae; genus Gymnobelideus; species Gymnobelideus leadbeateri. The sequence goes on from WOXC01006227.1 coordinate 112,473, forward strand.
GGAAAAGCTAAGATCTTTAGTTCAGAAAAATCATCCAGGCCAAATGTATCAAATGTCTAGATGACTAGTAGTCACTAATTCCAATCCCTTCTAAGCAGCAATGAGGCACAAAGGTTTGTATAAGTGCCCATTTGTACTTTAGTTCTCACAAAGAAAAAAACCAAAAGGCTAAGGAATCAATTACAAAAATGTCCTTATGTGTACATCTTTTTAGTAATTTCTCCCATCCATTAAATAACCACGGGGCAGCTAGATCGCACAGTGAATAGAGCACTAGCCCTGTAGTTAGGAGGACCCAAGTTCAAATCCAGCCTCAGATACTTGACACTTTGTAGCTGTGTGACCTTGGCATGTGACTTTAACCCCAACTGCTTTGCCCCTTCCAAAAAAAAACAAATAAGAAATTCCAAATATAGGATTTTCTGCAATAGTAAACACAAATAAATGTAAAGATATCTTGAATCTTAATATTAGAGTTTTATATTCTAATCCTTCCCAGAAAATTGAAATGAATTATGGAGGTGACAAATGGCGGCAACAAAGGGAAAAGGGAAGGAATACTAACAGCAAGTTTATCTCTGCAGAATTAGAGCAGCCTCTCTGCTTGATGAGGGCGAGTAAGCATGTAACAAATGCTGAAAGTCCACATTTCTCTCTTAATAATTACATTCACGGGGCGGCTAGGTGGCGCAGTGAATAGAGCGCCGGCCCTGGAATCAGAAGGACCTGAGTTCGGAGCCGGCCTCCGACACTTAATCCACACAAACAAAAACCTAGCCGTGTAACCTTGGGCAAGTTACTTAACCCCAATTGCCCTAAAAGGGGTGGCTAGGTGGCGCAGTGAGTAAGAGCGCTGGCCTCGGAGTTGGGATGACCCGAGATCAGATCCGGCCTCAGAAAATGAGCACCCACACATAAATAATGACTAGCCGTGTAACCTTGAGCAAGTTACTTAACCCCAATTGCTTTAAAAAAAAAAATAAAAATAATAATTACATTCACTTTTTCCTCGGAGATTATAGGAACCTAAATGAGACCAAATCTGATTCCAGCATATTGTTCCACACCTTGTCCTCCACAATGCATTTTATAGAAACAGCTGAAAAACACATCCTGCAGGTTTCCCTCATGATTTCCTTAGAGGGTCTGAAGTATGATTAAAATCAAACCCAGGGCCAAGATCTTCAAGTTTACTGCAAATTTGGGAAGTCAGTCATCTACAAGAATGTGGCACATCCATCTGGCTTAATGTAACCCTATTTCAAAGTTAACAAGGTAAGAACCACTTGCCTTTCAGAGACTGATTTCCAATAGTAATTCTATATTTAAAAATAGAATTTTAAAGTTCTTTAATCAAGCTTTCCTAGAAAGAACCAGAACAAGTTAAAGGAGAAAAAGGTAAATTAGAGGAATGGACTAGAAATGACAAATGGATGATACACTTGCCTTATTTCTATCACCCTCTACTAAATCCTCCTGAAACTAATTCACCTTGGAGGTTTTCTGAAATGCAAACGCTTATAAAATGCTCATAAAGCAAATAAGCAAAGTTCAATTTATGTACCATATAATTTCACTATAATTTCATTATAATTTCATATAATTAGTAGAACTACTTTAATTTAAATATTCTACATGAACAATCATCCAAAGAGTCCTGAAAGATCACTTTTACTGGCCCAGGAGATAGTTTAGTAAATGTATGTACATCTGCTAAAATTCCAACTGGACTTCTTTCTGTGAATCTAAATCCCAAGAACACAGTAAAGGATAATAAATGGTCCAACCAATAAGGAAAATGAAAAAGTAGAGAAACCAGCAAGTTTCTCATCTTTATTATCAAGGCTTTTGTTCTAGAATCTCATGTGTCTGCTCAAATGAAGTCAATGGCAAGAAAAGCCCAAGGGTCACTGACTTTAGAGAGACCTCAATGGTCAGTTTCTTTAACAAACACTGAGCAGAGAAGCTGGTAAAGAAACACTGTATGAAACCTTCAAGCAAGAACAGAAGAGAAGAGGCGATACCGATGTCAATCCCTCGGCGGAGGGCACTCCTGGACTGGTCCCAAGGGCCAATCAGATCTTCCACCCAGTGGATGTAGTTGAGTCGCAGAGGAACTGTAGGAATGAGCCTTTCCAATGGGATATCAATGGAAAGTCCAAAGTCCTCCTTTAGGAGAGTGCAAGTCAAAGCTCGGACAGCTTCGGGGTCCTTGAAGTTAAGACTGGGGGGAGAGGGAGAGAAAGATGCAGAAAAAAGTGGAATTCAGTCAGGTTCATCACACTTATTACCAAGGCCCTTGGAATTTTCCTTACAGATGGCTATCTAAATCAGGCCGGCACAACCTGTGCCCCAAGCCCTGAGGCTTCTTGCAGCATGCCAAAGGATACTGGGTGGTCCTCAAAAAATGCAGAGGACCCTTTGTATGTAGAGGAAATCCTCTGGCATACTGCTTAGGTCCACTAAGGCCTGGTCTAAGTCATGCCCCACATCACTTAGCACCCTGACAAATTTAAAAGGCACTTAAATCAGAAATCAGTCTGCTACTATGCTAAGTAGTTTACAAATATCTTGATCTTCACAACAAGTCTGCAAAGTAGGTTCTATTATTAACAGCATTTTACAGATGAAGAAACTGAGGCAGACGAAGGTTAAAGTGACTTGCTCAAGCACACTATAATGGAAATGCAGATTTGAAGATCTTCCCTGCTCCTAGGCCCTTTGATTGGCTTAAATGACTCTGAGAACCTTCTTTAATTTGAAAATATACTGTGCCCCCAATAGGCTGAATGTGGTCACATGGAGCCTGTGGTAGGAGGCTTGGTTTTCAGGAATGACCACACCTTGATGCTGTGTGATTGGGCAGTGGGTCAAGAGGGTGGTTACAATCTCAGAGCCAGGAGAAGGCTATATAAACCCTGATGGGAGGTTTTGCTTTGGGGCTCACTTTAAGAAGTGTAGTGTGATTTGACCAGATGAGACTCTGGGAAGCCGTTGTTGAGAGCCCCCGGGCTTTGAAAACCCAGATGTTGATGCTTCCCTCTCTGGTAACTGTGATTTTGGTATTGATATAATGGTTGGACAGTTTGGAAGCCTGTCTGTTTGATCTGTCTGTATACTCTGAAGTTCAGGGTACTGACCTTTTCCCCCTGAACTAGGTAATATATGTTTGTTTGATTAAAGTAAGCTTATTAACCCATTTTGAGTTGCTTTCCTTTACAAAAGCAGATCTAAGAACCTGTGTTGGCAGCCACTCTGGGGATGCTGGGGTGCTTGCTGCCACACACACACAGCCAGGAAGTATCTGCAATCACATCTGACCTCAAGTTTTCCTGACTCCAAGCCCAGCGTTCTATCCACTGCACCATGTAGCTTCAATTAACCAAATAATCTTTATCTTAAACAAGGGCCTTAATTTGCTGAAACCTTGGTTTCCTCCTCACTAAAATGAGGGCAGTAAACTAGATGATCACTAAAGTTCCTCTAATACTGTAGGATTCTCTAATTTCATAATGAGAGTTTTACATAATATATGCATATAGGCATGTATACTAATTACAAAAGAACAGTGACCCAGAAATAGATGTTCCTGAAAATGCACAGGTAGAAAATAAGCAAAAATGGTAAATAATAATAAAACAAGATTTTAATGGTCATTTCAGTAATGCCCTATTTTTCACTCTCCTGATGTCTAATGACATCTAAAAAGAGCAGCCCTATGGGGCAGCCAGGTGGTACAATTGATATAGCACTGGACTTGGAGTCAGGAAGATCTGAGTTCAAATACAGCCTCACACTTATTAGCTCCGTGACTCTGGGCAAGTCACTTAACCCCTACTGCCTGAGTTCCTCATTTGTTAAACGGGGGCTCACTGGAGAAGGAAATGGCAAACCACTTCAGGATCTTTACCAAGAAAACCCCATGGACAAAAGTCAAGCAGAATTAGAACGACTGAAATGAACAACATCGTGGTTCTGCATAAGTGGTAATATAATGGAATGGCAAAGATGATTTTTTAAAAAGTAGTATAGAATATGACTAAAAAAAATGTAAGTTCCTTGAGAATAGGGCCTATTTGTTTCTGTCTCTGTAACCCAGCTGGCACTTTAAAAAATGTGTGCCGAATTTACAATGCTATAATTAAGAGTAATAAATAGCTTTAACATAGTCAAATTGGGCCACCATTTCCCCAAACAAGGTCTCCTACCTCCTGTCTTGCCTCATACATATACATACCTTTACAGCCCAACACAAAATGGATTTCATCAAGGCACCCCTCAACTGTACCCCCCACAGCTGAGTATGACTCACCACAAACCACTTCTAGACCTTTGTACTGGCACACCTGGTCTTTGTATCTCCACGTAGTGGAATTTTAAAATATCCTGAATGATGGTTATGTTAATGTTTGAAATGAGAGGAAAGTGAACAAGGCTACGAATCTGTATGATACTTTCATGTAGACTGTAAAAATAAATTCTGATTCTCTTTCTTACAAGGTATTAAAGTGAATGACATTATCCAGAGTGGTGGGTTTTTAAAGAACTAACACTGAGGGGAAGGGAAAAGGTGGAGTAGTGCAAATGTAATCATGGGAAGTTTTCAAAGATACTGGGCCCCAAATAAACAAGCCCAAGAGAGGTCCTGGCTTTGTTTCTAAGGAATGACATGAGGACATTCAGGATGCTCACAATTACCAAAGAAAGTAGTTACTGTTAAGATACTAGGGGTTGGGGCGGCTAGGTGGCACAGTGAGTAGAGCGCTGGCCCTGGAGTCAGAAGGACCTGAGTTCGGATCCAGCCTCGGACACCTGAAGCACATGCAAACAAAAACCTAGCCTAGCCGTGTGACCGTGGGCAAGTTACTTAACCCCAATCGCCCTCCAAAAAGCAAAAAAAAAAAAAAGATACTGGGGTACCTAGTATAGACAAGTGGTCAAAAGATGTGAACAGTTCTCAAAGAATTGCAAACTATTCACAACCATATGAAAGAATGCTCCAAATCACTAATAACTAAGAAAAATGAACACCAAAATAACACAGATTTTAAACCTCGCATTCTGTGAACTAGCAAAGATGCAAAGAGTCAATGATGTAAGAGTTGTGGTATAACAAGCACTAGTACATTGCTGGTGGAGCTGTTAATCAGTAAAACCAATTTGGAAAATCATTTAGAATTATGAAAATATAAATATCCATACTCTTTGACCCACAGAATCCATTACTAGCCTTATACTCCAAGGAGGCCACCAATAAGAAGTGCTCATACACACCAAAACATTTATAGCAGCATTTTTGGTGACAGCAAAGAATCAGAAACAAAGCAGCCACTCTCTGATTAGGGATGGGCTAAACAAATCGTGGTACACAGTACACGAATGTGAAGCAATATGATTAACATGTAAGAAATAACAAATGTGATAAATACAGAGAAGCACACAAAAGATCTACATGATCTGACCAGAGAGGAGGAAGCAGAACCAAGAATACAAAAAACACAATGGGATGACTACCATGCAAACCTAAAAAAAAAAAAAAACCATTAAAAATCCCAAAGCAAATGTTGCAAAACTATAAAGAATGTCTTAAAGGGAGAAAGTCAAGAAGAGACTTCCCCCCATCTACCCCACTGCTTTATAAGGCAAAAGACCCCCAAGGGTTGCTGGTGTTTTCAGACCCTTTTTGAGGCACTGATGAATTATACTGATTTTTCCTCTTTAAAAAAATACTACTTGTTTTACAGGATGGATCTCTGGGAAGGGGAGGGATACTGAGGGAAACTATGATGATTAAAAAACAAAATACAGCAATGAAACACTTTTAAAATGAGAAAAAAAGATTCTAGGAGGTACATTTATAGGTATACTAGGGAGAGGGGCAGAGTATAGACAGAAAACAAAACAAAAAAAAAACAAACCACAGATTAATGAAACCTATTATAAAACTATCCAAAATCATCAAACTGTTCATGTGGAGGTATCTCATCTATGTCTGCTTCTTATGATATTGTGGGAAGATTAAAAAGTAAAAAAGAAAAAAATATTAAAGTCACCACCTTCCCCTGGGAAGGCACATAGTCAAATACAGCTGAATCTGGTTAAAAGAGTAACTGAGACTCTCCTAGCAATCAGATGATCCAGATATTAAAAGATTTTGCCATGGAGAGAAAAGGGGAGTCTTTGGGTTCTCACATCACTTAAATATGCTACAATCACCTCAAGTCAGATTCCACACCTAAAATAACAGAACAAGGGGCCAAACCTTTGTTTAACCCTCTGAGTTAAAAGTAGAAAAATCCCAAGGAGTGAGGTAAATGATACAGCAATAAAAAGTTATGAAACCTACAGAAATATAACGTTAATTTTCAAGAAAGAGACTCCTCTGTGATATCAGCTGAACAGCTGAACAAGATGGGCCAATGACATTTTCTCTGTGGTCAAAAGGCTTCAGGGGCATGTGTTTATATATGGAAAGAAAGGCCTGTAGGATTAACTCACTATGTATACCTTTGTGCAAGAACAGTAAAAGAAATGTGCTTCATTTGGTCTACAGTGGCACCCCAAGCTATTACTCAACGTCATTATCTCCTACAATAAGCAAATAAAAGAAAGTCCAAACAAAAAGCCAATTATTGTTGAAGGATTAAACGTGTCAAATTTAGAATTTTTTAAAAATCCTTTATCTTCTACAAAAGAACTTATATCACTTTAATTGGCCATAAACAGAACAAAAGGCCTAACAAAAGGTCCTTCTAAGGAAAAATAGAAAGAACCACCCAACTGCCTATTCTCCTGGCTCTCCCATCTCAAAGTTAACAAGGAGTTAACATTTCTGAAGTGGAACACTTTGGGGAATACTTTTCAGAGGCAGAATATAAAAGTCCCAATAAAAGAAGTAAAACACATTTTTTCAGACACCTGCCCCCCCCTTCCCCCCATCTACTGAGGCTTTGTAATAAGTTATAATAAAGACAAAAGAAAAAGGATGAGTATGAACTTGGTGAAAGCAGGTGCTCCTCAACCAACTCTCTGTGGAAAAAAAAGACTGTAAAATCTCAGCATCTTTTTATACCTCAACACCCACACAGCTCAATCAAGCAAGTGATTAAGTGAGTCATATTACAGGAGAGCAAAGCAAAATTACGTTCAATTTCTGAGAATATGCAGAATGATCACTAAAAAGACTGTTTTTTTAAACCAAGACCATCCAAGATTCACTCACCCCCAAATCCTCATAAACTGGCAAGTTAAGAATCAAACGGACCTTCCTTGGTCACACAGAAAATCGGTCCAAATTAAATTAGGTTTCTCTGGACTGGTTTTTAATTCTTCACCGAAGGAGAAAAATTATTATCCTCTTCTTTCTAGTTTAACCATTCAATTAAAGATAGCTCTGTCTATAGGCTATGAACTCAGTCTTCTCCCTTACTCGGCTATTATTTCATCACCAGAAGAATCTCTCCACAAGGTCACAAATGATTACATGTGACCCTATGATGACTGAAAGTGTGAAGTCTTCCTATAAATGTCTCTTCTAGGAAAGATGAAATATCATGTACCCTGGGGAAAATAGTGAACTAAACTGGACCAGTTTATTTTTAAGCCAGTAATTAAGGCACATTTACAAGAGAGGTTGGCCTTCCCCACTTCCCGAATCACCTCTCCCCACCATTACCCTAGCCCACTGCAGCCCTGCTCCTCAGAGTAAAGAACATTCAGATATTCAAAGGTCTTTCGTTAGTCAAGCTCAGTACAGATGGCCCTACATTCAAGAATAGTTGTGTTTGGGAGAGGAGGGAGCTGGGAAGAACAAAAATAGCCATAGACCATGCCAGAAAATGGATCTGAAAATGCCAGTGTGGATCAGCTGGCCTCTTATGGCAAGAAGCAACCAGCCAGATGCTGCTGAAGTGAATGAAGCCTGGTAATACTTCCAAGAGTGACAGCAGTCACCTGAAGATAACCCTGAAGCATTTAAACATTAATTACCCTGTTTCATGAGACATGTGGGTCGACACTAACAGCAATGTGATTAAGGCTTCCCTAGTTCTTCAACTCCAAACCACTGTTTATATAGACATCACTCTTACCATTCAGGGAAAGCCTACATAGAGATACATTCACCCTGGATTGTTTGGAAACACTACACACTATTTATTAGCAAAGATATACACTCTAAATACCACAAAGTACAAAGCACTCAGCAGACAGAGGCTGGTGCTAACCACTAAATCTGGTCTCTCACAATTATCCCAATAACTGAAGACAAAGGAGGAAAAATAAACAAAGCTCCACCAATCCCTGGGCTTCAATTCCAAAATGTGCATCATTTTCCCCTTCCAAGAAAATGATTGTAATACTTAAAACCTGTCTTTCTGTGGGGCAAATTCCAACCTCCTAACAGCACCAGTAGAATATGAAGTGTTTTTATCAAATGAAGACCCCACAGACCAACTACCTACACACAGGACTTCCATTTTCTTTGTATGGATGTGTTGTTACAGCATGTTTATATCCTTTTTCACTGAGGAAAATCAAATATCCCACTGACCATGCCTAACACCATTCTACCCCCAGAGTCCCCCACTTCTGCAGTTTTCTCAACTTTTCTTTGGGACCAAGCCTGGTAATTATGATAGGTCATTTTGGGGTTTGAAGAAATCTTTTATCACATTTAAGTAACAGAAGCAAAGGAACTAAAGTTAGCTGGAATCAATCTCTATTGCTTATTTGTCACAAATTAACTTACTGTCACTAGAATCTCCTGCATCAGTATTTCCTTAAGAGGACTAGCTTTGCATGCCCCAAAGTAGAACTCTGAGAAGACATTCCCAACCCACTCCAAAGGTGAGAGGTCCACAGGTATGGAATACTGCATATATTCAGATTTTTTAAAAAAATATATTGATCTAATTTGTTGATTTTTTTCCTCTGTCCTCTTTTCTTTAAAAAAAATTCTTTGTGATAAGGGATGGTTTTATTGGAGGAGGGAAGTGGAGGGCCAGAGAAGGAAATTTAGGTGAAATAAAAAAACAAAAGATTTTATTTAAAAATTAAGGACTTGTTTTAGTAAATATATACAATATCATCAATATGGAGGTACTTCTAGGCAATTTACATTTCTGTTATCCAAGGAAGATTTGACAATCACTATAATACAGCAGAAATAGTACCCCAAGTCATAGGCTATTCTCAGATCCCTGCCTCAGCAACCACCCCAGGCACTGGCTTCATCAAATGATCACTCAGGAACTAAAAATGGTAGCTGTCAAACTGCATTAAACAACCCTTGGAGACACTAAAAAATGCTTCAGAGGTGGGGTCAGTAGGCAAGACCCTCCTATCTTTCCCACAGTTAGCAGGGAAGGTCCCCTAGGTGAAGGGTAAGAGATGCCCCCATGAGTCATCATTCCTTCCTGAGTTACTGTCAACAAGCTCAAAGACTCAAAACTTAACTGCTACAGTCAGACACACTTGTTAACACACTACTTCCCAGATCTCTACACACATAGCAAATGAAGAGCTTTCAGGTCTATACTAGCCCAGTCAGCTATTATGCCTCATTTAGAAGAGAAATTTTTTTTCTTTGCCCCATGCTCCCCACCTTCCTCCCCAAAGAATGAAGCTACTACCTCTTCTAGAGGACTAGTGGGTTGTCAAGCAATGATGAGAGTGACAAATATCCAAAATGTGAAACAATTATGCTGTAAGTCTCCACAAAAAGTACAGGATCACAAAGAATGAGTGGGTTGGGTTTAATGCACAGGAAGCATTAGGCTTGACAGGAGGAAAAACTTTCCTGGCCATGAAAGATGCTAGGGAACCTCCTGGGAGCTAAAATAACCCTTGACTTACACTGCACCCCCCCCTTTACTGTGAATATAGAACATGTGGCAAGAATTGAGTGTTACTGACTCCACTGTCATGTGTTCCCTGTGAAATCACAGTTACGTACCTATAATTTTTTTTCTTTACTTGTTGATTCTGAGGCATTTGGGCAATGGGTACTATGAGAAGACTCAGACTCATACCAAAAGTAAAAGGTCACAAGAGATGGGCTCTGACCTCAGGATCCTAGCACATAAGGTTGGAAAGTCCAATAACCTGCCAACTTTGTACTGGGAGGCTTAGTCAATCTAGGGTACCTCAACCAAAGGGGGTAAGCAGGTTCTCCAGATGAGTTTGGTATCCAAGTTGTCCAGCATCATCCACGGCTCCTCAGGGCTCCCCTTTCCCCCATGTTCCTTCCTCCCATTTCCAGACACACACAGTTTGCCTGAGGCCCAAAGACAACTCAACCTGAGAAGGACCTTTGTGAACAATGATAAACTGCAGGCCAGTCTTCACCACCACCATGGCAGGGATTATATCTGGAAAATTGTGCAGCACTTAGAATAATCCCAAACTGTTACTCCCCACTAAATCCCACCTTTTAACACAGATTATTCCAGTGGTGCTATAACACTACAAATAAGGAGATGCTACGATCTCCAAATAATTAAACTCAAAGGTAGCCTAAATGGCAACAGAATGACTGCTAGACATGCTAAATATGCCAGGCATGTTGGGCTGCAACCAATTACCTGCAATGGCCTACAATCAGGAATGGTGTCAAGGACCAAGAACTGTATCCCCAGGAAAGGGAGGCAACTGAAGATGCCATGAGTGACAGGTAACATCAGGCAGACAACCTGAGCCAAGAAACAATCAAAGATCTGGGGAAGGCCTCCACTGCCTAGGGAAGCCTCTGATGGGGATTTGTGGAGGGACTGAAATTTCCTTAGGCCTAACAGGGCGCCAGGGATCGTCTGGCAGGAGCCCCCCATCCGTGAGCCCATGCACCCAGCCAAGTTCCACAGCACCTCCAGCACTCAGCACACGGCAGGCACTCAATAAAGGTTTGCACAATCAAATGAATTCTTTGTGACAGGAGAAAGAGCCACCCTGGGTCAAAAGCATCTCAGCACTCCTCTGGACAGGCCTGTGTTTGAAAGAAGCCTTCTGATCAATTCTGTAACTGAACTGGCATCTTTTTACCTATCTCACTTTATATTTAATTCAATATATTACTGAACTTCTGCACAAAAACCCTCACTAAAACACCTGAAATTACAGCTTTCTTATGCAAGGAAATGTCATTTTCAGTGTATGGTCTCTAGTGTTTTAACATGCCACATTCTATTCTCCACAGGAGGCACACATTTGCACAAAAAATTTCAATGTGTGCCCACACGTGTGTGTGTGTGTGTGTTTGTGTGTGTGTGTGTGTGTGTGTGTGTGTGTGTAAAGCAAGGATTCTACAAAATCACCATGAACAAAGCATTGGCTGAATTCTCCTCCCCCCACAGTAGGCCCTGGGCTACTGTGAAGTGTCCAGTCCATCCTCTTATCCTTCCTTGGAAGTTCCAAGGTCATGAATTGGTTCACTGGGGGCAGGCAGTGCAGCATTTGTGAAACAGCTGGTTGCGGATAGGGGATGCCATTTTGGCCCATGGATTACCATATGCAAACCTGTCCAAGGACTGAACTTGTGACCCACAGCTTACCGAGGAGGACTAAACAGCCCTAAAAGTTGCAAAATGTGTTTAAGAAGGTTAAAGGGGAAAACTCCAACAACTCAAAAGCCTCAAGACCCTTTTTGCTTATTTCCAGTCTTCTAACTACCCAGGTCTGGTCTTACTGATTATTTCAGCCCCTCATCCTCCAAGATGGCCAGCTTCTCATTCTTGACTTGCCCTTCAGTCCTACAAACTGCTCCCTGCTTCTCTTCTTACAGGTGCCTGAAAGCTTTTTATCCCTTTCCAGATGCATAAAGAGTCTCCCATACTTATGCAGGTCATCTGAGCTGATTCAGATGGCACACATCAGAGAACTCCGTGCTGGGGAATGCTTGTAGCTTATTTAAAGAAACAAAACACCAGGATCTCCCAAAAAAAAGAAAAAGAAGTAGTTTTACAGACAGTTCCTTCTGAAACTCTAGTAATATGAAACTTTTGTATTTCAGTTGGCTATTCATTCAAATGACATGCAGGTTAAAAAAGTAATAGATTCAATTTAAGAAGTATTTCCTACACCTACTATGTGCAAAGCCCTGAGCTGAGCACTACAGGGATTAGAACAATGACTAAGGGGTGCATAATCTAGGTATAAAGGCTGAAACCGTAAGTAATCTGGGAGAGCAAGGAATAGTTTACCTGTCAGATTTGTGGAGAGGAAAAGACTTTATGATCAAACAAGAGTCAGAGAGCATTATGAAATGCAAAATGGATAATTTTGATTACATTAAGTTGAAAAGTTTTTGTACAAATAAAGCCAATGTAACCAAGATTAGGAGGAAAATTAGTGGAAAATTAAGAAAGAATTTTTAAACCAGTGTCTCTGAGGACTCATTTCTAAAATATATAGAGAACTGAGTGAAATCTATAAGAATTTAGATGCATGAAATCTCTAAGTAATTCCCCAACTGATAAATGGCCAAAGGATGTGAACAGGAAGTTTTCAGAATAAGAAATTAAAGATATCTATAAGCATATGAAAAGATGCTCTAAATCACTATTGATTAGAGAAATCAAAAACAAATCAAAACAACTCTGAGGTACCACATCTCACTGGTCAGATTGGCTAAGATGGCAAAACAGAAAAATGATAAATGCTGGAGGGGATGTGGAAAAACTGGAACACTAATGCATTGTTGGTGGAGTTATGAATTGATCTAACCATTCTGGAGAGCAATCTGGAACTATGACCAATGAGTTATAAAAAAGTGTATAAGGGGCGGCTAGGTGGCACAGTGAGTAGAGCATCGGCCCTGGAGTCAGAAGGACCTGAGTTTGGATCTGGACTCAGACACTTAACGCACACACAAACAAAAACCTAGCCGTGTGACCTTGGGCAAGTTACTTAACCCCAATTGCCCTTCAAAAAGCAAAAAAAAAAAAGTGTATAAAGGGTGGCTAGGTAGTGTAGTGAACAGAGTACCAGGCCCTGAAATCAGGAAGACCTGAGTTCAAATACGGCCTCAGACACTTAATTAACACTTACTAGCCATGTGACCTTGGACAAGTCATTTAACCCCAATTGCTCTCCAAAAAGCAAAAAAAAAAAAAGTGCCTACCCTTTGACTCAGCAATACCACTTCTAGGGCTGTATCCCAAAGAGATTATAGAAGTGGGAAAAGGACCCACATGTGCAAAAATCTTTAGAGCAGTTCTTTTTGTGGTGGCAAAGACAGACTTCATAAGAACCTGAAGAGACTTACATAAACTGATGCTGAGTGAGGAGAGCAGAACGAGGAGAACTTTCTACACTATTACAGACACATCAAATGTGTGAAGGCTAACTCTGATAGACTGGGATCCTCTCAGCAATGTAAGGTTATGAGACAACTCCAAAAGACTGATGGTGGAAAGGGTTATTCACATCCAGAGAAAAACTAGAGTCTGAATGTAGATTGAAACAAACTACTTGCTGTCTCTTTTTTGTTTTGTTTTGTTCCTTCTTTCTCATTGTTCACTCCATTGGTTATAATCCTTCTTTACAACCTGACTAATGTTTAATGTGAAGGTATCTGTAGATCCTATATTTTATTGCATGCCACCATGTGCGGGAGGGAAAGGGGTATTTGAAACTCAAGGGACTGTGGAACTAAATGTTATAAACTAAAAGTAAATAAAAAGAACAATGACTAAGAAACAAGTTTCTTTCCTCAAAAAGTTTACAATCTGGTAGCAAAATCAGAAAAGTACATAAATAAACATGACACAGAACAGAACATTAAGTGACAGGAGAGAGGTATGAAGATGAAGAGAAAGTACTATGATGGGGCAGGAGCAATCCCATCCAATTTAAGTGCAGAAGAGAAATCAGGAAAGGCTTCATCAAAAATGCAATAGTTGAGGTGGGCCTTTTAGGAAAGAGAGGCTTTCAAAAGGCAGAGATGGTGGTAGATGACTTTAAACATAATGGGAATAAAAGGTGGAAAAGCACTGACTGTGTGCATAGAACAGTGAATAAGGTAATTTTAGAGGAGGAGAGGGACACAGACAAGTAGAAATAAGGCTAGAAAGGAAGACTAGGACATGGAAATCCTTAAATGCCAGGCTGAATTTCATTCAGGAATCAATTTTGAAAAATTTGAGCTGGGATGTGACAAAGAAAACCATGCTTTAGGAAAATTAATCTTGTTCCATTGGACAGATGATGGGAAATTCTAACAGACGAATTAGGAGATGGTTCCAATAACCCAGGCATAAAAGGCCCTAGTCCTGAACTCAGATATAGCAGGGGAACAGAAAAGGAGAGACAAACTGAGTATAAAGTGAAAATCTGAAAGATCTGGCAACTGTGGAAGGTAATAGGAAAAGAAATCAGAACTGTTTCTAGAGCCTTGGGCTTCGGTAATAAAGGATGGTGATTCCACGAACAGAGAAAACGCAGCTGCAGTGGTTTTGGGTTTTGTTGCAGATTACATCAAGGAAAGAATGAATTCTCTCTGTTTCTCTGAACTGCTCAATATGCAGAAGGTAATGAATAAGCTGTACCCTCAGTCTATCCAGGGATCAGCTATGTCAGCAAAGCAGGTTAGAGAAAGAATATAAAAAGTTCCTATAGAATCAATGATTCACATCAGATATCTCTGTTGTGTTTTTTATTCCCAAAAAGCCTTGGAAAAGGAGCATTCCCAAAAGGAAAAGGCTAGAAGTGAATGAAGGTAAAAAAATTGTTCAAAATATATTATTTTTCTTGTAGTTCAGAGTAACACATTTTAATTTTAAAGGTTTTAATTGTGTGGTTTATTTTAAGCCACAGTCTCATTTTTTCCGATCTGAAATTAAGCAGCTGAAAAATCTAGAAATGTTCATTTACTTTTTTTCTTCTTTCAGTCTTGGAATAACCATCAATTGCTTTAATCTAAATAAATATATGATGTAAAAGTATGTCTTACCATCCTACTGACATTAGAATTCCTTTAATCAGATGCAAAACACATTAGACTGTCAAAGGAAGAACACCTCTGAACAGTTAATATCTAGAGAATCAAAAACCAGGCAACTTGGGGAATCTTCTAAACTGCCCAAATGTAAGCCAGGGGCACAGACAGGAGCTGAAAGCCAACTGCAAACTCTCAGCCCATTCTCCACTGTAGGAAAAGTCAGACCATCTCCAAGTTTATCCAGGTTTACTTATGGTCACAAATCAGGTGTCTACAATTTATAAGGTATACACATTACCCTGACTGTCTATACCTTCCCCCTTCTCCCCCATCTTAAAAGTCATTCTGCTTTTGCAAAGGGAAAAGGGAAAATTTGGGATGGCGGAGTAGAAACAGCTCGTCCAAGCCACTGTGCCCCCAGATTCCCCCCAAATTATGTAAAAGGGAACTCTGAACAACTTCTGGAGCCCCAGCACCCACAGAACGACACAGAGAAGCTAACCTCCCACTGAGGACAGCCCAGCAGCCCTGCAGGAAGGACCAGCGCAGAGGTCTGGGACCTGGCAGCACGCAGAGCGCAGGAGCCGAGCCGAGCCCAGGTCCGCATGAGCCGAGGTTTTAGCCCCAGGGCCAACAGCCGGCTGGAGGAACCCCAGAGCACGAGGAGCTGTGGCGACTCCAGAATTATCAACATAGACATGCCTAGGACAAAGTAAGAGGTTAGTGTCCTATGGACTTTGGGACCGGTAGGCTCCCTCCCCTGGGGGCTAGAAGCCACTGAGGAGACATGCCATTTTGTAGTTTTCAGAGGCAGCTCCAGCTCCCGGCCTGCAAATCGTAGGGAGATCCAGAGATCAGTCTTGGGGGGTAATCACTCTTGCTTTAACCTCCCTGGATCTGGATTGTGATCTAGGGTGAAAGTCATGGGTGGGTTTACAGCTTGCCAGAAACGGAAGTTGCCCCCTACACGTTCGGGACGAAAATTCCTCTATCTGGCCTTAAAGCCATAGTGTGGCAACAAGCCCAAAAGTCAAGTAATTAAGTGGCAACATGCCAAGGCAAAGGAAACAGAAAAATGCAACCTAGACTCCTATTTTGGGGGCATAGAGCGGGAAAAGGACTGTGAGGTCAGAAGTCCTGCTCCAAAAGCCCCAGGGGAAAACATGAGCAGGTTGCAGACCACAGAGGACCTTAAGAAGGACTTTAAAAATCAAATAAGAGAAGTGGAGGAAAAATTGGAAAGAGAAATTAGAAGGATGCAGGAAAAGTATGAAATGAGGGTCAACAGCCTGATTGAGGAAAACAACACCTTAAAAAATAGACTAACTCAAATGGCAAAGGAGGCCCAAAAGGGCAATGAGGAGAAGAATGCCTTAAAAAGTCGAATTTGCCAGATGGAAAAAGAATCTCAAAAAGTTCACTGAGGAGATTCATTCCTTCAGAGTTAGACTGGAGCAAATGGAAGCTAATGACTTTATGAGAAATCAAGATGCTGTTAAGCAGATCCAAACAAATGAAAGATTAGAAGGCAATGTGAAATATCTCATGGGAAAAACCACTGACTGGAAAATAGATCCAGGAGAGACAATTTAAAAATTATTGGACTACCTGAAAGCCATGATCAAGGAAAGAACCTAGAAATCACCCTTCAAGAAATTCTCAAGGAAAACTGCCCTGATGTTTTAGATCCAGAGGACAAAATAGAGGTTGAAAGAATCCACCAATCACCTCCTGAAAAAGATCCCCCAAAGAAAACTCCCAGGAATATTATAGCCAGGTTCCAGAATCCCCAGATCAAGGAGAAAATACTACAAGCGGCCAGGAAGAAACAATTTCAATATTGTGGAAACACAATCAGAATAGCCCAGGACCTGGCAGCTTCTGCACTGAGGGATCGAAGGGCATGGAATATGATATTCCAGAGGGCAAAAGAACTGGGAATGAACCCCAGGGTCACCTACCCAGCAAAACTGAGTATTTTGTTTCGGGGGAAAATATGGTCATTCAGTGGAATAGAGGACTTTCAAGCATTCTTGAGGAAAAAACCAGAGTTGAATAGAAAATTTGACATCCAGACACAAGAAGCAAGAGATGCCTGAGAAGGTGATCAGGGAAAAGAAATCAAAAGGAACTTATCAAAGTTGAACTATTTACATTCCTGTATGGAAAAGCAATAATTGTGACTGATGATATCTTTCTCACTATGAAAATAATGGAAGAAGGGTATGTGGTCATATGAATACATATGTGAATGTGTGTGTATATGGTTACAGTTATACATGGAGAGAGGGCATAGGTTGAATTTGTTGGGAAGGGAGAATACTCAAGGGATGAAATTATGAGGTGAGAGAGGAAAGTGGCAAGAGGAGATGGGGAGAGACAGGGTAGGGTAAACTATCCCATGTAGAAGAAGCAAGGGGAAGTGGCTGCAAAGGAGAAAGGAGGGGGAGAATAAGGAAGACTAAAAAGGCAAAACCACATTCACATTGAATTTGGTTCAGGGAGAAAATGACATACACACTAAATGGGATATCTCAACCTGCAGCAGGATAGGGGGAAGGGGGATGAGAGGAGGGATGATGGAAGGGAGGGCATCCTTGGGGTGAGGGGAGGTTGGAAGTACCCACTATAGAAGAGGGACAGGATCATGTAGGGAATGGACCAGGTGGGGGGTGGGATGAGTGGGAGGAATTATAAGCAGCCTTGTACAATATATCTACTATGATAATGTTTTGCATAGCTAGACATGTACAACATGTACTGAATTACTTATCTCCCCAGAGGGAATGGGTGACAAGGGAGGAAGAAATGGATCTGAAATTCGAGGTCTTAACATTAAATGTTTCAAATATATATAAATACTATTAGTAATACTCTTTCGCTTGTAATAGGGAGATAAGATGTGCAGGCATTGGGACACAAAGATTCACCTTCCTCTAATGGAAAAGTCGATGGGGGTATGGGAGAAGGTATGGGAGAGAGCAGATTGGAGGAAGCGATATGTTGTGGGACTACTATTCTGGGAGGTTGGGTAGGGGAATAATGGGGGGGAAATGATTGTAACTCAAAATCTGGTGGAAATGAATGATGTAAAACAGAAGTTAATAAAGCATTTGTTTAAAAAAAAAAAGGGGGGGGGGAATTTGCAAAAGCCAAAGAAATGGCCAGAAAAAAAACACCTAAGGGCTTGAACTGAACTGGGATCCAAATCATTTATTATACCAATAAAAAAAATTGGAAGAGAACTAGATCAGGTACTTTTCACAGCTATGTCTAGGGGGATAGTTCTTAATCAAATAAGAGTCAAAGGCAAACACAGAAGATATAATAATTTCAATTATAAGAGGTTGAACAGCACTTGCAAAAACAAAATCAATGAATTCAGGGTAAGAAGGGGAAGTTGATAATTAAGGAATAAAAATCCTTTGTATTTATTGTCTCAGATAAAGGCCTGATCTTAAAGATATAAGAAATTAACACACCTGCATTGGAACACGAATCCATTCCCCAGTGGATGGTGGTTAAAGCAAACAATTCTCAAAAGAACTGCAAACTACAATCAACCATAAGAGAGATTGCTGCAAATAACAAAGAAGAGAAACATAAACCAAAACAACTGTGTTTTACTTCACATCCAGCAAAGTGTCAAAGACAATAAAAGGTGGAAATAAATGTTGCAGGGACTGGGGAATCATAGGCAAACTAAAATACTCTTGGTGGAGTTAAGAATTAGTACAATCATTCCAGAAAATAATTTGGAATTATGCTCAAGAAGTTACTAAAATGTGCATTCACTTTGAATATATGTTATACATATGTATCTATATGTACACACATATAAAAAAAATCCCCCTTACACCAAAATATTTATAAAAACATTTTTTGTGGTAGCAAAAAACTGGACACAAAGTAAGGGTGTTATCAACTGGGGAATGGTTAAACAAAGCAGTAAGGCAGCAGCATAGGACATCTTATATGATCTGATGCATAGTAAAAGAAGCAGAACAAGGAAAACAACAAAACTGTGACAAACACGCAAATGGAAAGAACAAGCACCAGAGCCCTGAACGAGGGATTGTGATGACAGCCAAGCTCATGTCTCAGAGAAAGCCAGTGCCACCGGCCCGCGGCCTTGGCAGAGCCGCTGAGCCTGTAAGAGGCTGGGCGCATCATCAGTCTCAGCAGACTTCATTACTTTTGCTAAATTACATTCTTTTTCTTTTTTGTTTTTATCTCCTGTTACAAAGGACTGCTCAGTGGCAGAGGAGGGGGAGGAACATATTTGGAAATAAAGGTGATATGAGAACAAAATCTGCCCAAATTTCTGCAAATAACGAAAACAAGGGGCGGCTAGGTGGCACAGTGAATAGAGCACTGGCCCTGGAGTCAGGAGGACCTGAGTTCAAATTTGACCTCACACAATTAACTCTTACTAGCCATGTGACCTTGGGCAAGTCACTTAACCCCAATTGCCCTGCCTTCCCCCTCCAAAAAGTGAGGAGAGGAGAGGGGAAGAGTTGGGAACAGGAAGTTTTCCTAGGACCAGAGCAGGGGCTGGGAGGAGACTAGGACAATATTAGAAATGAGCTACTAATCTTAATACCCCTCTTTCCTCACCCCCCCAAAGCCATCCCCAAGTCCCTTTCCCTCTGGCTAAAGTTCTATCCCACGTACTCCAACCCACGGTGGTGCCTCTGCTCTAGCCCTCACCAACACTATAGCAGGCTCCATCAAGTCATCCTACCATAGAAATGAAGCTGCTCATCAAGATGCTGCAGAAGTCACCCCAGTCTCGACACTAACATGAACAATAACCATGAACACACAGGGGAACAATCACAGACAACAAAGCAGGTCGTGCAAGGCTGATGGACTCCATCTCATGCCTCACAAAAGCCATACAGTCTGAGCTACTAAAAGTGAAGGGATTCGATTGCGCCTTGACTTTGTGGTCTCTATATCCACTACTAATGGGAACATAGAAGGGAGGAAACAAACGCAGGGAAAAGAAAAAAGTCCCTTTATCTGTCTCTCAGTGCTTCTGTGGGCTAGCCAGGAACAACTGATGACATCATGGTGGATGGGCCACTGAAGAATACTAAAACAGACAGATATATGTGTGCCACTACAGCATCAATGCTGCAGATTGAGCTTGGTGAGTCACAAGTTGTTTCATTTTCTTTGTATTCTGAGCTTCTAGTCCAGTACTTGGCACAAAAGACCAAGTTCATAACTGGCATGGATCACTGAAGCAACTTCTTTCTAGTCAATAGACAGGATGCTTAAAGGTTGGCTAGGGTAGTAGACACAAACACATCTAAGAGCATGCGAGAATGCTGATTGCAGGGTGAATGGGCAGTAGTACTACCTTCAGATAAGGTGGCCAACGAATTGCCATTCTGGAGGTAGTGTGTGCACGTGCTGGTGCCAAGTTCTAATCGTAGCTTTAATACAAACTGGATAGATGGCCTACATGTATAGACCTCAGTTTCCAATTCACAACAGCTGCATCAATCACTTTAGTGAGTATTTTCAGCACAAGTCAATGGGCTAATAACTTGAAGGACATTCCCTACAATTCAGGCTCTCACCCATGGGCAGTCACCTAGTCAACTCTGGTCCCAGACCTCAGCCCCCCAACTTGCTCTCTCATATCCATTCTCCTCCAGCTAAGAACAGCTTAAGAACACCATTGTTAACCTGCCATGGATGCTTAGCTTGGGCCTGAACAATCACTAGCCCACCTGCTGCTGGCTCTTTGGAAACACGTTGGCGGTCAAGTCTCATAGCACCATACACGCCAGACTCCCTTCCTTCTCATGCCTTAGTCATTCCCCTCACCCCCTCTTCTCTTCTATTCAGAACCCTCATCTGGAAAATGGAGATAATATCTTAACTTCATAAAAGCAGGAGTCTGAATAGTGTTTTAAAGACTTGACTTCCCTGAAGCAATCAATTAATCAGTATTTATGAAGTGCCTACTATGTGCACTACTGGGTACTAGGAAAACGAAAAAGAAAACAATACCTACACTCTATTCAAGTACTTAATAAACATTTGAACTGAGTCACGTAAAACAAATCTCTTGAGAATTGTGGGTATAAGGTTTGGTGATAGGTTTGGTGATAGCCTTGAACCTAGGTGAATTTAGGAAAAACAAAGGGTCTAGTTTTTCCTGAAAGACTGGTAAAGAAAAAGCTAGGATAATAATGGGATTTCCCTCCATTCCCCTTCTCTCAGTATCTAGAAAACACGAAAAAGGTGAGAAGGCCAAAGGAAAAAAACATGCTGACATTTATAATATGCTTTAAGGTTTACAAAACACTTCCCATTCATTGCTGAATCTGCTTTTCACAATAAAGTAAGATAGTTTCCCCATTTTTAGCAGAGGGGGAGCCTGAGACCCGGAGGATTAAGTGACCTGCCAATCACATGGTGTCCAAGGCAGGATTCTGACCCATTTCTCTCCAGACCACAAGGAAATGCAGATTTGAAGATCTTCCCTGCCCCTAGGCCCTTTGATTGGCTTAAGAGACTTTGATTGGCTTAAGTGACTCTGAGAACCTTCTTTAATTTGAAAGTATATTCTGCCCCCTAATAGGCTGAATGTGGTCACATGGAGCCAGTGGTAGGAGGCTTGGTTTTCAGGAATGACCACACCTTGATGCTGTGTGATTGGGCAGTGGGTCAAGAGGGTGGTTACATTCTCTGAGCCACCATCCTGGGAAAGCCAGTTAGCTTCCAGACTTCCCAATGTCCCACCAGAAGAAAAGCTACTACTGCTATGAGGAACAGGCAGGCTGGGCAGCTGAATCTTAGATCAGCGGTCATGTCCCCTCCCAGCAGACCTCTCCCATAGCCCCCAGCTATGAGAGCTTCACATCTCTAATCACTATGCAGCTACCAGGGACAAAAGCGGCGGCTCCATTTAGTTTACAGATAAAGAGAAGAGGAGCAGGATCTTCTAGTACAATGTTTACTACCATGATACAGGATGTTCTAAAACACAGTTTTCAGCTTTGGCCAACCTATTCTTCCCCTGAACCCGTCCTTCCCACTCCCTCCCTGAATTACTATTCACCCCTAGTCATATATATAATGGCCCTGGTACATCTCCATCATGTCTCCTCATTTCCATAATGTATATTATATTTAAATTACTTATCACCAAGATCCCTTATAAATCAAATATTTCTTGTCGGCCTATTGACCTACCTCACTCTTCCAGTCAGATTTATCTGGACATGCTGTTTAAAATCTGGGTACTTGGATGCCAGATATGCAAAATCAGGAGGCTTATCCTTGTACCTGTTTCTTGCATGCATTGATTTATTCAAAGCCATCCTAAAAGAATAAAATAGTAACTTTTAGTACAGAACAGAAAACACAAGTTACTACAATAGTTCATACTTAATCCTATTATATCTTTGTCAATCAAATCAAAAACTAAAAATTTACATTTAAAATATAAGGGCATCATCTTTTATAAAAAGGAAAGGGACAGCTACCTTTTTTGGAGTGTCAATTTACGTGATAAGATTCAGTGTCTCTTGTATTCCTCAGTGTTATGGTGAGATCCAGGTCACCTTCCTGGAATCAACTGATATGGTAGAGAACAAGTGGTTTGTTGTCTCAAGCAAGTGATTCTCAACTCTGGTTTCCCTTATACCCCCAGGGTGTCTCCAATTGTCTCAAAGGGTTGAAGAAATCTATATTAAGACAAAATAAAAATCACTGAATTTATTTCAAAGAGGGAAAAATATATATGCAATCTGGAAGTCCCAGGAGAAAGTCATAAAACCATGAATATAGTCAAGTCAAAATTCCAAAAAGTCTTCTGGAATCACTCACTAATCTAAGCACTACATGGAAGAGGATCCAAATATTGCTCCTGCCTCTATTCCAAGACTAGGGTTGGTCAAGGAAATTTGCAAGTTGGTATTTTGTGAGCTCCCTTCCAAAAACTTAGAAGAGGGAAGGGATCAAGCGTTTATTAAGTGTCAATTGTATGTCAGACAATGTGCTTTATAAATATTCATGAATATAATTATCTATAATAGAACATTATAAATATTATCTCACTGGGCTTTCAAAATAACCCTGGGAGAAAGATTCTATCATTATCTCCATTTTACAGTTGAGGAAAATGAGGCAGTAGGTGTCTTGGGGCCAGATTCAAACCAAAGATTTCCCCTCAAATTTTTCCTTTTCAGGTTTCCATATCTCGGGGGAGGGGGGGGGAGTTATATAAGATACTTCCTCTCTTAAAGAAATTATAATCTTCTTGAAGAATTAAAAGATAATTACTAATAACAAGGTAAATATATTCAGCTACTGGAAAAAGTAATTTTTTCAAGATGGTTTCTCCCCCACCCCCTTTACATCACTTTAGTCCTCCAGCCATCTGCAATAGTTCAAGTCCTTATAGGTGCAGCATTAAAATGATTCTTGTAAATGCAGAATTTCTTTTTTAAACTGAAAATTGAAAGTGTTCTTGATCAGGAGGAGCTCAACAGGGTCATACAAAAGTCCATGGGACAGAAATGGATAAAGCACTCAGAAACTACACAGGGTTCTCCTACAAACATTGTGCGATTTCACCTCAGTGTGGGGGTGGGGGAAAATCTCTCTCCCTCTCTGCTGTTCTCTACATTGGAAACCTAAAGACTGTGCCTTAGGAGGCTGCACCCTCTTGTTCAATTTCTCAAAGAAGGATGGATACCTCCTGGCCTAAAAGCTGCTCTCCTTAGTTCCAACCCCTGACAGGAAGGTTAGGTAACTGCCAACAGTATCTGATGGAAAAGGGTCACCAAGAACAGGAGTATCAAGCTCAGAAATGGGGACTACTAATCTGTAAGTAAATATCCCTGAAAGCCACATGCTAATTTAGTTTTTAAATGAAATATTATCTATAAATATTTCCTAATTACATTTTAATCTGGCTTGTCTGCACGGGGGATGGGGAGAAGAGGTGTAGTGAAGCACATAACAAAAGAAAAAATAAGATGGAAAAACAAAGAAAGGAAGATAGAAAAATACAAAATTCAACATAGAAGAGATGGTGTATAAACCCATTAATAAAGAGATTGTTTGCAAGATAATGAGAAATCTAGGAAGATTTCTGCTAAGTAGACTATGCAAGTAGATTACATGAGAGATATTGTATAAAATTAATCTAAGTAAAAAAGTAAGGATTTTTTTTAAAAGGGAAAAAAGAAACTTAAGACTAATGACTACTAAAGCAAATAACAATTGCATACCAAACTCTGGAGAGGCAGAGATCCCTGATTAGGGATGTTATAGGTGGATTTTAAAAGGCATTCTGTGTTAAAAGTGATTTAACATGACAGTCACCAAGTCATTAATATAAGTGACCAGTGAGTGAGTAATGCAAAAAACACAAAATATTTTCCTCTTTGCTTTGCAGGCTAAGATTCTAATGCTGCAAATAGCTCTAATTTCATCCATGTGGTTATTCTTTCCACTTATGTAGATCGCAACCTCTCAGTTAACTGGTAGATGGCCTTCATGGGTTGTCATGCAAAGGAAAAAATTCATCACCCTGAAGCTGGGCAAGTCCTTAGAAGAGTCTTATCTCCTGGGTCATCTTACCAAGCTTCTGCCTGGGTTTATGCTCTATCAACATAGCCTTCAAGAACCCAGGGTAACTTCCCAAACTTCTCAAAAAAAGACCATAAGACTCCCTTCACTTTGATTTCTACCAGCAGAGAACAGGCACAACCACTCTACCTATTGACATACATCCCATCTTTCTAAGGTCAGACCAAATGTGACCTTCCCCATAAAATCTTCCCAACTCAGTGATGCCCTTTCCAAGTTCACATCTCAAAAAAAAAAAATGGCATTTGCATCGGTCTTGTCCTTATGTCAATTATTGGTGTGTACTGAGGGACAATGAAGTTGATAAAGCTGTCCTCAGGTTCAGAGCCTGACTCTGACCTAGCTGTGAGACCCTAGACAATGCTCCTGGTCTGGGTTAACACTTTTTGGTCTCAGGACCCCTTCACACTCTTAAAAATTACTGAAGACATCAAAGAGCTTTTGTTGACCCAGTCTATGGTTACTAGTATTTACCATAATAAAATTAAAATGCCTTAGTATTTATTTATATTAAAAAATTAATTTATATTACAAAAATTGTTCCAATCTCATCTCTTTAACCCCTGAAAGGGTCTCAGGGAACCCTAAGGATCCCTGGACCCTACTTTAATAAGGACAGTTACTCCAGGAAATATCCTAATGCAGAGATGTTGATCTGAATTAGTAGTTCCCTCATCCAGAAGTTCTTTATAGCAATAAAATCACAGGTCCTCTCCCCTACTGTCTATATTATTTCTGTATGTGACATAAACCCTACCAGAATATAAACTCCAAAAAGACAGGGATCATGTTATAATTGCATGTTTCTCAGTGTCTACTATAGTGCTCTGCACATAGTGGGCATCTGATAAATAATTAGTGAACTATTAAAAAGAACTACAGTAATTAGCAATAACATGGCTTTAAAAAAAATCCACATAGGTGACATCTATTGTTAGGTACCTTAGAATTCACAATTTGTTCCTGCCGTCCTCTTCCCCCCACTCTCCAAGAGAACTTTTTTTTAGGTTAATTTTGCAGCAAATATTTTCTTCCCCATTTATACATACTCTCTTCAAGCACTTTTCACTTAAATGTAAATTCCAAAACGAAGACTGAAATCAAAAAGCTTAATCATTTCCTTGAAAGTAACAAAATCTTACAAAGTAACAACTTGGTCAATTAACTCCACACTTTCAAAGCGCTTTCTTGATGACAACCCACTCAGCTCCCGGGGCTCACAACGCCCTTCATCTGGGTATAAAAGCGGCGCTTGGAGGAAATGAGTCACGTACACGTTTCTCAGGAGGCTCGATTCCTCCCACAGACATGGACCACAGTGAGACACGCAGGCCACCAGAAAGGGAGGACCCACAACGGACCCTTCACAAGCAGCTGGCTCCATGCCCTCGTGCGACAGGGGGGGGAAACTAAGGCCCAGGGAGAGAAAGGGGCTTCCTGATGCTCTAACCGAACGCTTTCAGCCCCGGGCAGGTTGTCTTGGTGAGACGCTTAAAAGCGCGCTTAAAGTGAACGGGTTCGGGCATCTTTAAATGTTAGTCGACATGTTTTGCTTTGCCTAGACTTAGTTGATGAACATATGCACACTTTTACCTCGTTAGATCCCTTATAAATCCCAGAAAAAAAGCAATTTAGCAGAACCAACACACTGACAGCGTGCAACGTTACTACGACGCTGCAATTCGGTGAAAGGAGCCTTCCAGGTCGAGCTCGTTCTACACCTGGGGAAACCGAGAGCTCTGGTGACTTGCCCAAGGTCACCCGGGGAACCCGAATAGGGGCAGCATTTGAACCCAGTGCCTCGGCCGGCTTTGTCTCGTTTCTCCGGCCTCGATCGTCGGCCTCGCCGCCTTCCCCCTCGCCCACCATAAGCTTCTGGGCCAGTCCCCCATCACCTCCCCGGCCTCCGCTCCCCAATCTGGGGCCCGTCAGGCTGCCTGAGGCCGGGGGCTCTCCCGCAGCAACCCCGGCCAGGCCTCTGCCCCGTAGCCCGGCCTCGGCCCCGCAGGCCCCAGAGGGGTGGCTTCAGAGCGTCGGCGGCGGGACGGCGCTCGGCCCGCTCATCCCCGATACATTCCAGCTGTAACCTACCCTGGCCACTCGCTCCAAGACGCCGCCGCCGTCTCTTCGGGCGCCCGCCACCCCTAGTAACAAACGCAAACGCGACGCGACCAGCGCGCCGCCATCTTGTGCCGCGGGCTGAGTGGCCACGCCGCTCTCGCGAGGCTTGGTGGCCCTGACCTGAAGGGCAGAGCAAACAGCTCTCGCGAGAGCCGAGGCCCAGCCCGCCGGAGCCCGGGAAGGAGGGAGGGAAAAACAAAGTGCTCCCAGGGCCCGCTAGGGGGCACGAGAGGGGAAGCACGAGGCGGGCCGAGGAAACAGCCTGGGTGCCATATGTGATTGTGAGGTTAACACCTAGGCTTGGATTGTTAGGCTTCCCTGCCCCAGGGAGCCAAAGAAAGGTTGTGAAATGGAATTCGGTCCAATCAGGAAGCATTTATTAAGCACCTACTGTGTTCTGGGTCCAGTTCCTGTCCCCTAGCCCTCTATTCTGGGATCTAGGAATACCAAGGCAAAATTGAAGTCCATCCTGCCTTCAAGGAGCTTACATTCAATTGGGGGAGACACTACACAGGCAGATGGGGGGACCACACCAATGATTCCATAGGGGCAGCATAAGAAAGTCCCTCCACCAGCGCTGGTCTTTGCAACTTAGAGCACTAGGAGCGTCAATCGGTTCCCTTTGCCAATGTTTACCAGGGTCACACGACCAGTAACTGTCTGAGCCCAGATCTGAACTCTCCAAGATGAGTCTTCCTGACTCCAGGTTGGGCACGCTATCCACTACATCACCCAGTTGCCCTTGTGGCACATAGTAAGCATTTAATAAATGCTTATTTGATTGGATTAGCTTCATGTGAATTGATTACATTTTATCAGCAGCTATTTGATTGATGGATAGTGTTGGACCTAGAGTTAGGAAGACCTGAATTCAAATCCAGCTTAAAAAGATGCTACCTGTGAGACCCTGAGCAAGTCATTTAGCCTCTGTTTCCTTATCTGTAAAATGTGAATGATAATATCACCTATCTCCCAGGATGATTAGGAGAATAAAATGAGATATTTGTGAAGCACTTTACAAACTTTAAAATACTATATTTATTATTATTATTATTATAACCAGACTGCAAATGACTGACTGGCAATGTGGGAGTCATTTTAAATCAATTTATTACATATAGTCAATCATTAATGGTAAAGTAAAAATCAAAATCAATACCAAATTAGATGAAAGAATAAACATATGAAGACATGTTGCACAATTGAGGCAACTCCAACATGACCTAGTTATTGACATCAAAAAGTAGGAAATGGATAAAAGAGCAGACATTGATATAGACCATTTTTTAAATATAAAAATCAGTCTCTGACAAAGAAACCAAACAAACATAGAAACAGCCTTAGGTGATGTCCTTCCCAAGTGGAGAGATGTGGTAGCCAAAATCAACACCAGTTAGGAATATAAGTTAATTTGTAATTAGAAAGGTGGTGAAAGATTAAGAACAATTTCACCTCATTAAACCAAATGGGATGAGAAATAGTAGAGGGAAAAACAAGCTTACAGAATATTTGTTGAGAAACCCAACTAAGACAGGTCATTCTTTTCCCTCCCCATCTCTGCCCCCTGACTTCCCTGGTTTCCTTCAAGTCCCAGGAAAAATCTCCCCTTCTATGGGGGTGTAGCAGCAAGCACCCCAATATCCCCAGGGTGACTGCCAACACAGGTTCTTAGATCTGCTTTTCAAAAGGAAAGCAACTCAAAATGGGTTAACAAGCTTACTTTAATCAAACAAACATACATTACCTAGTTCAGGGGAAAAAGGTCAGCACCCCGAACTTCAGAGTTACAGAACTTACAGATCAAACAGACAGGCTTCCAAACTGTCCCAACATTACATGCATCAATACCAAATCACAGTTACCAGAGAGGGAAGCATCAACATCTGGGTTTTCAAAGCCGGGGGGCTCTCAACAACGGCTTCCCAGAGTCTCATCTGGTCAAATCACACAACACTTCTCAAAGTGAGCCCCCAAAGCAAAGCCTCTCATCAGAGTTTATATAGCCTTCTCCTAGCTCAAAGATTGTAACAACCTCCTTGACCCACTGCGCAATCACAAAAGTATCAAGGTTGGGCTTCCCTGAAAAACAAGCCTCCCACCACAGGCTCCAGGTGCACTTAAGCTAGGGGCAGGGAAGATCTTTAAATCTGCATTTCCATTACAGGGGGAGCCACTGAATTCTACCCCCTCTTAATTCTAGTGTATATCAGCTGTTGATTTCCAATTCATTCTGTGGGCAGCTTGTCTGTATATAA
Organism: Gymnobelideus leadbeateri; assembly: GCA_011680675.1. Lineage (NCBI taxonomy): Eukaryota > Metazoa > Chordata > Mammalia > Diprotodontia > Petauridae > Gymnobelideus > Gymnobelideus leadbeateri. The sequence continues at coordinate 141,402 of WOXC01006227.1, forward strand.
TTTTTTACATGTTATCCCCCCCATTAGACTGGGAGCTCCTTGAGAGCAGCAAGTGTCTTTTACCTTTCCAGTGCTTAGCACAGTGCATAGCACACAACAGCACTTAATAAAGGTCTATTGACTGACTAAGGTTATTTAAGAATGAAACTGAAAGGAAGACAAAAGATGAAAAGCATTCATAAAAATTTTTATAAACTCTTTATCCAGAGTGGAGCTCTCACAACAAAAGTCCTGGTGGGCTGTACAAGGATGTAGAAATGGTAATAAAGAAAGCAAAGATGGGAAGAGTGTATAAAATACATCAAACACACACACACACACACACACACACACACACGGAGAAGGTCTACACTGGAGTAAAGATATCTGGAATAGGGGAAGATAAATAAACCTTGAAATAAATCATAAATTTCATTAACAAAAAAGAGATACCAAGAAAATATCATTAATTACAAAACCACATGTCTATTCTTCCAATATTGAACCTTTCTAATAATATACATACATGAGTCCATGATGAAGGACTCAGAAGGGAATGAACAGTTTTCCATAAATTATATATTTTATAGTTGAGCCATCACCTCTGCACAGTCTCAAAATTGTCAGTCAATAGACATGTATTAAACATTCATTATTAATTTAAGCATTTATTTATTAAAATTGATTGAAAATTCAATATCACATAATATTCCATGACAGATATAACAGAGATGACTTTGAGTACTTAATAATTATTCATATCCAGCAAGACATAAAACAGGTAGATGTATGCTTGCCACTGCCATTGAGAATGTCCAGCATAGAGTCTAAAGGTAAGGAGGATTTCCTGTACATCAAGAGTCCTTCATCTTTTTCGTGTTATGATCCCCTTTGGCAGTCTGATGAAGCTAGGAGCCCCTTCTCAGAATAATGTTTTTAAATAAATTAATTAAAATACTTAGAATTACACAGGAAACTAATGATATTGAAAGAGTTAACTATATATGCATATGTATGTATGTATATATTGTATATATGTATGTATGTATGTGTATACATACATATACTGTCAACCTGAAAGTTTGGTTAAAGGAGGCAAACAATCTAGGTGATATATATACTCCTATTGTTTATTCCCTTAAAGTTAGGCAAATACATACATGTATGGAGCCATATAAAATCTGACTGCCTGAACAAAAGAATGAGAAAGTGTAAATACGTTTTAGAACCATTCTAATTCAGGGTGGCTGTGCCACTCAAATTTATGATTTCCATAAATATTTAACCATATTATGAGAAAATGAATTTTCCTAATTGAATAGGTGGTAAATACAATGAAATAAGGGAATTGGCAAAGTGTTGATTGAAATTATGACCCAGGATATCTGTGTTTTCTTTACCATTAACATTCCATAACATAGTATATATTAAAAAATTATTAAGATAAGAAAAAGTCCCATTAATCAAGGTTGTATCCCGGGTTAAGGGTCTTATCCTTAATGTCCATAAAGTCAGCCCCGTCTGGCTTTGTTGACAATAGGAAGTCAGAGAACAAAGAAGCTGTTAGGTCCAGGCTGTTCTGTTGATTAGTTCAGGCTTATTGAGGTTATTATGTGATATAAAATGATTACATATGTATATATATGAACCAGAGATTAAGAACCTCTGCTGTAGAGAATTCGGTCTCACAGATATTCCTGCTTATGAATAACATTGTATTAACTGTATCAAGCCCTAGAACACCAAAGTGCTTCCTAAATGAAATCCATGAAAACTCAGAGAGTTCAGCCTAACTATCCACACAGGAAAAACCAAGTGGATGAAGAATGTCCATATCTAGATTATGATATGCAGCTAGACAGACAATTTATAGAACTGGTCCTTCAGTTCATATGCCTTGGACAGATAGTGTGGGTGGACCATGACCTAGACCAGAACTGAGTAGAAGAAGAAGAGCAGGTTACATTGCCTTTGAGAAATTGTACAGGACTTTTAACGAACCCATGTTTCTCACTGAAACAAAGATCCCCCCCCCCTTTTTTTAACATTGACATGGCTGTGAGTCATAAAATACCACAATCTCTAAAGAATGAAAGTTGAAGGTCATACAAAGGGAAATACAAAGACGTGAGTATACCACAACAGCAATAATCAACCTTTCCCTTTCCTTTCTTCTACATTTTATTTTTATTCTTAGTTCCCCATTCTCTGCCTCTCTCTCCACTTTCTCCCCCACCCATTGAGAAGAAATATGAAGCCCATTATGCCTATTCAGTCAAGCAAAACATATTTCCACAGTAGCCAGGTTTTTTTTTTTTAAAGCAAGAAATACAAGAAAAAAGTATGCTCCAATCTACATTCTGAGTCCATCAGTTCTTTATCTTGAGATGAATATGTATAGTATTTTATATCATGACTCCTTTGAAGTTATGGTGAATCATAGAAAGAATAAGGCAGTCAACTGTGCCTCACCCCTGCATAACTGATGGAAAGTCCAAACAGTAGGTATCCCTCCCACAGATCAACTGAACCTGAGTCAAAAGTCTTTGGAACTAGTCTAGGGGACCTCACCTCCTGGCTTCTGCCTGAGGGAGATTCAACTAACTGAACTGTCAGTTTTTCACAAAGCAATAGAAACAAAGTGGGTGTCAATTGGGTTAAGGCTGAAAAAAAACCAGGGTACGCACGTAATGGAACAGGTTTTTTGCCATTAGAAATGATGAAAGAGGAGGATCAGAAAAACTTGGAAAGATTTGTGTAAACTGGTGAAGAGAAAGATGAGCAGAACCAGGAGAAAAATCCATACAATAATGAAAATATTGTATAAGAGGTAGAGTTGGTCTCTGATTTCTACCCCACTCCCCAAAATATAGTCATAGACAAGGCGTTAATGTGTTAACAAGGTGTGAATATCTTGTTATCCCTTTATAAATATGAACATTTTTCTTTGATTGAATTGAAAGGGCAATGCCATTCCTAGAATGGAAAACTGATCACACCCCTAGATACCTTTAAATAGCTAAGCCTAAAATCAGTAGACACACTTCCATTTTAGTTCAAAGAGGCTAAGCCAGGCATAGCCTTGTGAAGGAAGCCCCTACGGAGGGATCCTTCTCTTCACCAGTCGGAAACATTGCATCCATCAAGGTACAGAAATGTATACTTTCAAGACAGACAGTGACAGAAAAAAAATGTGTACAGTAGCTTGCAGGAGCAAGACCTCAGGAAGCAAAAAAAGCAAGCTGGCTATGTAGTCAGGGTGGAGCAGCAGAGAGGAGGAGACCCAGAAAGCCCAGCAGAGCAGCCAGTCTGACAAAGACTACAGGGGGTTTCTGAGGACTGCATGAGGAGGGAATGGACATCCAGGCTCTGAAATCCGGGCCAGAGGCATGAGGTAAATGGGCCGACCGGACGCGTTTCCTTCACATGTTTCTCACTATCATTGTACTCTAATTTCATAACCACTCTTTCCACAGATGCTGGGTATATTTGTGCAAGAGTGTGCCCCAGATCCACTGGGTAGAATATTTCATAGCTCCTGCCTTACTATGCTATCTAAGTATATCTCTTTCTTTAAAGTAATTGGGTCTACTAGCTAACTAGTAGGGAAAGGAAACTGGTCGGGCCTCTAATGCTACAGTTTTGGAAATGTAGGTCCCCAGGGTGCCCTTAGCACCTGGAAATAGCTACTGCCATCTGAGGGGGCCAACCCTCAAGTTTAAGTACAAGTTGGGGAAGTAGCCTTACGGGGTTCCTGCTACAATTCTGTTGTTGTCCAGTCATGTTCAGCTCTCCAGGACCCCATTTGGGGTTGTGTTAGCAAAGACACTAAAGTAGTTTGCCATTTTCTTCTCAGCTCTATTCATAAATGAGGCAACTGAAGCAAATAGGGTTCAGCGAACTTGCCCAGGGTGACATAGCTAGGAAGTGTCTCAGGTTAGATTTGAATTCAGGTCTTCCTGACTTCAGGTTCAGCACTCTATGCACTGTGCCACCTAGCTGCTACAAATATAAAGGAAAACAAATTTGAAAGCTTTAAGAACTCTGATCAATGCAACGAGTAATCATGAAATTAAAAGACTAATGATGAAGCATATTTCTCACCTCTTGGCTAAAGCTTGATGGACTTGATGGTGTTGAATGAGACACATTTTCAGAAATAACGATTGTATGAAATTGTTTTGATTGACTTTACTTATTACAACAGAGGGAAGAGTTGTGGAAGAAATAAAGGTAGTAAGAGAGTTGCCCAAATAAAATAAGAAAAGAGGGCTAATGAAACATTTAAAAATACACAAAGAGAGCAGAGATGAAGAAGGGGACAGAGACAAGAAGGGCAGTGTTGTTACTACTATGAAAATTTTTTATATTTTTTTAAAAATACCATATCTGTACATAATAGAGAAGTACATCTTCATATACAATCCTCTTTCCTGTTCTTCTTTGTATATGGAAACATCTGTGTTTATTGATGTTTATCAAGTTCAGCATTAAAATAACAAAATTTGGAAAAATTAATTTTTAAGGAAACCCTCAGTAAAGGTTAAAAAAAAGTCCTACCTGGGTTCTAGGGTACAGGCCCCTTTACTACTTGGTAGGGTGTAACAGTCTATTGTCCAATGGCTAATGAACACTATTCCTTTCAGAATCCCTGTGATTCAAAGTCAAAGGCTGTTTAGGAAAACATTCCCTTCCCCTTAAGACTTCCTGATACCTCATTCCTGTCAATCAAATAAGATAATATCTGCAACACCCTTAACACAATGCCAAGTAGAGAGTAGGCAAGTAAAAAAATAAAACATACTTATTCCCTCCCTTTCCCCTGTCCCTTTAATCTCCACCCAAATCCACATTCTGTGCTGCCTTCTGGAACTGCATTCTCTTATTACCAACAACCCTTGAAATCTGACCTCTTCTTTTCATCTTGCAATCACAGAAACTTGGCTTCCCCCAAAGACACCTACATACATGTCTTTTTCATCCTCTCCAGTACTGGATGTACCTTTTTTGTACCTTGCCCCATACTTCTCCTTTCCTCATCCCATCACCCATGCATACTGGACCAACAAGGACAGTCAACACCCTCTTTGCTCCCCACTGAAACCTAGGTAGCCTCACCCAGCCACCATCAACCAGGAACCTCTCTCCTCTGAAGTTCATTCCCTCCAGGTGGAGAGGCAGCTAGGTGGCCAAGTAGATAGAACACTAGCTTGGGAGTCCAAAAGACCTCAGTTTAAATGTGACCTCAGACACTATCTATGTGACTGGGCAAGTCACTTAACCATTGCCCACCTCAATACCCAACCATCATCTGTAATATGGGATAATAACAGCACCTGCTTTCCCAGGATTGTTAAGAGGTAATATCTGAAGAATAAGTTGCAAATATTTTTTTTTTGGAGGGCAATTGGGGTTAAGTAACTTGCCCAAGGTCACACAGCTAGGTTTTTGTTTGTGTGTACGTTAAGTGTCTGAGGCCAGAACCGAACTCAGGTCCTTCTGACTCCAGGGCCAGCGCTCTACTCACTGCGTCACCTAGCCGCCCCCTATGTTGCAAATCTTAAAGCTCTAACTAAATGATAGCTATTATATATCAACCACCCTTTCCTGAACTTGGTAGCAGTCCATCCTTGGTACCATCCTTTGGTTTACTATCTGCTTCACAGTCTTTCCACTTCAACCACTGCCTTAAATTTGGGAACTTCAATATACAAGCTATGTTCCTCCTAACACTCTTACTTCTCAATTCATAACTTCTTAAACTCCCAGAGACCTTTGCTTTGCCTCAGCCCTAAAGAGGAATGATCAAAACCTAGTTCCCCTTTTAAATCTTGCCAACATCATTCGATATTCTCTGCTTCAGGCTTGGAGGAAGAAGTGGTCTTGCCAAGGCCAACTCCTCTCCTCATGCCATTGATCCCACCTCTCCTATTTTCTCTAATAATCTGTCCCTCAACCATCCTTTTCTCTCATTTTCAGCCTTTCTTAGACCATTTTTTCCTTCCCAACTGCATATAAACTTATCTAGATCTTCCCATCCTTAAAAAAAAAAATCTCTTGACCCTCTCATCCTTCAAGCAATAGCAAAATTCTACCTCTTATTTTGTTAATTTTTTTTTTCAAATTAACAAGCAGTTGGCTTCTCTCCTTCTACCTCTCCTCTCCCAAGACTGGGGGGAAAAGAAAAACAAAACCTCTGCAACAAATATTCATAGCCAAGCAAAATATGTTCCCACATTGACCATGTCCAAAAGTGCATGTCTCACTCTGCAGACCTAGTCTATCATCCCTGTCAGGAGATGGGCAGCATTCAAAATCATTGGTCCTCTGGACTTATGGTTGATCACTGTATTAATCAGAGTTATTAAGTCTTTCAAAATTATTTGTTTTCACAATGTTGTTCTTTGTGGTACAGTTTGTCCTCCTGGTTCTTCACTCTACAACAGGGCAAAGTGAGGTTTAAGTGACATCTGCTCCCCCCACCGCATGTATTGATTACTACTGGTCACCTCCTCCCCCATCAGACCTGTGAAAAGACCACACAAAATTTCAGGTAAGACAGGAAGGAGAATTTTAACTATATCTAAAGTCAAAGGGGCAGCTAAATGATACAATGGGGTTTGCGTGCTGAGCTTGGAGTCAGGAAGATCTGAGTTCAAATTTGCCATCAGACATTTCCTAGCTGTGTGACCCTGAACAAGTCACTGATCCTTGTTTGCTTCAGTTTTCTCATCTGTCAAATGAGCTGGAGAAGGAAATAGCAAACCACTCTAGTATCTTTGCCAAAGAAAATCCCACTGGTGTTGCAAAGAGTTGGACATGACTGAACAACAAATATCTATTGCCTTATATGTCCTTAAGCCAATAAGCGTTTATTAAACACTTACTAAATATTCCAGGCTGTGTGCCAAGCACTGAGAATATAAATATAAGCAACATATACATAAAGCAGTAAACAGAAAACTCAAAACAAAGAAGATGGAAAGTAGCCTTAGAAGGAAAAACATTAGTGGCCCTGGGTACCAGGAAAGGCCACCTGAGTCAGGTGGCCTTAGAGCTTGTAAAGGAAGCCAGGCATATACATTGTTTGAAGTATCTGTTAGACCTGGGAAAAGACTGGGACAACCCCCCTGGACTCAGTTCATCCTGTCAGATTTGGGGCCCAGATCCTCACCAGTCCTGAGGCAGGGGCATTGGGAGGTGAAGGAGTTTGGGGGTGGCAGAGGCAGGCTGCTCCTTCTCCCCTGCTTGGTCCAATCCTGCACTGCTGGTCAGGCTGTCTCTCCAAGGCCCCTTCCTTCCCCCAGTCCCTTCTCTCCCACTGAAGTTCTGATTCTACTCCAGCTATCCTGCTGAGAGGAGGAGTGTGGAAGTGGGGGGGGGGGGTGGCAGGGAAGGAGATCCAATGCTTCCTGAGAGCTTAGGTCACATGGAAAAAATACGAAATGCTTCTCTGGACTACCCAGTGCAGCCAGCCTGGGGTTCTGTTTAGAGCAGGGGCTCCAAGGACCAAAAAGGTCCCCTCTGATCTTCAGTCTCCAAAGGGTTTAGGAGATAGACACCTTTTTCTGGTACCAGATATTTTTATTTTTAATACCTTATCTCTCCCCTCCCCCCCCATTGTTGTTAGAATTGGAATCTCCTTTCCACCTCCCCCAACAAATCTACTGACATGTTTTCCTTCCTTTATGCTCAGGAGAGACTGGGCCCCAGAGCCCTTCATTCAGAGACTGCAAAGGAGAGGTTCTGCTTGTACTATTCAGAGTCAGATGACTTGGATTCCAGGTTGGATGCTGATATAGACTAGCTGATGTCACCTAACCACTCTGGGTTCCAATTTCCTAATCTAGAAAATGCTGATTTATCTTTGCCTTGCTTGCCTCAGTAAAAGAGCAATAAGTGCTCTTTCCCTAATAGGCATAGATATGGATGGATGTTTAGAGAAAGGGATTTAAAGGGCTTTATTTAACTACAAACATTTCAATAAATTAGCAGGCCAAGTGAACTGTGGGTTTTTTTTTGTCGTCGTTGTTCTTTGTTTTAAGAGATGGTTCTCTGGGTGGGGGGACAGGAAGGGATTCCATATTAGGAAACCAGAGTGATATAAAAATAAAAGATATCAATTTTTTTTTTAAGTAGACTGCTAGTGTTCTGGAAAAAGCACAGGTCAGATGGCATGTGTTAGAATTCGAATCACTTCACTTCTTTGTGTGACCTTGGGTAAATCACTGAAATCAAAGTAGAACTCCAGGAAGGAAGCAGGGACTTTGTTTTGGAGGGGCAGACTAGAGATTAGGGAAAGGAAGGTGGGGTGGAGACTTGGGGCTGTGGAGATCTGGGGTCGGATTCTACCTCCCTTCCCTATTACTGGCATGACCTTGAGCAAGTACCTTAACCTCTCTGAGTCTCAATGTATTCTTCTATAAAATGAAGGGGTTGGTCTAGATGGCTGTTAATGCTGGAAATCTTGGGGTTGTTGAAGCAGATGGCACAGTGGATGAAGTGCAGGGCCTGGAGTAAGAAAAACATCTTCCCCTCAGATACTTACTAGTTATGTGACCCTGGATAAGTCACTTAACCTTGTTTGCCTCAGTTTCCTCCACTGCAAAATGGACTGGAGAAGGAAATGGTTAATCGCTCTGATATCTTTGCCAAGAAAACACCAAATGGGATCACAAGGAGACTGAAATGACTAGCCAACAGCTACAGCTGGGATCACAGGGAAGGTCAGATAGCTGGTGGCTGGGATAGGAGGGGAGAGTAAAGGGCCAGGGTGTTCCTTCTTCCCCACCCTTAGCTATGGTCAGGTTGTTTCCTCTAGATCCACCTGCCTCTTCTCCTCACCCCCGAAGGAGGCCACAAGCTGGACCCTCTGGGGAATTGTGGTGCCAGTCATCCTGCCAAGATATCTAGCTGTGATCTCCACTTAAGCTCCGTGAGCCTGGGCATCCTCCGTAAAACGCCTGAGTTGGACCCAGCTGCCTGCGCTTCTAGCTCTTGAGGCCTCTGATCCTCATTATGTGCGAGGCACTGCGTCACTAGCAGCGGTGGGAAAACCGCAGAGCATTGAAAAAATGTCCGGAATTGTGGCGTTTTCGACCAGGAAGAAAAGCTCGTCCCGGCAGTCCAAAGCCTAGCTTCCCCCTGCTCCCCTCCTCCTAGCCCCTGCCCTCAGGGTCCTCCCCAGGCCCGTGCCCCCGCCGGCCAGATCCATTCTAGGGCCCGTGCCCCTGCTTGCCAGGGTACTGTGCTCTAGGTGTGTCCTGCCGCAGCCTCGGCAGCGATCCCCGCCCCAGGGATGCAAGAAGGAGCTGTTGGTTCTAAGGGGTGGGTCGTGTGGACCACATGCTAACCCATCAGGCTTGGGTCACCCTTAGCTTACAGACTCCCCCTCCCAGTAGACCCACCAGGAAACTCCAGCTGCCCAGGACACACAGACCAGTCTCGGAGACAAGCCACCAAAACCCAGAGCACCCGGCCCAGCCCGACTGGAGGCTGGAAAGAAGAGGCCAGCGGAGGTTGACGCAGCGGGGAAGCGGGGACGGCAGCCCAATATTGGGGGGCACGAGGGGGAGGGCAGGCTTGGGGCTCCGGGCTGGACTCTGTTCTCGGCGTGGGTAGGGATGTGGGCTTCGCGTGAGGCCACTTGGGCGCTGGACAGAGCCACCACCCTCCCCCACTACGGGCAGGAGCCCTCCTTTTTCGGGAGCCCAAGCCCACTGGAGGAGACTGGGGACAAGGGACTGGGAAAGAGAGAACAGGAGGTAAACCCGCCCTCCACCCCCAGACCGCGGCGTAGAAATCCTCGGACTGCCCACATTCCGCAGAGGATGATCACCCGCAGGGAAGGCTGGGCGGGGACTGGAGGAGGGCTGCAGAGGGGCGGGCCGAGTGATGCAAGAGCTGCGGCTGTCTCAGCTGGCCAGGACTGTGCTCCCAGTAAGGACCCGGGAGGGAGCTGGGACGCAGGGAGGAGCGAGGGACTGGGGGAGGAGGAGAAGCTGGGACTGGGGGCAGGCAGAGGAAGGGGGACTGGGGTGGGGGGGAGGAAGAGGAGGAGCCGAGACTAGAAAAGCTAGATGTGCCCTTTCCACTATTGTTATAGCAGGGTGTGCACAGTCTCCACCCCAGGCCTTTTCCTCTAGTGGGATAGCGACCGAGAGGATGAGGATCTGGAGGGAAAGCTCACTGGATCTGGTAGGAGGGTACTGATTGATTGATACTCCAATCCCAGATCCAGAGTTGGAAGGAACCTCTGAGGCCCATGATTTCAAATCCCAGCTCTGTCCTGTGACCTTGGGAATGTCACATTCCTTCTCTGGGCCTGATTTCCCATTAAGAATAATAATGTATAATGATATCTCTCCACATTTTTTTGTTTACAACAAACCTGTGAGGTGATTGCTGCTGATTCTCTGCTCCACGGGCTCAGGCGAGTCCATTGCCTTGTCCCTAGCTATCCAGTGGCTTTCAGGCTTGAGATGCAGCCAGCCTTCTCTCCAATAGGCCCCCTATATTGGGGTCGATAGCAACCAAGGTCCTTGGTCCCAGATCTAGGCTTACGCTCATATCTTACCTTTCTTTGTCTAGTACCAACCCCCTGGTGCTACCGCCCTTTAGGTGTGTGGGGCTGTGGCCTCAGCGATCCCCACCCCAGGGCTGCAGGAAGGAGGGGTTGGCTCTAAGGGCTGGGTCTTGTGGACCCCTCAGGCTCGGGTCACCGGCTTGGGCTCGGGCTCCAGGAAAAAGAGGACTCCTGCCTGCAGTGGGGGAGGGTAGTGGTTCTGTCCACCTGTCCATGCTGCTTCCTTTAATCCCAACAGAAATATAGGTAAGGGAAGTGTTATTAACCACACTGTATCTTGAGGTGATTGAAGTCCAGAGAGTTTGAGATCACATATTAAGGAGCAGATTTGAGACAAGAACTTAGGTCTTCTGACCTTGGGTAGAAGCATTCTTTTTTTACCCCTACACTCATAACCATAGATTTAGAGCTGGAAGGAGCTAACTCCCTCATTTTACAGAGGAAAAAACTGAGACCTATGAGTTAAGTGACTTGTCCAAAGCCACTCACATAGTAAGTGACAGGTGGGATTTTGATTTCAGAACCTCTGACTACAAATCCAAAGGTTTTTCCACAAGGAACTGGGTAATGTCCCAGAGGGTGGAATTAGGAGCAATGGGTTGAAGCCAATGGCAGGATTCTTTCTGACTGTGTGTAAGAAAACCTTCCTGACAGAGCTACCTGTAAATGGAATGGGCTGCCACAAGATGCCCCAAGATTCATCATTGTTATGTTCAGTCACTTCTGACTCTTTCTGACCCCATGGGCCACAGTATGCCAGGACTTTCTATCCTCCATTATCACCCAGAGACTGTCCAAGCTCATGTTCATTGTTTCCATGATGCTATCTATCCATCTCATCCTCTGCCATGCCCTTTTCCTTTTGCCTTCAATCTTTCCCAACATCAAGGTCTTTTCCAATGAGTCCTGTCTTCTCCTTAGGTAGCCAAAGTATTTAGGCTTCAGCTTCAGTATTTGACTTTCTAGTGACTAGCCTGAATGAATTTCTTTAAGGTTTAACTGTTTTGATCTCCTTGCTGTCCAAGGGACTCTCAAAAGTCTTCTCTAGCACCCCAATTCAAAAGCATCAATTCTGCAGTGCTCAACTTTCTTATAGTACAACTCTCCCAGGTATATGTTGCTACTGAAAAACTGTAGCTTTGACCCTACAGACCTTTGTCGGCAAGGTGATTTCTCTACTTTTTAGTGCACTGTCTAGATTTGCCACAGCTCTCCTACCAAGGAGCAAGCATCTAATTTCACGGCTGCACTCACCATCTGCAGTGATCTTTGAGCCCAAGAATATAAAATCTGATGCTGCTTCCATGTCTTCTCCCTCTACTTGCCAGGAAGTGATGGGGTCAGTTGCCAAGATCTTCATTTTTTTGATAAGTTTCAAACCAGCTTTCACATCCTCCTCTTTTACCTTCAATAAAAGACTTCTTAATTCTGCTTCACTTTCTCCCTTTAGAATAGCATCCTCTGAATATCTGAGATTGTTGGTGTTTCTTCTGGCAGTCTTAATTCAGGCTGGCATTTTGCATGATGTGCTTGCATATCAATTAAATAAATAAGGTGATAACACACAGCCTTGTTGTACTCCTTTTCCAATCTTAATTCATGTTTGGTTCTAACTGTTGCTTCTTGACCCACCTGTAGGTTCCTCAGGAGACAAGTAAGATGATCTAGAACCCCCATCTCTTTGAGGACTTGCCACATTTTGTTATGATCCACACAGTCAAAGGCTTTAGTGTAGTCAATGCAGCTCCTTTGCTTTTTCCACAATCTGGCAAATGTTGGCAATTTGGTCTCTGGTTCCTCCGCTTCTTCAAATATAGCTTGTTCTTCTGGTAATTCTTGGTTTACATATTACTGAAGCCTAGCTTGCAGAATCTTAAGCATAACCTTGCTGCCATGTGAAATGAGTGCAATTTGAACATTCTTTGGCATTGCCCTTCTTTAGGATTGGGATGTAAACTGATCTTTTCCAATCCAGTGGCCACTGTTGATTTGCTGGCATACAAGTACAGCACTTTAACACCATCATCTTTTAGGATTTTAAATAGCTCAGATGGAATTCCATCATCTCCATCAGTCTCATTGTTAGTAATGCTTCCTGAGGCCCACTTGACTTCATTCTCTAAGATATCTGGCTCTAGATCAGTAACCACACCATCATGGTATCAATGATATTAAGCCCTTTCTTGCATAGTTCCCCTGTGTATTATTGCCACCTCTTCTTAATTCTGCTTCTCTTAAGTCCCGACCATTTTTTTTGTTTTATCATGTGTATTTTTGCATGAAACATTCCCTTGGTATCTCTAATTTTCTTGAAGAGATCTCTTGTCTCTCCCATTCTTTTGTTTTCTTCTGCTTCTTTGTATTGCTCATTAAAAACAACAACAACAACAACAAAAAAGCCACCACCACCTTGTCTCTCCTTGCTCTTCTCAGGAATTCTACATTCAGTGGGTGTATCTTTTCCTTTCTACTTTCCCTTTCCTTCTTTCCTCAGCTATCTGTAAAACCTCATCCGACTACCATTTTGCTTTCTCGCTCTTCTTTTTCTTTGGGATGTTCTTTGTTGCTGCCTGTACTATGTCCAAGTTCTTCAGGCCCTCTGTCTACCAGATCTACTCCCTTAAATCTAATCTTCGCTTCTGCTTCATGTTCATAAGGAAGGTTATTTAGGTCATACCTATATGGTCTGATGGTATTCCCTAAGCTAAGTCTGAATTTTACAATTAGAAGCTCATGATCTTCACACAGTCATCTTCAGGTCTTGTTTTAACTGACTGTATAGAGTTTCTCAACCTTTGGCTGCAAAGTCTATAATCAATCTGCTTTCTATATTGACCATCTGGTGATGTCCATGTGTAGAGTTGATGTTGAAAAAGAGTGTTTGCTATGACCAGTGAGTTATTTTGACAAAACTCTGTTAGTCTCTGTCCTGCTTCATTTTTTCCCCCAAGGCCAAACTTGTTTGTTATTCCAATTATCTTTTGATTAGATATCCTCAAGATATTAGCTATCATCATTAGGTATCTTCAAGATATTAGATATCCTCATTAGATATAGATATAGATATAGATATAGATATAGATATAGATATAGATATAGATATCCTCATCTAAAACCCTACCCTGCATGGTGACATATAGGTTCAACCTCTGTCAGGGGTTTGCTGAAGTCAGTTTGGACCAGCTTACCTAATGTTGATTATTAAATTTTTGATATGAGCTCTTAACACCTTGGAAAATTGGCAAAGGCTACAAATCTGAACTTGATTTATTGTTTTGTTGATTGTCTATACTTAAGAAAGCAGAGAGCATGTTAAGATGCCAATTAAACTTAACTGTGTCCTATATACATTCCCCCATCCCCCAAGGTGGTTGTTAAACATTAACTCTCCTACCCATTGGTTGTAAAAGGAATTCTTATTCAAAATAAGAGTAAAATCAGATGGTCTGTGAACTACCTTCCAGCTCTGGGATTCTGTGACCCTCAGTTTTAAATTCTGGTCAGTCTCAGTTAAACTATCTTTGAAACCAGATAAATTGGGGGATAAGGAGGAATAGAGGGCAATCATTTAACAACTATTTATTAAGGACCTACTGTGTGTCCAGTACTGTGCTAGATGCTTTGCATACAAGTACAAAGAAACATTATTTTCAAGAAGCTTACACCCCAGTGAGGGAGGGAATTCAACAAGAAGAGCAGGGTTCAGCAGTGGCCATTGTAACATGTTTAGCCCCAAATCAATCAGAATCCTGAAAAGATTCACCATTGGTTGCCCTATGGAGAGGGAGCATTAGGGATGGGTTTCTCCTCAGCTAGTGAAAATAATGTCTAACAGTTCTGAAGGAAAACTCCTCCTTTACCCCTCTGAGCTTAATTATAAGTGGCCAGCAAATTATAATCACTAAGCTCATCCCCAAATAGATGAGAAGGCACCTGTCTACCTTCTTTTCCTAAGTGAGAGGAGAGTTGGTATGGAGGAACGTGGTATATAAAGTCAGACCTTCCCACATGTTAGTTAGCTTTCCCCAACTAGTTTCCCCCGACTCTTTTATTCTTTGTTACAAGGGATGGCTCTGTGGGAGAGGAAACAGGAATCTGGGAGGGGATACATTGGGAATTTTAAGGAAGGGAAGGGAAGGGAGGAGGGATACACTGGTAAATGTAGGTGATGTAGTAAGAACAAAAGATGTCAACGAAGCTGTTTTTAAGTTCCCATCAACAAAGACCTAGACAAAATTCTAGAGAAAGGATTCCCAGAATAAGGAGTTTAGAATTAGGAAACCTGAAATCAAATGTAGCCTTGGTATGATCTGGGGCAAGTGACACAACTTCTCTGTGTGTCACCTTCCTCTCTATAAAATGAAGTAGTCGGTTGAGATTACTTCTAAGAGCCTTCCGAGCTCTTTGATTCACTCTTATCTCAATCACCAACAGCCTATGGGACCTTGAACAAATTATTTCCTTTGTCCATGCCTCAGTTTCCTCCTCACTGACATGAGGGGGTTGGCATATCCCCAGAGGGAGATAGAAGACACCAAAAATATTAATCACAGCACATTTTGGTTAATAAAGAACTAGAAGCAAAGTAGGTACCTAGTCATTGGGCTCTGGCTGTCCAAATTGTGTTACAGGATTGTAATGGAATTTTACTGCACCATAAGAAATTGTAAATGTGAAGAATTCAGTGATGCATGGGGAGACTTATTTGAATTGACCATCCCCCTTACTTTTCCTGTGCCTTTCCAAACCAAAACACCCCTCGATGACCAACATTCCTCCATGCTTAGTATCTACCTAAAGAAATGTAAGCTCCTTGAGGCCATGAATTGTCTTGCTTCTGGACTGCATTTGTGCCTCCAGCTTTTGGCACATGGAAAGTGCTTCCTGAATGTTTTCTGTTTCATTCATTCACCTAATGAAGAGGGAGCTAATCTAGGAAAACAATATGTACAATGACTGCAGGCAACAATAGAAATGGAAAGAATAATCCCCCAAATGCTGTCTAATCTGGCTCTGGAGAAAGTTGAGAAAATGTACCCTCTTCCCTTTTTCAGAGGTTGCAGACTATGGGGATGGACATTATGTGTACCCTTAGACATGGTTGATGGATGGATTGTTTTTGTTGAATTTCATCCCCCCCCTCCCTCCCTTTTTTTCTTTTTTGTTACAGGACCTCTCTGTACAGGGAAACGGTGGGAATATACTCAGAAGTAAAGGTGATATAACAATACAAGGTGTTTTAAAAAATCAAGAAGAGGCTTGGACTACCTTGACCTGGGGTCCTTGGAGTTGTTTGTAAAATGTTTTGATGATTATTTCACTATAACTGGTTTCCTTGTAATCTTACTGATTTTATTTTATGCATTTGAAAACATGATTATGAGAAGGTGTCCACAGACTTTAGCAGCCTGATGCTCAAAGTGGCCATGGCACACAAAAGGTTAAGGAACTCTTAGATGAAATGACCTCTTAAATTATCTTCCTCTCTAAAACCCGTGGCCCTTGTTTTAAGGAGCTGATCTGCAGCTCGAGGCAAAAGTCCAAACTGTGGAATCACTGAATCATTGCCATTCAAATATCATTTTTCTTGTGTTGCAGATCTCTGCATTGAAGAGAAGCCTGGCATTTTACAACTAATTAGTCACAGAGCCAGGACTAGAGTCCAGGTCTTCTGGCCCCCAGTTTAAGGCTTTTTCCACACTCACTCATACCATGAAGCTCTGCCTCACTCAAATCCAATTCAGGAGCAAGTCAAAACATCAACTCTTAGGATGTCATTGGTCCTCTCCAAGAACAGAGGACAAACAACATCAGGACTGCAGGTGAAAGGAAAAGTTACATGGAATAAAAATAAGAACTCCCTCAGCCTATTCGGGGAAACTCAAAGACTTCAGATTAGAACTTGAGTTTGCTTTTCAATAGATTGGAAAGTTGAGGGGATAGTTCACTGAAGGTGTGGGTGCACTCTCTGCAATAGGAAACTGATGGTAGGACAGGGCTTTTATGGGAATAAGGATGTTATTAGACAAATATATGATAGGGAAAAAATCTGGGGACCAATTATGGCATCAGAAAAATGATGAAACACCCCTTCCACCTCTTTGCAAAGAGGTACTGGAGCATAGTTGGGGTTCTTTTCCAACCCTTTTTTGTGTCTTGGCAGTCTGGTGGGATCGATGGATCCTTTCTTAGAATAATGTTTTAAATGAATAACATAAAATATTCAGGATTGCAAACATAACCAATTACATAAAAATAACAGCTATTAAAATGTTTATGACAAAGTTCATATTTGCTCTCTTTCTGTTTCTTCTTTCTCGTGGTTCCACTCATTGGTTCTAATTCTACTTTACCACATGACTAATGTGAAAATGTTTAATATCAATGTATATGTAGAGCCTATATCAGATTGCATGCCATCTTGGGGTGGGGGAGGGAGGGAGGAGGGAGAATTTGGAACTCAAAATCTTGTGGAAGTGAATATTGTAAACTAAAAATAAATTAATTAATTTCTTTAAAAAAGTTCATGGACCCTAGGTTCAGAAGCCCTCCCCTGATTAAAAGTACAGAATAAGACATGAATTCTCCAATGTGACTACCAGATTCGCCTCACTTGACTCTACATTTTGTTTCAAGGGAGGGGCTTCTACTTGTCAAGGTGGGGTTCAGGGATTAGTAGATAGTGACAGGAAAAAAGAGCATCATTAAAATGTTGTTTTTTTTTTTTAATATTTATGAAAGGGGCAGCTAGGTGGCGAAGTAAGAGTGCTGGCCTAGGAGTTGGGATGACCCGGGATCGAATCCGGCCTCAGAAAATGAACACCCACACATAAATAATGACTAGCCATGTAACCTTGAGCAAGTTAATTAACCCCAATTGCTTTAAAATAAATAAATAAATAAAATACATATGAAAAAGATGTGCAGAGGGAACAAAAATAGAGCAATTTGTTACCTTTTTTTATTATACTTAACATATATTTCTTTTTAAAATTATGTAACATAACTCCATAGTTTTCTTGTACAATCCTCTCTGTTGTTTTATTTTATCGAAATGTTTGCATTTGTTAAAGATCGTTAGCTTTACAATAAAAAAAAGTCTCAAAAAAGTTAATCCAATCATGTGTCTACAACAAGAAAAACTGGAGCGATAGCACCCAGGCTCCCATGTAACCATAAAATGTGATGGAAAATGGGGGGGGGGGGAGTCTCCAATGCCTTTGGTGGGTTCTCTGTGGCAGAATTAAAGAAGGATTTGGACAAGCGAGAGTTCCCCAGGATTGGTATACTTGGATGGATCTTGGTTCACACCATTGGAGGGAAAATCCGTCAATCAGATAGCAGTTCACTAGGATAGAGGGGAGGAGAGTGGGATTGGCTGGAAGGAGTCAAGATATCAGTGCCCAGTAGAAGGGAAGACTTCTGCAAACAGATGTTTTTTTTTTTTTTTAAACAAATACTTTATTAACTTCTGTTTTACATCATTCATTTCTGCCAGATTTTGAGTTACAATCATTTTCCCCCCATTATTCCCCTACCCAACCTCCCAGAATAGCAGTCCCACAAGATATCACTTCCTCCAATCTGCTCTCTCCCATACCTTCTCCCATACCCCATCGACTTTTCCATTAGAGGAAGATGAATCTTTGTGTCCCAATGCCTGCACATCTTATCTCCCAATTATAGGCAAAAGAGTATTAATAATAGTATTTATATATATATTTGAAACATTTAATGTTACGATCTTGAATTTCAGATCCATTTCCTTCCTCCCTTGTCACCCATTCCTTCTTGGTATATAAGTAATTCAGTATATGTTGTACATGTCTAGCTATGCAAACATTATCATAGTAGATATATTGTACAAGGCTGCTTATAATTCCCTCCCACTCATCCCACCCCCCACCTGGTCCATTCCCTACATGATCCTGTCCCTCTTCTATAGTGGGTACTTCCAACCTCCCCTCACCCCAAGGATGCCCTCCCATCCATCATCTCTCCTCTCATCCCCTTCCCCCTATCCTGCTGCAGGTTGAGATATCCCATTTAGTATGTATGTCATTTTCTCCCTGAACCAAATTCAATGGGAATGTGGTTTTGCCTTTTTAGCCTTCCTTATTCTCCCCCTCCTTTGCACCCACTTCCCCTACATGAGATAGTTTACCCTACCATGTCTCTCCCCATCTCCTCTTGCCACTTTCCTCTCACCTCATAATTTCATCCCTTGAGTACTCTCCCTTCCCAACAAAATCAACCTATGCCCTCTATCCATATATAACTGTAACCATATACACACACACTCACATATGTATTCGTATGACCACACCCCCTTCTTCCATTATTTTCATAGTGGGAAAGATATTATCAGTCACAGATATTGCTTTTCCATATAGGAATGTAAATAGTTCAACTTTGATAAGTTCCTTTTGATTTCTTTTCCCTGATTACCTTCTCAGGCATCTCTTTCTTCTTGTGTCTGGATGTCAAATTTTCTATTCAATTCTGGTTTTTTCCTCAAGAATGCTTGAAAGTTCTCTATTCCACTGAATGACCATATTTTCCCCTGAAACAAAATACTCAGTTTTGCTGGGTAGGTGACCTTGGGTTCATTCTCAGTTCTTTTGCCCTCTGGAATATCATATTCCATGCCCTTCGATCCCTCAGTGCAGAAGCTGCCAGGTCCTGGGCTATTCTGATTGTGTTTCCACAATATTGAAATTGTTTCTTCCTGGCTGCTTGTAGTATTTTCTCCTTGATCTGGGGATTCTGGAACCTGGCTATAATATTCCTGGGAGTTTTCTTTTTTGGGATCTTTTTCAGGAGGTGATCGGTGGATTCTTTCAACCTCTATTTGCCCTCTGGATCTAAAACATCAGGGCAGTTTTCCTTGAGAATTTCTTGAAGGGTGATTTCTAGGTTCTTTCCTTGATCATGGCTTTCAGGTAGTCCAATAATTTTTAAATTGTCTCTCCTGGATCTATTCTCCAGGTCAGTGGTTTTTCCTATGAGATATTTCACATTGCCTTCTAATCTTTCATTTGTTTGGATCTGCTTAACAGCATCTTGGTTTCTCATAAAGTCATTAGCTTCCATTTGCTCCAGTCTAACTCTGAAGGAATGAATCTCCCCAGTGAACTTTTGAGATTCTTTTTCCATCTGGAAAATTCGACTTTTTAAGGCATTCTTCTCCTCATTGCCCTTTTGGGCCTCCTTTGCCATTTGAGTTAGTCTATTTTTTAAGGTGTTGTTTTCCTCAGTCAGGCTGTTGACCTCATTTCATACTTTTCCTGCATCCTTCTCATTTCTCTTTCCAATTTTTCCTCCACTTCTCTTATTTGATTTTAAAGTCCTTCTTAAGGTCCTCTATGGCCTGCAACCCACTCATGTTTTCCCCTGGGGCTTTTGGAGCAGGACTTCTGACCTCACAGTCCTTTTCCCGCTCTATGCCCCCAAAATAGGAGTCTAGGGTTGCATTTTCTGTTTCCTTTGCCTTGGCATGTTGCCACTTAATTGCTTGACTTTTGGGCTTGTTGCCACACTATGGCTTTAAGGCCAGATAGAGGAATTTTCGTCCCGAACGTGTGGGGGGCAACTTCCGTTTCTGGCAAGCTATAAACCCACCCACAACTTCCACCCTAGATCACAATCCAGATCCAGGGATGTTAAAGCAAGAGCGATTACCCCCCAAGACTGGTCGCTGGATCTCCCCACGATTTGTAGGCTGGGAGCCGGAAATGCCTCTGAAAACTACACAGTGGCGTGTCTCCTCAGCAGCTTCTAGCCCCCAGGGGAGGGAGCTGACGCATTCCCCAAATACAGGTCCCAAAGTCCATAGGACACTAACCTCTACTTTGTCCTAGGCAAGTCTATGTTGATAATTCTGGCATCTCCACAGTTCCTGGTGTTCTGGGGTTCCTCCAGCCGGCTGCTGGCCCTGCCGCCCTGGGGCTAAAACCTCGGCTCATGTGGACCTGGGCTCGGCTCGGCTCCTGCGCTCTGCGCGCTGCCGCTCCCAGACCACTGCGCTGGTCCTTCCTGCAGGGTGCTGGGCTGTCCTCAGCGGGAGGTTAGCTTCTCTGTGTCGTTCTGTGGGTGCTGGGGCTCCAGAAGATTTTCAGAGTCCTTTTTTACATAGTTTGTGGAGAATCTGGGGGCAGAGAGGCTTGGACGAGCTGTTTCTACTCCGCCATCTTCCAAACAGATGTTTTAAAATGAGTAATAATAAACAGTAAAAGGTCTTTCCCTTGTAAGCCCACGAGATAAGAAGCACTAATATTATTCTTCATACCCATGGGTACTAAAGACTTAGAAAGGAAATTTCTTACCCCCAAAGTCCTTGGCATTGTCAAATAGTTTAACTTCAGAAACCCATAGATTTTATCAGTGGAAATTAAATTAAATTAAAAAAACAATGCTTTCCAAACTCTAACCTTCTGTATAAAGGGGGTGAGGGATGGAGTTGGGTATTCTGAATTCTCTAGATAATACTGAACCTACTCTTCTGCCAGAAAAGGGGGGAGGCTATCTAGGGCCTTACCAGAATTAGAAATTAACTCATGGGTAATACAAAGGTTTGAAAATTCGAGATGCTGGATTGTCTAGAGAGAGAAAATTTCCCAACACATCCTATGACAATGCATCCTGGTTGGAGCACAAATCCCAGACAAGTGTTTCTGCTCTTTCTAAAACTGCATTATCAATAACCTAGCCAAGAAATTTTGCTGAGCTAGAACCTAGAGGCTGTAGAGACTACAGTTAAGCATTGTCCAGGAGGGAAACATCCAGTAGCAACCAGGAGAATAGCATTTAGCAGAGACTAGAAACCAGATTAGAGGGAACAGCACAAAGGTATCAGGGGCCCTGACTCCCTGCAACAATAAAGGGATGAGTCACTGTGGTTCCTCACAATGCTGTGGCCATGTCTTCCCTACGTGCTCCTCTGCATGAGCACCCTGAACACACATGTTTTCTACATATATGCCTTTTAACTTATGACATGTAAGTTACATGTCATAAATTTACATGTACACTCTAGATGTATCATGCTGAGTATATTTGTGTCCAGTTCACAGCTCCACTAACAATGCATTGGGGTGCCTGTTTTCTTGAAGCCCCTCCAGAATTTGCATTTTCCTCTTTTGTCACTTTTTGTTAATCTGGTGAGAGTGAGGAGTGGGAGTACTTTGTGAAGAGCTTCCCCCACCCCCAACAATTCCTTTAGCTAACATCTCGATTGCCTTTTTAATCTGACCTTCATCTAGTAAAAAGCTGTATTTAAAAGTAATTCAGAAGAAGATATGGAAACAAGGAAGATCTTTTTTGTTATTTCCTTGTTACAGCTGGTATGCATGTTCTTCTTAAAAACAAGCTACAATATCAACTTAAAATTTCACACACAATTAACTTTTTATTGATCAATTTTGTTTTAACTTTACAAGAATTACATTCATTCCAATAAACAAATAAGCACTAAAAACACAGAATGAGCAAAATTATGAGTAAGAACAATAAACATGGAATCAGGAACTACCAGAAAAAAATCGATGGTGAAACAGAGAAAACAAAGCCAACCCTCTTACTCTAAACCATTAAGCAAAACAGTATAAAAAAGTGTTTGTAAATAATTATTCATGAAAAATTCTCTTCTGCTCTTTTCAGATTGATAAAAGAAATAAACACCTTGGGCATGAATTCCATTTTTGAAAAAGTTGTGCCTATATATTTCTTTCTTTGACTTTCCAAAATCTCCCTCTAATCTAGAACTCTTCCTTGTAAGGAAAGTACTTGACCCAAACAAATCATCACAGCAACCTCCTCTGATACCTTACACAACATTCTTCACCCGTAATCCATCAATTCTTTGCTGAGAGATAAGATGTAGATTTCATTACAAGTTGTCTAGAACAAAAATTGGTCATTGCCTTTAGTATTGCTTTTATTTACATTGTCTTGGTCACTGTGTATAATGTTCTCTTTATTCTGCATCCCTTTGTGTAAATATTTCCATCTTTGTGTAAATCTTTCTCACTTTAATCATTTTTACAGTACAACAATCTCCCAATTGCATTCATATATTACAATATGTTGGGGCCCTTTAAGACTCTACCCAAACTCTGAGAACCCACGGAAAACTCAGGCAAAGGACAGAGCAATTCAAGCAGGGTTGGAGGCACCTGGGCATGTATTCTCCCCCGTGATTTTGGGGTATTGAGTATGCGCTGCTAACAGGAGAGCACTCCCCTGACATGAGAAGCTTGTTACTGCTGAGGCACATGGGAGAACAGAGTCCGGGGAGGGGAAAGGAGCTAAAAGGAGGGAGGCAAGGTGAAAGTGAGAGGAGAGAGAGATGAGGGGATTGTGAATGAGAAAGAGATTAAACAGCAAAATTCTTCACATCTTGGTGTCAGAACTCCTTTATTCTCGGAGGTGCAGGCTCCCCCGAGGGGTTCGTAAGCGAGAACCCAGGTTGTGGGGGCGACCAGAGTGACTAGAGCTGTGGTGGCAGCTGGAGAGAGGGTTGTAGAGGCAGCTCGGGTCATAGGGGCGACCAGAGTGACCAGACTGTAGGGGCAGTTGGAGAGGGGTTTGTGGAGGCAAGCCGAGTCATAGGGGCAACAGGAATCATGGAAGGCAATTGGAGTGCTGTAGAGGCAGCTGGAGAGGTGAGTTTGACGTATGCCCTGAAAGGCGGGCCCTAACAACAATGTGTTTGACATTTAAAAAAATTCTTTTTAAAAAATGATTATTTATTTATTTTGAACATTCATACTTATAATTTTTTGAGCTCGGAATTCTCTCCCTTTCTCCTACTCTTCCCCAGCCATGTGAAGGCAAGAAATGTGATATCCATTATGCATGTGAAATCATACAAAACACACTTCCATATTAGCCATTTTGCAAAAACAATCAAGCTAAGTCACAGTTGATCATCACACAAAATTGTTTCTGTATACAGTGTTCTCACTTGCATCAGTTCATGTAAGTCTTTTTTTTTTTGTCTTTTTGGAAGGGGGAAGGGTGGGCAATTGGGGTTAAGTGATTTGCCCAAGGTCACACAGCTAGTAAGTGCTAAGTGTCTGAGGCCAAATTTGAACTCATGTCTTCCAGACTCTTGGGCCGGTGCTCTATTCATAGCACCACCTAGCTGCTCCAGTTCATGTAAGTCTTACCAGTTTTTTTCTGAAACCACTCTGCTTGTCATTTTAAAAATTATTTATTATTTTATTTTCCCCAATTACATATAAAAACAATTTTCAACATTCATTTTCAAAATTGAGTTCCAATTTTTTAGTCCCACCCCCCTCATTGAAAAGACAAGCAATTTGATATAGGTTGTACATGTGTAATCATGCAAAACATTTTTCCATGTTAGTCATGTTGTAAAAGAAAATATAGACCAAAATAAAAACTTGAGAAAAATAAAGAAAATGAAAAAAGTATGCCTTGATTTGTATTCAGACTCCATCAGTTCTTTCTCTGGGGATGGATAGCATCTTTCTTCTTAAATTCTTCAGTGTTGTCTTGGATCATTGTATTATTACCAAGAAAAGCTAAGTCATTGACAGGTGATCATCATACAATATTGCTATCGCTATGTACAGTATTCTCCTGGTTGTACTCATTTCACTTTGCATCAGTTTATGTAAGTCTTTCCAGTTTTTTCTGAGAGTAGCTCATCATTTCTTATAGCACCATAGTATTCCATCACAATCACATACCACAATTTATTTAGCCATTCCACAATTAAGGGAACCCCCTCAGTTTCCAAATCTTTGCCACCAAAAAAAGAGCTGTAATAAATATTTTTGTACAAATAGATCTTTTCCTTTTCCTTTGATATCTTTGGGATACAGACCTAGTAGTGGGTATTGCTGGATCAAAGAATATGTAAGTGTGAGTGACTTTGGGGAATAGTTCCAAATTGCTCTCCACAATGTTTAGATAAATTCACAACTCCACTAACAATGCATCAATTTCTGGATATTCCTCCATCCTCTCCAACATTTGTCATTTTTATTTTCTGTCATATTAGCTAATCTGATAGGCTGGGGTGGTAGCTCAGAGTTGTTTTAATTTGCTTTTCTCTAATCAATAGTCATTTAGAGCATTTTTTGTATGACTATAGATAGCTTTGATTTCTTCTTCTGAAAATTGCCTGTTCATATTCTTTGGCCATTTATCAGTTGGAGAATGACTTGTTTCCTTATACATTTGGCTCAGTTTTCTATGTATTTGAGAAATGAGGCCTATATCAAAGAAACTTGCTATAAAAATTTCTCCCCAGTTTCCCACTTTCTCTCTAATCTTTGCTGCATTGTTGTTGTTGTTGTTTTTGAGGGGGGAAGCCAAGGCAGTTGGGGTTAAGTGACTTGCCCAAGGTCACACAGCTAGTAAGTATGTGAGGCTGGGTTTGGACTCGGGTCCTCTTGATTCTAGTGTCAGTCCTCAATTCACTGCACCATGTCACGGCCCTGTGCGTTATTTTTTTTTTAACTTTTTAATTTAATGTAATCAAAACCATCCATTTTACATTCTGTGATCCTCTCTAGCTCCTGCTTGCTTAGGTTTTTCCCTTATCCATAGATCTTATAAGTAAAATTTTCAGTGCTCCCCTGACTTGCTTAATGATATCACCCTTTATGTCCAAATCATGAACCCATTTTGACATTATTTTGGTATGCAATATGAGATGTGGGCCTATATCTAGTTTCTGCCCAAATGCTTTCCCTTTTTTCTAGTAATTTTTGTCCAATAGTGAGTTCTTGTCCCCAAAACTTGGATCTTTGGGCTTATTAAACATTAGATTACCATGGTCATTTACTACTGTTTTGTATGTCTTAATCTTTTCCACTGATTCACCATTCTAATTCTTAGCAGAGTATTTTGATAATTACCACTTTGTCATATAGTTTGAAATCTGGTACTGCTAAGCCACCTTTCTTCACTTTGGTCAGCTTATTGTTACCCCAAACAGTACTGTTATTTTGGTATGTATTCAACCTTTCTCTCTTAGGGAATATGCCTAGTAGTGGAATTGCTGGGTCAAGGGATAGGAAGAGTTAGTAAGTTGTGTTTTATATCAAATTCAACCATCCACTAGGCTATTTTGTCATCTGTTCTATAAGTCCTGTTGCCCCTATTCTTCCCTCCAGGACAAGAACCCCGAGTATCAAGATCTATATCTATATTCCCTGGGGAAATTAACATGCTCAACCTTAGAACCATCTTAATTGAGTACAAATTTACTTCTGCTCTATCTTGTCAGCCCCACACCTGATTAACACTCCCTTCATTCTTTTGCTCTTCGACATGCTAACAATATTCTTGGAAAGGGTGTGCCCAATGGATCAACTCACTATTCTGGTAATTCCTAAGATACCCCTTTTCTAAGTCATCATTCCCCATTTGTATTGCTTACTCCTATTATAATATAAGCTTTTTGAGGAAAGGGATTGTATCATTTTTAGTATTTATGTATCCAATGCCAGAAACACATCAGGCACTAAATAAATGCTTTTTCATCAATTCAATTATAATTCCAAATTGTTTTCCAGAATCATTTGACCAATCTACCACTCTACCAAACATGTATTAGTATCTGTGACTTCTTACAAGCTTTTTAAAATTGATGGATTTTATTTTTGTCATCATTTTGTGTATTAATACAAATCAAACATTATTCATTATATTTATAATGAGTTTGCTTTTTAACATTATCCTATTTTATATTGTCATATTCATTGTGTTATTCTTTTGGTTTTGCTTTATTCACTCTGCATAATTTCCTACTAGACTTTCCATATTTTTTGTATTCAACATACTTCATCATTTCTTGTACTATATAATGTTTTAATCCCACTATGAACTAATGAACTGATCCCACTTTATGTTAAGTTTCTATCCAGTTTTCCAAATATGTTAAAATATTTTTGAATGCTTTTAATTTTGTTGATGATTATTTAGTTTAGAATGTAAACATAAAAATTTCCCTTGTCATTTAGAACTTTGTAGTATTTTGAATAGGAACTTCTATTTAAAATGTTTTTCTTACATTTTTCTGGATCAATGTTGTCTCTAGGAGATTTCAGTTCCCTTTGATAATGGTATGGGATTCAGTGTACTTTGCTGGCTGAATTCAGGATTTTTTCAGGTCAATATTTATAAGAAGAAGATTTGCCATCTAACAGGCTTTGTGCTTCCAATGTATATGTAAAGGCCTGCTGCCCAGGGAGCAAGGACATCCTTTCTCTACCAAGGGGCCCCAGTTCTGCATTCACACAGACCAGGTTTAGTTCTGAGGAGATCAGACTTATAAAGAAGTAAGGCTCTCTGGGTCCCTCCCCAGAGCTCTGGAAACAATTCCTAAAACTTAGGTTTGACTACTGTCTGCAGTCTACCTAAAAGGGATAAAAAATTTCTATTGTAGAAATGAACAAAGTGGATCAGGTATGGGACAGCTATTTATTTCTTCAACCATAGAAACAACCTCAAAAGACTCATAGCTATGCATTTATAGATACTTACAATTATACAATAATCTCTTATTTTAATTATACTCTCACAAAGGGCTAATACTAAAAGCATAAAAATGTGATATGCTTTATGGGATTGCTGACCAGGTATTTCACTTTCACCTGTAGTTTGCACTGTCTAAGAAACACACTTAAGGCACATAACTTTTAGCTAGCCAAGGTATGGTTTGGATTCATCCTTCTGGCAATTAGTCATCTTCTCCATGAAGTTGCTTCTGAGATCTCCTGCTAGGCAACCAAAACTTATACTGAGGAGATCCTGACTGCTCAAGCTCTTGAGCTTGCCATCAAGATTAGGATCTCAGGATCTCTATTTGGTTACCTATGCTTAGGGACAGAAATACAAAACACAGGAGGGAACTAGGGCATTGAGTTTCTATCTTAGACACACCTAAACAGAACATGTTCTCTCTATCATGTGTGAGTAGTCACTATAGATGCTGGAGGAGAGAGAATTTCTCCCCCGACTTCCACCCCTGCTACAACAGAAAATCCAAAGGAGAGCTATTGCTGTTCAAAAGGAGTAAGAAGAAAGAGAACAAATGTTTCTTCGTTTAAAATCTGCAGAGTGGGTAGCTCTTCCTACTTACTTACTAATTATCTTCAACATAACCCACCCCCATGACATGGATGGAAGAAGATATAAGAGGACTAACTGGAATCCTCTGTTGTATTTATCTTTTGTCAAAGGCCCCATCACAAAGGTTACTCAATCAATCAGTTAGTTCCTCTCCTGTATCTGACTTATCCTTCTGCCTCCTTTGCTGGATCTTCCTCCAGATCACACCCTCTAACTAGAGATGTCCCTTAATGTTCTTTTCCTAGGCCCTCTTCTCTTCTCCCCCTAAATGATTTCCCTTGGTAATCTTATCACTTCCCGTGAATTTAATGACCATCTCCATACTGATGATTCTCACATCTGCATATCTTGCCCCAAATTCTCTGCGGATATCCAATCTCACATCTCTAACTGCTTTTCAGACATCTTGAACTGATGACATCTTAAAATCAGCATGTCTAGAACAGAAGTCATTTATACCAGCTCCTCCCCCACCCCCACCCTCTTTATTACTACAGAGAGGGCAGCATCTTCTTCCCAGGCCCTTGGACTCCAAACCTAGGAGTCATCTTGGGCTGTTCACCACCTCTCACACTCCACATCCAATCTGTCACCAAGGCCTGTTGATTTCACCTCTGCCACATCTCGTCCCTCTGACACTGTCAACCCCCTAATGCAGGGCCTCGTCATCTCATACCTGGATTATGGTGATAGCCCGATGGTGGGTATGCCTGACTCAATGATCCATCATATACTCCATTTCATCATCCTTTTAGCCACTAAAGTGATTTTCCTAAAGCACAGGTCTGACCATGTCACCCCCCACCAAATCAATAAACTCCGCTGACTCCCTATTTAGCCTCTAGTATCAAATGTAAAATGCTCTGTTTGGCATTCAACGCCCTTTATAACAGCCCTCTCCTACCTTTCTAGTATTCTTATAGCTTATTCCCTGACACCTACTCTTCCATCCAGTGACACTGGCCTCCTGGCTGTTCCATGAACAAGATCCTCCATCTCTCAGCTCCAGGCAGTTTCTCTGGCTGTCCATCATGCCTGGAAAGTTGTCCTTCCTCAGTTCTGATTACTGAACTGCCTGGCTTCCTTTAAGTCGCATCCAAGATCCCATCTTCTGCAGGAAGCCTTCCCCAAACCCTCTTAATTCCGGTGCCTTCTGTCTATTAATTATTTCCTATTTATCCTGTTGTGATGAGGCTTCATGTGTAGTGAGGCATCGCCACATGCAATGAGGGCCATGGCCCTCATACAGAGCATTAGGATGTCATTGTATGGCTCAAAAGGAGGCAGAATAGCTTCTTCTAGCTTCTCTCCCTGCCCTTCTCCAAGGGAGACTTTAATTACCACCTAGAGGAGAAGCAGGAAGCTGTGACCTGAGGCCATCCTGCTCTCCTCAAAGACAGGGGGCACCAAGTTAGAATGGCATCCATCTGCTCTCTTAAATATTGTTAGTCCACTCTAGGTGATGTGGTCAAGTTCAAGCTAACTTCTGATCCGTGTTTCACTGTTAAGAGGAAAGGGGACCCCAACATTCATACCCAAGGTTGATTTACACTCTTTCTCACCAAATACCAGTTCCACAATGGACACAGAGCACTTAGCCAAGAAATCCATTTATCTAGTTCAATAGCAAAACAAAATTCAGAGAAAGTTGTATATGAATCTATACCAGACAATACAGAGTGAAGGAGCTCTCCCACTGGGAGCAAGGGAACACAGCTCAACTAAGGGAGAGAGTCCTAGGTCTCACCCAGGGAAAGTTCTCTGGAGTCTGTAGCATAGAAGGCTGGGGACATGATGGAGAGTGACTCCTCTTCTCATGTCATTCCAGAATCCTTTCCTTCAGTTGCCTGAAGTGGGGTTGATCTCTTCCATCTTCTGTCTGAAAGCCAGAAGCCAGAAGAACCTGGAGCAACTATAAGGTCTGAAGAAGTTTCAAGTTTGAAGAAGACTGAAGAGATCTCTGTCTCCTCTCTCTCTCCTTTATCTGTGTGTGTGTATATATATATATAATATATATATATATTATATATATATAATATATATATTATATATATATATATACACATACACATATGTATGTATATATATATTTATATATATAATTTCCTATTTATCCCATATATAGTCTGCTTGGTATATATTTGTTGGCATGTTGTCTATCCAATTATGTTACAAGGGCTATTAAGAAAGGAACTGTCTTTCTCTTTATATCCTTAGCACTTAGCATAAGGGACAGACACATAGTAGGTGCTTAAAAAAATATTTGTTGATTGATGGAAGATGGTCCTTGAGATTCTAGCCTACAAGTTGGGCCGACTTTCTGTTGTTCTTCCTCTTTGATCTATAGGACCCTAAGATTTGGACCAAGGAGTTCTCTCAGAAATCATCTAACCTGAATCCCTTCATTTTATAGATGAAGAATTTAAAATCCAGAAAGGGGTGTAGTTCAAATTGATCTGAGTCATAAGGAGCAGAGCAGAAATGAGAACCCAGGTCTTAAATATATTTACAAGTGTCCATTTTATCTTTCCTAATAGAACATACATGCCTTGAGAGCAGGGACCATTTCTTTTTGTCTTTGTATTCTGAAAGCCTAGGACATATATACTAGCCACTTCAATTATTGAACTGTGTACCAGGCACATAGCAGATTGATTAGCTCCAAATCCAGGACTCTTTCCACTTCTCCACACTACCCCTCAGCCCTCCTAGCAATACTTTACCTCCTGAGTGTGCATCACCCCCAGTCTTCTGCTGGGCTCTTTGTCATTTTATAGAAATAGTCAGAGAGCTCCCACCTCAATGGTGCTTTCATATCTGCAAAGGGCTTTCTGGACATCATCTCATTCTGTCCCACCGAGCAGATTGTGCCTATTGTTCTTTCTGAGATCTGCCGGGTGTCTTCCCTGTGGAGGAGCATCCTGATGCCTAGGTCCTGGCAGCCCCGAGGAGGTGAGCATTTCTGCCTTGATCTTCACGGGCTGGTGGCTCCAGATTGGGCAGCATTGTATGCACACGACTGAAATGCATTTTCCGGTTCATTCTCTGTTCCCTGCTGCTTTCCAGTGGAAGCTGGTGACCCGGAACACTTCTGAATCTTACACTTTAATGGGACTCATCTCTAATTCTTCTCTGAGAGACAGTAAAGGCAAGGGCAGGGGATGCTAAGGTTTGGTCTCAAAAAATTTATACAGAGCAATCTGATGCTACCTAGGAGAAGTTTCAAAAACAATCTTCCCACTTAGCCCAATAAGTTCATTGTGGGGAAGACTTCCTGAAAATAATTTTAAAAAAATAACCCAAATGAGTTATCTATTCCAAGAGTTTCATAGCAATATTATATGTAATCCCATACAAAACAACAAACTGAAAGAAACCCAATTATCCAACAACAGGGACACTGCTAAATAAATTATGGTATATTAATAGAACCCTCAAATATCTCTGTAATCTCACTGATTCGTATGTTCCCTCCAATGAGGCAGGTTGTGACCTATCCGTACCTGCCTGCACTGTGGGACTATTGTCTAGTCCTCCTATGAAATGGCCACAGGGAGTGCCCTCGTGCGGGAAGGTTTTCTTGCTTTCTTTTGCTATCACAGGAGCATCAATGGAACACACAGGCTGCCTCTGTGTCACTCCTCACCTCACCATGTGACTACCCCATGTGCTTTTTTCTAGCATGTAATGACATCTTTCCCTATTCCATTAATGAAATAGAATTCTGTAATATAATTAAGATTATCTAGTCTGAGGAATATAAATGAATCTGGAAAGATTTTTTTTAAATCATGGCTGACTTTTCTTTTTATTTATTATTTTATTTTTACTTTTCTACCCAAAACCAAGCTGTCTCTTGTAACAAAGAAAAGAAGAAGAAAGAGGGAAAAATGCAGTTCAACAAAGTTAACATACCAACCAAGTCTGGCAGTATATAAAGGATTCCACACCCATAGTCTCCTACCTCTGTAAAGAAAGGCTTGTTCTTGTTCAGCCATGGCTGACTCTTTGTGATCCCTTTTTGGGGTTTTCTTGGCAAAGATACTGGAGTGATTGGCCATTTCCCTCTCCAGTTCATTTTACAGATATGGAAATTGAGGCAAACACAGTTAAGTGCCTTGCCCAGGGTCACACAGCTAGTAAGTATCTGAGGCTGGATTCTAAACTCAGGAATATGAGTTTTCCTGACTCCAGGCCCAGCCACCTATACGGCCAGCTAGGTGGTGCAAGCAGATAGAGTACCAGGACCTGGAGGCAGGAAGACTCATCTTCCTGAGTTCAAATCTGGTCTCAGACAATTACTAGCTATGTGACCTTGGACAAGTCATTTAACCATGTTTGCCTCAGTTTCCACATCTGTAAAAACAGCTGGAGAAGGAATTGGCAAACCACTCCAGGATCTTTGCCAAGAAAACCCCAAATGGGGTCATGGAGAGTCGGACGTGACTAACGAACAGCAACAAGAACAACCCAAGGTTTCAGTTTCAATAAATCATTTACATTTACATTTTTTTTAAAGCAGTTGGGGTTAAGTAACTTGCTCAAGGTTACACGGCTAGTCATTATTTGTGTGTGGGTGCTCATTTTCTGAGGCCAGATTCGATCTCGGGTCATCCCAACTCCGAGGCCGGCGCTCTTACTCACTGCGCCACCTAGCCGCCCCCATTTACATTTTTTTAAAAGATGTATTTGGAAAATAGCAGACAGCCTTTCCAAGGAGTTTATCTGTGAAGGACAGAGAGGATATAGAAAGATAGTGGAGATGAGAGCATCAAGGGAGGGTTTTTTTTTTTCCAGGTAGGTGAGACTAGGGCATGTCTGTAGGCTGCAGGGAAGGAGAAATTGAAGATAAGAGAGTGGAGATGCCAGAAGGGGCCAGTCTGTTGAAGAAGACAGGATGGAATAAAAAAGATACCCCTTGACCTCCCAAGGGTACCCCTAGAACCTTGATGGTGGAGATAGAGCCTTGCTGTATAGACTAGAGGCTAATCCATGGGCGTGAGAGCTGGAATAATGATCCTCATCTTCTTGGGAAAGGACCTGCATTTTAGGGGTCTGTACCCTCTTTTCCTGCCTAACAGCGTCATCCTGCCATTGTCTGGAACCTTGCAGGCAGCACGACACAATGGAGAGAACCCCATCTCTGGACTCAGAAGACCTGAGTTTAAGCCTTTCTGCTTTAGTTCACAACCTGTGTGACCTAGAGGAAGTGACATGGCCTCTCTAGACCTCAGTCCTACCCCAAGTAGTTCTGCTGAAGGGCAACTCTATGAGCTTGAATATATGCAGGCAGACCTTTGTACCCTTGACACTGTGAAGGAAAGAGTCTGGAAGAGAGAGAGAAAACAAAGCTTGAGAGAGATGGGGCAGGAGAGAAGGCTTGAGTTTTTGAAGGCTAAAGGGAGTCCCCGAAGCCAAGAGTGTGTGGGGATAGATGACCCCCAATGTGTCCCTTGATTCCCAGAGACAGGTAAGAGCAGATTTCTCCAGTGAGATGAGTAAGATCATTCTTTCCTGTGTTGAGTTGCTATTTTTATCTTGCAGAGTCAAAGAACCTGCTGACTTTTGTGTCTCTTATTATTGACACACAGTCCTAATGACTTCCTTATCTGTTTCACTGTTTTTCTGTTTGTTCTGATAAATGTTTCCTTGCTACCTGTGACTGACCTTTGTCTAGCAAGCTTTTGGTAGGAGGAAGCTGTTAACTGAGAGTAATCTGTTACTCTGCCCTTTAGAGTGACCAGAAAAAGTGGCTTTTATCCCCAACTCCTAAGGGAACATCACATCCCTAGACCTCCAATAGCTGGTGTGTAATATATATGATTCTAACCCAATACCCCTTTTGGAGCCAGGAGGGTGCAAGACTAAGGACCCAGACACAGTCCTTCTGCTCCACCCAAAGGTGGACATTGCAGTCTCTCTTGGAGACATGGAGTGGTGCTTCCCAGATCTCTCTTTTAGCTGTATCCCTACATTTTACTTTTCTGGCTTTCTCACTGTCAGGGGGAGGAAGGGAGAGGAGAAAAGAGGGATGGAGAGAATTTGGAAGTGAAAACAAAATAAAATTTAATTTTAAAATCAAGCTATTAAAGCAGAAAAATAAAGAAATAAACTATATCCCTACAACGTGGGCCACGCTTATTACAGATATATTTTATGGTGTCCTCATTCTTTCTCCACCCCCCTACACCCCAAAAGAATTTAAGTTTGCTTTTATCTTTTTCTCTCTGCACCTATAGTAACTGGTGCATAAGAAATGCTTAATAAATGCATTGAATTAATTGAATTGCAAGGCCCTGTGCTAGGTTCTGAGGCTGCAAGGCCTGCCCCTGCCCTGCCTGGAATGCTCTGCCTCCTCATCTCTGTTTTCTGGCTTTCTAAGCCCCAGGTAAGACCCCACCTTCTCCAGGAAGCTTCTCCCAAACCTCCTTAATACGAGCTTCTCCTCTCTAATTGATCATCTCCAGTGTATCTGGTATATAGTTTCAGTGGTATCCAACTCTTTGTGACCCCATTTGGGAGTCTGTTTATATATAGTTCTTTAGAAGTTGCTCCTTGATGCCCAAAGGGCTATAAATAATTTCATACCCTTTGACCCAGCAATACCACTTCTAGGGTTGTATCCCAAAGAGATCAGAGAAGTGGGAGGAAGACCCATATGTACAAAAATATTTATAGCGCCTCTTTTTGTGGTTGCTCCTTGAGAGCAAAGACTGTTGGGTTTTTGTTTTGGGTCTTTTTTTTTTTTTGGCCTTTATTTGTATCCCCAGTGCCTAGCACACAGTAGGAATGTAAAAGATGCTTATTGACTAACCAAAAAGAGATGGGGTGTGTGTATATATAATAATGTATACATAGAAAAGTAAATACAAAATGAAAAAGTGATTGCAAAATATAAAACATGCCAAGTGTTTTCCAAAGGAAATGGCAAAAGTAACAAGGAGATTAGGATAGGACTCATGTGAGAGGTGGAAGTTGAGCTGAACTTTCAAGGAACTTAGGGATTGTTTATGGTAGAAATGAGGGGAAAAAAGGCATTCCAGGCATGAGGTACACCCTGGGCAAAGACAAAGAGATGGGAGATGGAATATTGTGCGTAAGGAGATTGTGAAGGAGAGTAATATGCAACAAGCCTGGAACAGTGGGTTGGAGCAAGATTGTAAGGACTTTACAATTCAAACAGGAGAATCTGTATTTTATCCTAGAAGAAAGAGTGAGCCGCCAAAGCTTTCCAGTTCAGAAAGAGGACGATTAGGACTATGTTTTTGGCATATCGATTTGGCAGGTGTGTAGGAAACGCTAGGTGGCACCATAGTGCACAGAGCACCAGGCCTGGAGTCAAGAAGACTCATTTTTCCGAGTTCAAATCTGTCTTCAGACACTTATTAGCCGCTTGGCCCTGGACAAGTTACTTAACCCTGTTTGCCTCAGTTTACTCATCTGTAAAATGAGCTGGAGAAGGAAATGGCAAATCACTCTAGTATCTTTGCCAAGGAAACCCTAAATGGAGTCACAAAGAATAAGACAAAAGTGAAAAACGATCTACGGAAAAAGCATTGGCAAGGGATAGAAACAGATAAGGAGGTTGATTGGAAGGTTTTTACAGTAGTT
This sequence comes from Gymnobelideus leadbeateri, assembly GCA_011680675.1. Lineage (NCBI taxonomy): Eukaryota > Metazoa > Chordata > Mammalia > Diprotodontia > Petauridae > Gymnobelideus > Gymnobelideus leadbeateri. The sequence goes on from WOXC01006227.1 coordinate 176,689, forward strand.
CAGGTGAAACATGATGAAATCCTGAACTAAGACAGAGGCTGTATGAGAGGAGAGAAGAGAATGGATGGAACAGGAGCTGTGGGCTTGGTGACCAGCGGGATGTGGGGCGTTGGAGGAAGAGAGAAGAGCCACTGTGACCCTGGGTGCATAGAAGGATGGAGGTGCCTTCCACGGAAATGGAGAAGTCTGGAGGGATTTGGGGGAAAACACAAATTCCACTTTGTGCACGTGGAGCTTCAGATGCGTCTCTGACATCCAAGCAAAGGTGTTCAGAGGGCATTTGGTCATATGGCACTAGAGGTCAGGCAAGGGATTAGGGCCCAAATTAGAAATCAATGGCATCTGCATACAGATGATGGTTAAACCCATGGGGACCAATGCTATTACGGAGAGAGATGGCCTAGGACAGAGCCTTGAGAAACACCTGCACTGAGGGGGCAGGGTGGAAGGATTATATTTATTATATATTATCAATATTAAATAACAAGCAAAGGAGATTGAAAAGGAGAAATCAGACAGGAAGAAGCAAAACCAAGAGAGAACACTGTTCACAGAAGCAAAGGAAAGAGAGGGTCCAGCTACAAAGGGGGAGGTGGGTTCCTCAGTTTAAAAAACTGCAGAGAAGGGGCAGTTCTGTGGAACGGTGGATGGAGTACCTGCCCTGGAGTCAAGAGGACCTGAGTCCAAATTTGGTCTTAGAGACTTACAAGCTGTGTTACCTTGGGCAAGTCACTTAACCCCAATTACCTTTTCTTTTTTAAGAGACTGGAAAAGAAAAAAAATAACTGCAGAGAAACCGAGGAGAAGAGAACTGAGGGGTGGGAGGGAGAGCCATTAGGTTTGGCAGTTAAGAGACTGCTGATAGCCTTGGAGTTATCTACAAGGAACTTCCTCAAATTTGTGAGTAAAAGGCATTTTCCAATAGGTAAGTGGTAAAGGATGTGAATAAGTCATTTCTAAATGAAGATACACAATGAAACCTGCAATGAAACTCGGGTAAATCTATTACAGGGGAAGCGAGGAAGCCTGTCACGTAACAGAGAGGCGGATTTTATCACTACATTGTTAGGATGAAACCACTTAGATAATATTGTGTGAAGTTCCAGTGCTGATTCTGGAGTCAGCAAGGCTGGGTTCAAGTCCTGACTCTGACACATACTGAGTGACCATAAGCAACTCGATCTGCCTGTTTGCCTCAGCTTCCCCATCTGAGCCTTTCCTTCTAGGGTTGTTGTGAGGATCGCTAGGATCCCAGCTGTGAGATGCTTTGAAAACCCTGAAGCGCCTGGTAAATGCTGGCAATCATCGCTGTTAAGTCAACTTCCTGAGCTTCAGCTTCCTCAGGCACAAAACCCCGGCCATGTACATCTCACAGCGCCAGAAGCTCAGATGAAATCATGTACAGAAAGGAAAATCATTTTATAAATCTCAGTTATTATTTCTAGTTCTTATACTGTCAATATTAAACAACAAACTTAACATTACATATCCAACATTTACTATGATTTTTAGGTGGGGGATGCTTATTTTAAGTTTGTTTTCAATTTCTTTTAACAAAATCGTAGATTTACCAATGGAAGGGCAGCTAGGTGGCATGGTGGATGGAGCACTGGGCTGAGTTGAAATCCAACCCCAGATACTTTCTAGCTGTGTGACCCTGGGCAAGTCACGTGACCCCGTTTGCCTCAGTTTCCTCATCTGTCAAATGGGCTGGAGAAGGAAATGACAAACCCCTCCAGTATCTCTGCCAAGAAAATACCAATGGGACACAAAGAGTCAGACAAGACTGGGAAAAAAACCAGACAATTAAATGAGAGAGGGAAGGGGCTTCGGAAGTCATCTTGCCCAACCCCCTCATTGTACAGACAAGGAAACAAAGATGAAGCGAGGTCGAAGGTCACTCAGTGTCAAACAGGGAGCAAGCTGCAAAGCCAGGATTTGAACCCAGGTCCTTCGACTTCAAATCCTATTCTCTATACTGTGCTTTTGCCCTTTATGACATATATGAAAATTTTTACCCATCAGCAGAATTTATACTATAATGCCTATTTAAAAATTAAAACTAGGGGGCAGTGGGCTGGCACAGGGGATAGAGCAACTCCCCTAGAGTCGGGAAGACCTGAGTTTCAATCTGGTCTCAGACACTTAGTTGTCATGTGACCCTGGGCAAGTCACTTAACTCCAATTGCCTAAAAAGTAAAATTAAAACTAGAAAGGCCCCAATTCCCCAAAGCTGTCCCCATCTTGTTTCCAGAATAACTCAGATAGGAATCAATACCTGGAGAACAGCAGGGACTGGTGGGGGTTGGATCTTTTACTGATAAACAAGAAGGCTCTGGGGTGGTGGTGATGAAGGGCCAGAGGAGTCTACAGGAAGGTCACTTAGCAGAGGAACAGGGAAGACAAGAGAGGTGGAAAGTGAGAGACAGAAAACAAAGTTCCTTCCCACTGATCCTGACCTTTAATGTTTCTCTCAAGAACAATAGCTGACGGTTCCTTCCCCATCCCTCACTGGGCACTGGGGACTAGGGAGGAAAAACGCCAAGCTTAACGAAACCATCTGAGTCTCTTTCATTTTACTCCATCGATTCCCCTAACCCCAACTCTCAGGAAGGAAAAAAAAATCACTTACTATGTGCCATGCATTTTACTGATGTTATCTCATTTCACCATCACTACCCTGGGAGACAGGTGCAGTATTATCCCTATTTAACAAGTGAGAGAAGTGAGGCAGACCAAGGTTAAGTGACTTGTCTAGGGTCACACAGTGTCTGAGGTTAGATTCAAACTCGGGTCTTTCTATTCCAGGCTCGGTGCTCTATGTACTATACTCACTCTCAGGGACCTGAGCCCCTCTTCACTTTGGTAGTTTCTGAATCAGAGCCTAGATATAGAGCATCTAGCTAGCTCAGAATTTCCTTTGGCAGTGACCTCATTGACACCACAATAGCCCCTATTCCTTTCCATCCAAAGGAAAAAGGGGGAGCAGCTCCTAGCAGAAAGTCTTACTACCAGCTAACCAAGGATGAGACAGTTAGCTTCCAGTCCACAGATTCTTAACCATTTTGGGCAGCTTATGAACTCCTTTTCAGAATGATGTTTTGGGTTTGTTTTTGTTTTTTTCTTTTTGGAGAGGGGAGGGCAGGGCAATTGGGGTTAAGTGACTTGCCCAAGGTCACACAGCTAGTAAGTGTTAAGTGTCTGAGGTTGGATTTGAACTCAAGTCCTCTGACTCCAGGGCCAGTGCTCTATTCACTGAGCCCCCTAGCCGCCCCCAGAATGATGTTTTTAAATACATAAAATAAAATGCTTATGATTACAAAGAAAATCAGTTATGCTGAAATACAATCATTAATATATGATGATAGCTAACATTTATATAGTCCTACTATGTGCCAGCACCCTGCTGAGAACTTTACAGTTATGATCTCATTGGACCCTCACAACAACCTTGGGAAGTGGGTATTACTATTATCCCAATTTTACAAATGGAAAAACTAAGACTAAGTGGTTTTCCCAGGATCCCATAGCTAGCGTGGAAGGAGAATTCTAACTCGAGTCTTTCTGGCTCCAGGACTCATGCTCTATCCACAGTGCTACCTAGCTACCCTTAGTAATAAGCTCCTAGAGTAATAAGGTTCTAAGAGAAACCCTACACACTGGTGCTTTCTATATCTTCTATCTTGAGCTGAATGGGGAAGTTAGAGTTCATATAGCCCAACCTCTCATTTTCCAGATGAGGAAACTGGGACTCAGAGGGTATAAATTACTTGCTTAGTCCAAGGTTACATAAAGTCAAGGTTCAAACCCAGTTCCCTTAGATTGCCTTATTTTATTTTTTCCTTACTTTGACTTAATTTGTTGGTCCCAGCACTCTCACCCCAAGACCTGAACTTTCTCCCTTAGTCATGTTTCCAAAGGCAAAGGTTGAGCCAGGGCTGGGAGCTAGAAAGGTCTGCTGCTGCTGCTGCTGCTTCCATCAGCCCACCAGAGTGGGCTGGAGGTCAGGAGAACTGACTCTTATCCTCCCTTGCTCTTTGGACAAAACTCTTCCGTTTGCCAAACTGTGCAGCGGGAAATCACTCACCTTGCTCCATCATGGCTTCTCAGAAGAACTCAACGTTCCAGATCTGTAAGGAAATTAGAGATAACTTGGTCCAACTTCCCCTTTTTATAGATGAGGAAATTAAGGTCTATGGAGAGCAAGTTTCTTCCCCCAGGCAACAAAATTAATTCATGTCAGTGATTGGACTGAAAACCAGGTCTCTCAAGGTCCAGTGTCAAGGCACCCCCAAAGTTACCATTTCTTTTTTTATTTTAAAGTAAGTTTTGTTGAAGTCTTTTGTCTTGACAACAGTAATCTCTGGAAAAAGGATTCCCCTATTGTTGCCCCACCCTAACAGACCAGATTGATCCTCTCTTGTAACAAAAAACCCCAGTTAAATCCAAACACTGGTATAATGACTGGAGTTAACAAAGGCATACACAATTCTGCCCTAGTATTCCCCCACCATCTGTAGATAGGTGTAGCAGCAACCACACTGGTATGCCCAGGATGGCTGCTAGGACAGGTTCTCAGATCTGCTTTACTAGGAAAGATAGCTGTTTAAGGGGTCAATAATCTTTTTTAATTAGGTTCACTAGTTCAGGGGAAAAGTCAGCACCCCAAACTTCAGAAAAATACAAACAGAGAAAATACAAGCAGAGAAATAAATACCAACAGACAGGGCTCTGACTGTCTGAATCAAAGCAATATTGCTATACACTTTACATACATCCCTGGATCGAGAGAGCCTTTACATCTGAGTAGTCAGGGAGCTCTGAACATATGGACACTCAGAATCTCAACCAGGGAATCACAAGATCCTTTTCTTTTCTTTTTTTAAGCAATTGGGGTTAAGTAACTTGCTCAAGGTTACATGGCTAGTTATTTATTTATATGTGGTGATAATTTTCTGATGCCGGAACCAATCCCATATTGTCCTGACTCTGGGACTGGCACTCTTACTCACTGGGCTACCTAGCCGCCCCTATAAGATCCTTTTCATAAGCAAACCCCCAAAGCAAAATACCAAGTCAGAGTGTATATATATGAGATATATATATATATATATATATATATATATATATATATATATATATATATATATATATATATATATATATATATATAGAAAGTATCACAACCCTCCTGACTCAGTGCCTAATCAGAAATTAGCAAAAGGAGTGAAAGCCCACAAGCAAGCCTCCCCTAAGCAAGTTTCCCTTAATGGGGTTCTACTTGAGGCCTATTAATGTTCAGGGAAGCTCTTTTGTCCCATTAACATCACAGTAGGACAAAAGTATGTTTCAATATCCTTTCCTTTCTGGTCACCCCTCCAACTCTTTCCCATTTCACAAACAGAAATAGAGCTTCAGAAAGAACACAGTCGCCCATCTAACACTATCAGTGGGCATCAGGGATAAGAAATGGGAACTGGAGTCTAGGTCCCTTGATTCCTGATTCACTCTAGTATTCTGGCAGAGACAGAAGCAAAAAGGCCCTAAGTTGAATCTCTGCTATGGGAAAGGAAGGGCAGGAGAAAAATTGGTGGAGAAGGGATGTGTTAGGTCAGGGATGTGTTGATAAATATTAATAACTGGGCTCTCCTGGAAAAATATTTTACACATATGGTTTAAATTTAATCTGCTTTCTTGCCATTCTCTTAAACCTAGTGACAATCAACAAAACAGGAGAATTGTAGAGACTGCTGATTTCTGAGGTATAAATGCCCACACTGAAAATTTAACATAGGCACTCACAAATCCAGGCAGAGCTGGCTCCAGCAGACCCTTGTGACTGACCCACACATTCAGGGTGTGTGGCAACAAGGAGACTGAGGTTGTTCACTCACAGTACATTCTAAGGATCTCTCCCACTGATCGCTCTTTTGCCCTCTTCATTGTTAGACTACAACGGAGGGGCAGAGGTGAACATAATTGTGGCAGAGAGAATGTGTTGGCTGGCAGAATGATGGATCCCTCATCGAAGGTGTGGAAAGGCTAATGATTCTTACTCTGTGGGTGGGGAAACTGAAGAGAGAGCCCCTTATTTCAGATGAAGCACTAACAACAGTATCATTAGCCACATGGGAAGAGAACAAAGCCCAAGCATCCCTTCTCTCACAGTAAAGGTCTACTGAGAAGCACTAGCCTCAGACTGTGGCCAAATAATATTAATTACTGCTCACATTTTTAATTTAAGATTTACAAAGCACTTTCCTTCCTCATAACCCTCACCATTTTATAGATGAGGAAACTCAAGCCTGGAGAAGCCAAGCAAGTGAATGGAAAAACTGGGATTTGAACCTTGTCCCTCTGACTCCAAATCCAGTATACTTTCTCCTATGACATGTTGGCTCCTGGCCTATTTACCCATTTGTAAAATGAGAGACTTGGAGGTGATTGTCTCTAAGGCCCCTTTCAGCTATAAATCTATGTTACTGTCTGATCTTGTGAGCTAGGCAGCCTGCCTTCCAGATTCAGTTACCTCCAGCCCAGGACCTATTAATTAGCTGTTTGACAATAGGCAAAGGATCTCTGGGCCTCACTCAATTTCTTCTGTGCAATGAGAGGGTTGGCCTGGGTGATTTTAAACAGCCCCCTGAGTTCTATCATCATACAGCTCCATCATCCTACCTAAAATTGTAGCCTGTGTACCTGAGAAGGCCTTAGGCAATTAACCAAGGTTGACAGTGCCCATGAGCATCTCATCCTACCCTGGTTGGTCATTTTTTTTTTGTTCCCCATACTAGGACAAAACTGAAGCATGAGTTACATTTATAGGAATAGGGGCTGACATGCCACACAAAATTCTGAGAATAATAGGTGTGGTGGTATCTTTCCCTGAAGGAACTCTGAGAGTGCCACCCAGATGACCTCATTCTGTCTCACAGCTTCCCTGAGAGGGAGGCAGGGTCAATCTTGGTAATTGTACCCATTTTATAGGTTGTACAGTGAGTCAATCAGTTTCAGAGTAGAGTCTAGAATGCAGGTGTTTTGAATATCATCTTCAAGGCTCTGAACTTTTTTTGAGTATAAGGACTCTTAAAATTTCACGGGTCCTCACATGATAGTGGTGACATTATTAATATCTGTTGATTGTAAAAATATAATGTCAATGCCTGGAACTTATTTGGATATTAAACTCTTTGAAGTCACATATCACATATGTTTCAAAACCTATCTTAAATAATCAGTTTTATAATTTTTTTTTGTTGTTGTTGTTTATTTTCAATAGTTGCAATCAATTTATTAAAAGAGATGATTGGTTAGGCATCTGCAATGGTGACTTCAACTTCTACACCTGGTTCAATGCTGATAGAAGTGATCTGTTTAACAATTTCAAAAGGACTGTGCAAATCAATAAGGCATTTGTGGATTCTCATCTGGAACCGATCCCAAGTCTTTGAACCTTCACCGCAAGGAGTTTTTCTAGTTGTGATTCGAAGTGTCTTGGTGGGCATTTGAACAGGTCCCTTCACTTCCAGGTTCTTCTCTTTGGCTCCTCTGATGAGGTCGGCACACACTTTCTCGAGTGATTTCACGTTGCGGCTGGTAAGGGTGATCCGGATCCGGTGAATGGCCACTTTGGACTCCACAAGGGTCTTGCCGGTGTCTTTGAATGCCATGGCGGCGGGGCGGCTTCCTGACCGACTTATTCCTGGTGAGAGCGAACAGCGGTGAGTCAGGAGGTAGAGAGGCAGAGACTGCCAACTCCAAGCAGCTGTGGTGGCGATACCTTCACCAAAGAGTTATAAGTTGTTTTTTTTTTGATGCAAAGATATTTCCCCCAATTAACAGTTTTTCTTATTCTAGTTACATTGATTTTGTTTGTGCAAAAGCCTTTACATTTTTATATAATAGAAATGATCCATTGTATCTTTCCAAAAAGTTTTACTATTGTCTTTTGACTTTATGTCACAGTCATTTCTGCAACTACTACTCTTCTAATCCCTCAAGATTAAACCGTCCCTTATAACAAAGAAAAATAATTAAGCAAAAATACCATATGCAGTGTCCATATTTGACCATGTTGACAGCCGTTTGCCCTAGTAGTACTTCACCTTTCTGACCTGATAAGGAAAATATACTTCATTAGCTATTTTCAGGGACTATTATTGATTTTTCAGTGCTTCTGAGTTTCAGTTTCCTTTTGTAATGTTATTTTAATTTATATTATTGTAATTGTGTATATTTTCCTTTTGGTTCTGCTTGTCCCAGTGGGTATCAGGTCATACAAAGGTGACCACATTTCTCTGTATTCATCATATTCATCTTTTTTAAACTGTATAATAAACTTATATTTATTATATATTATATTCATAATATATAATATATATTCTTATATAATAAACTTCTTTTATTATATATATCACAGATTTTCCCCCTGGTCATTTTCTACTTTATCCAGTTAATTACTACTACAAAGAATACTGCTATTCATGTGTTAGGATGTTGTAGCCTTTCAGACTTGTGATATAGGTTTCGTTGTGGAATCACCAGACCATAGAGTTTGAACTACTTAGTCACATTTTGCATAATTCCAAATTGACATTAAAAGCAGTTGGAGGGGCGGCTAGGTGGCTCAGTAAGTAGGGGGCTGGCCCTGGAGTCAGAAGGACCTGAGTTCGGATCTGGCCTCAGACACTTAACGCACACACAAATAAAAACCTAGCCGTGTGGCCTTGGGCAAGTTACTTAACCCCAATTGCCCTCCAAAAAAAAAAGCAGTTGGAACAATTCACTATTTCACCAACAGTGCATTATTATGTGCCTCTTTTTCCATATCCCTTTCAACATTAATTATTTCTGTTATTTCCATCTCCTTCACTGTGTGGCATATATTAAGCACTCAGTAAACACTTGTTGACTGATTCCTAGCTCTTTTCAAATCTACAGCGTATGAGGTAAAACTTTAAGAGTTTTTCAAATGTGCATCTATCTTATTATTAGCAATTTGGGACATGTTTTCATACTACCATTTATAGTCTGCAATTCTTCTTGTGAAAATGTTATGTCCTTTAATTGCTTAGTTAATGGGGAATGGCTCTCGATCTTATATAATTTCTTATATATCATGGATATTGGACTTTAATAAATGACATCTGATAGGACGAATTTTTTTTTAACCAACTGACTTGCCTTTTTTATTCTAGCTGCATTGGTTTTGTTTGTGTAAAGCTTTTTGATTTTATGCAATATAAACTCTTTTATCTTTTATGGTCATCTCTTCATTGATTAAAAATTCTCCCTCTAATTACAGAGCACTTGAAAACTACTTGCTTCTTTATTTTTTAAATGATGTGATCTTTTACATCAATTTGAAGTATATTCTGGTATATGGTATAAGTTGCAATAAACCTAATTTTTATTGATCTGCTTTCTAGTTTTCTCAAAAGTTCCTGTCAGAGGGGGAATCTTTCCTCCAATGGGCTGTGGTCTTGGGTTTACCAAACACTAGGCTACTGTGTTAAAATAATTTTTTTTCTCTTTCAGGATCCTTTTCCCTGACCTTACCCATCTCCTATCTCTGTACATTCATACAAGCTGTGTCCCCACCCTTAAAATTCATTCCTTTCTGGTATCTGCCTTTCAGAATCCCTGTCTTCCTTCAGTACTTAGCTCAGGCTTCTACCTTTCCATGAAGTCTCCCCATTATTCCTTCCATGCCCGAGTAGGCTCTATCCTTCCTTTTGCCATATGAAACATCATTTTGACATGGGCAGGAGCAGTGTTTTGTGTGCCTCTTAGGGGTTAGGGCTTGAACAACTACCCTGAATGCAATATCTGTTCAAGACACAAGCAGTAGTCCAATATTGAATTGCTCCAACTAATTCCAACTCTGCATGTATGGAGGGCTCCTGTGGTCCAGTCCTGAACACCTTGTTCACTACCAGCTGAGTATGTCAGACCACAATTCCCCACAGGTGCTCTTCTCAAGTTTCTGCTTAGGGTTGCTAATCTGAAGGTATGTTGTTGGGTTTTTTAAAGCACAAACTTTATTTGATATCTTATTTTTCCCCAGTTTCATGTAAAATAATTTTTGACATTTATTTTTAAAACTTTAGTTCCAAATTCTCTCCTTTCCTCCCTCCCCTCCCAATTAAGAAGGCATGCAATTTGATATAGGTTATACATGTGTAGTCATGCAAAACATATCCATAATAGTCATGTTGTGAAAGAAAACACAGACAAAAAAAAAACAAAGTAAAAAAATATGTTTCAATCTGTATTCAACACCACCAGTTCTTTTTCTGGGGATGGAGAGCATTTTTCATCAGAAGTCCTTCAGAGTTGTCTTGAATAGTTGTATTGCTGAGAAGAGTTGTCATTCACAGCTGGTCATCTTACAATATTGCTGTTACTTTGTATGCAATACATTTCACTTTGCATCATCCCATGTAAGTTTTCCCAGGTTTTTCTGAGAGCATCCTACTCATCATTTCTTATAGTAAAATAGTATTCCATCATAATCACACACCACAACTTATTCAGCCATTCCCCAATTGATGGACTTCCCCTCAACTTCTAATTCTAAACCCCCAGGAGAAAGTTGCTATAAATACTTTTCCACATATAAGTCCTTTTCCTATTTATTTTTTATTTCTTTTGAGATACATACCTAGTAGTGGTATTGCTAGGTCAAAGGATATGCATGTTTTTTTAATAACCCTTTGGGCATAGTTCTGAATTCCTCTACAGAATGGTTCAATCAGTTCACAACTCCACCAATAATGCATTAAAGTCTTGTTTTTCCCACCTCTCCTCCAACATTTGTCAATTACTTTTTCTGCCCTATTAGTCAATCTAATAGGAATGAGGTAGTTGAAGGTAGGTTTTTTAAAGGTCTTTAAAGGCCTTGGCAACATAATGAGTATAAGGGTGAGAGACAGTGAGGAGTAACTATGAGTTTGAGGAATTAGAAGGCTAGTGGTGCCCTTGACATTAATATGGAAGTTTGGAAGACAGAAGAGTTTAGGGGGAAAGAAAATTTGTTCAGTTTTGGACATGTTGAGTTTGATATGTCTATTGCAATTCAGTTTGAGATTTCTAAAAAGCAATTAGAGAAGTAAGACTGGAGTTCAGCAGAGGCTTTAGGGCTGGATAGGTAGATTTGAGGATCATCAGCATAGAAATGATAATTAAATCCACAGAAGCTGATAGCTGAAGTAGTTGAGAGGGGTCCAGAAGCCAGATTATAAGGGGCTGTAAGAAGAGAGTGAGAGGAGGGGAATTGGAGGCATCTATTGTAGATGACTTTTTCAAGGTATTTAGACACAAAGGGCAGGAGAGATATAGGATGATAATTAGTGGGGATAGAAGGATAAAGTGAGAAGTTTTTGAGGATAAGGGAGATGGGTATGTTTGTGGGAAGTAGGAAAGGAGCCAATAGAGATGGAGAGACTGAAGATAAGTGAGAGAGTGGGGATTACAGAGAGGATGATCTGTTGAAGGGAACAGGATAGAATGGGATCACTTGTGCATGTAGAAAGTTTTGCCTTGGCAAGGAGTAGGGTCACTCCTATGTGTGATGGGTGAAGAAAGAGATAGTAACCAAAGGCATCTGAGTGATAGGAAATGCGGAAGAAGGGAATAGATAGAGCTCTTGATGAATGGTCTCTCTCTCTCTCTCTCTCTCTCTCTCTCTCTCTCTCTCTCTCTCTCTTTAAGCATCTCTTTCTCTCATTTGAGAGAGAGGGAGAAGGGGGAAGCAGTGGAGTTCTGAGGAGGGATGAAAAGGTTTGGAAGATCTGATGTGGAGAGTGGGATAGTGAATCAATAAGGGAGATAGAATAGGATTGCCTAGCAGCAGTAAGGGCCCAGTTGAGGTTGTATAACATACATTTTTAGAATGGTTATGTGGTTTTCTCCAATTTCATTTAGCAGCACAAGTATAGGAGTAAAGGCCGTAGATGGTAGAAGGGATCCAATGCTGAGACTTGGCAGGGCATAATTGATGATATAAGGGGGTTAAGGATTCAAGAGAAGAGGATAGTATAAAGTTGAATTGGTTTACCAGAGGGTCAAGATGGGAAAAGAAGAAAGAATGGCTATTCTGGGGAGATGGCCTGGGAGAGAACCAAGGGGTCAAGTGATCAAGGGATTGAGGAGTTGAGGTAATATCATCAACTAAGCATTTTGGTCTCTAAATTAAAGAGTGTGTGGGGTGGTCTCTGTTTTCTTTCTTTTTGCTTTTTGGAGGGCAATTGGGGTTAAGTAACTTGCCCAAGGTCACACGGCTAGGTTTTTGTTTGTGTGTGCGTTAAGTGTCTGAGGCCGGATCCGAACTCAGGTCCTTCTGACTCCAGGGCCGACGCTCTACTCACTGCATCACCTAGCTGCCCCTGGTCTCTGTTTTCTATCATCTCCTTTGCCTACTGTTGGGATGGAGCTATAAAGACCACTTATTCATTATATTTATAGGCTTTTTTTCTCTCTCTTCAATGTCCATGTTCATCTATGTTGCTGCTTAGTGAGAATCTGGGCCTGACCTTGAAGGCCCCTATCAATACTCATCATTATTTACCATGGAGCAGGCAGTAGTAGCAGCAAAAAACCCAAAAAACACAACTAGTCTTTCATTTTAGAGAAAGTGGGTGGGAAGTGAGATTCTTGAGAAGACCCTGTCCAGCATGAACTCTGACATCTCCCAAATGAATTCAAGTCCAAGCCCAACCTGTCTGGGAGAGATTCAGGCTCAGTATTCTTCCCAATGCTCCTCAATGGAGCCTAGAAGGCTCAGGAACTTCAGATAAGACTCCAATGAAGCAGCTGACAGATACAGATGCAGCAACTACCTTAGGATTAGATAGAGCCTTTCTGCCCCTAAGAACCTTGTAGAGGAAGTTAGAGTTTCTTTGCCTGGCTCCAGTCCCATCAAATGATGGCCTTGTCCAGCCATACTAGATCCCCTGTGATGTATGTGGCTGGACATGCAAAAAATTATCAAGGACCAAAAATTTGTCCATGTGGAATGTTAGCCCATCTATTCACTTTCTTGCTAATCCAATATGGGTTGACTACTGCCCAATTCTAACTGGAATGGCATCAATAACTAGAACTGACTTTAGGGATGAGCTTGGCATGTGATCCTTAAGGCCATGGGATTTGTGGGGGGTCCCTTCTGTGATAATTCCATGGAAAACATGACACCCAGTTGGTAGGTGGTCACCAGTTAGAAGACCCCATGCTAGGATCACAGTGATGGAAAAGCATCATGGTACTAGAAAGACAGGTGATGAAAGTGACTCAATTCTTGAATGACACTTTGGCCTCACATAGGTTAGCCATGGAGTGATCTAGAGATACACAGATGCTATTTAGGTATAGTCAGTTTCCAGATGACTTTGTGACTTTAGCTAAACTCAGGGATCATGGTGACCATATGGACATTGTCCAGGGACCTATAGATAGCACACACTGAATGGAAAAACTGAGGCTTAGAGAGGTTGAGTGACTCAACCAGGGTCAAACAGTTAATATGAGCCTGAGTTAGGACTTGGACTCAAGTCTTCTTGACCTCGGTTCTACCCATTCTACCTCCTCACTGCAGTGCAAATAAAGATTTTTTTTTCTTTTTGGAGGGCAACTGGGGTTAAGTAACTTGCCCAAGGTCACACGGCTAGGTTTTTGTTTGTGTGTGCATTAAGTGTCTGAGGCTGGGAACTCAGATCCTTCTGACTCCGGGGCCAACGCTCTACTCACTGCGCCACCTAGCCACCCCTTAAAGATTTGTTTTAATGAAAGGTGGACTTAAGTGTATTTATAAACAATAGGGAAAGAACTAGAAGGAAGTGTCATTGAAGATTAGATAAAGAGAGAGGATGATCTTTGGATCAGTTTCCTGGAAGAGGCAGGAGGGGATTTAGGATATGAGTAGGGGTTATCCTTGGCAACTCTGTGACAGGAACAAAGGAAGGGAGGACTGTAAATCTGTGATTCTAGGGTAACACCAACTTTAGGTTACTTTCCCAACTTCTATTCACTCTTGTGGGTTGGGTACCCAGAAGGCAGATGCTACTTGAGGGTTCTAAAGGTAAGTTTATGTATCCTTACTCCTAACACTGTAGTTCATGAGCCACAGCCAGTGTGTTTCTTATTAAAAATCAGTCAATAGAGTTGTTTAACTTTTAGCAAAGGGATTTATTTACTTCAATGTCACAGCAAGAATAGAAGTTACAAACCATCCCCTCATGAGCCAGAAGTTTTCACTCACACAAATGCCAAAAACATCTGCTGAAAGAGTGGGCTGAAACTCAAAGTATGATGGCAGTGAAGCACACCTGTAGATGGGGCTCTGCGTGGCAGAGACAACTCAAAGCTCCTGGTGCTATGGCATCTGGAAGTCACTTTTCTCTTCATAGAATCCTCACCCTAGGTTCTCTGGGTCTGTGCCTCAGTTAATAGGTGTGCTGTTTGACTATCTCTCCATATCTACATCTATCTAGAATGGGTATTTCAGCTACCTGGTGAATGCAATGTCACCCACTGTCCCAGTAGTTCCATCTTAAGGTTATAAGGCTGATGGGGGGGGGGGGAGAAGGTATGGGTGGGGAGGGCAGGGCAAGGAGAAAAAAACTGCCTCTGTCCAGTCCAGGGTTAAAACTCCCTAAACTGCTCCAAGACTTAACTACCTTGAGTTCTTTGGGGCTTAGCTATTTAAAGCCCCAGAGGCATAGCTAATTTGTTTTCTTAGACAACTGGTCATTCCCTTTTTTACTCAATCAGAAAGGTGTTAGCTTCTGATAAAGGGATCAGGGTATAGAATCATCTCTATAATGAGTTTAATACCTCATTAATACTTGATGATTATATTCTTGGTCTTCTGTGACTGTATTAACTGATATGAGGACGAGAATCCCTACCCTTTTATTCTGGTTGTATGACTTCCTTTCATACCATTCAACAGCATAGTTATAGGAACGGAAAATAAGTACAGTGGGGATGACCCAGAGATGAGAACTGGCAAGGTATGTGAATGACAGAATGACAAAAGGATGAAGAATTAAAGGGTGAAGGGCAGTATTTAGTTGCCCTGATTATTGTTATTTATCCTGCATTTTTTTAAGAGGACCAATGACATCACTGGGTAATGTCTTGACTTGCCCATGAATTGGATTTAAGTGAGGCAAGGCTCAGTCAGCCTCACTCTCTCTTCCTGAGTCATTCAAGTCCAGTGGCAAGATGAAAGTCAAGATGCTGGTGATGGCCTGAGATGCCTGGGTGGTTGACCTTGGCATCTTCTATCTCTAACCAAGTTGTGCCTGCTTCAGACACTTTCATAGCTGTTGGAACAAATTGTTCTCATCTGCCCATTTTGCTGAGGGAGTCTTCACATGCTAGAGCTAGACAGTCTCATTACTCACCTATGGGTTTGAGACCTGTTGGTTACCCTCAATCTGGTTTAGCCTATCTGTCGAGAAGGTTTACTACTGTGTGGTCACTACACATGCTCCAGCTTCTTGGAACCTGCAGGTGAGAGTTGGGTGAAGGTGGACACCAAAGGTGTATGAATAGCCCTGAAAAGGGCTCAGCGAGCCCTCACACCAGAGGTGCTAATCCTCCCTGAACACACCCCAAATACACACCCCTCCCCAGTTATTAATTATAGGGTCAAGACTGTGAAGGGAGCAAATTGAAGACAGAAGTGGTAGATTATCAAAACAGGAATGGATGGCTAGATTGAAGGCCAGATTGAAAACGAAGACAGTTTAGTAGGAGTAAGGCAGGGGGAAAGCAGATGGACAGAAGACTGTGATCAGAGAGGCAATTTTTAGAGTTGAAGATGAAGAAGCAATCATAATTATGGGTTATTGTGAGAAATAAGGTCTGAAACCCCAATGGGTGGCCAGGCTCATGGCAGTGGAGAAGGTTAATAAAATTGGGAGGACAGATGTTTAGGGAGATATCAGTGTGTAAAATGGAGGAGCACCAGGGCAGGGGGTGGAGTGGAGAGAAAGACTAGGACCAGTCTCTGAGCTCTTTGACAGAGGCAGAGTGACCTGAAAGTGATCACAGTAACAGATCTGGACAGGCTGAGACAAACAGATAGAGTGGTTGTCAAGGATGGAGAAGTCATAGAATGAAGGTGGTGGATTGTCTATTATAGTAGTGAGGAAAAAGGAGAAGCTTCAGTCCTTTTCCTAGGTCATCTAGGGCTTAGGGCATGAGCAAAGGTACAACCTGTACTAAAGAGGGTGTCCAGGCATGAGGATATCTCTCTTTCTGAAGAGAATCAACTTTCAGTGAGGATAAGAAAATGGAAAGAATAAAAGATGAAGAGGTCTAGGATGAGGAGAGGTGGTTAACAATAGAGCAAGAGTTCCAGAAGGCATAAAGAAAAGGTAGGGCAGAGAAGGATTGTAACTTGGTAGAGCTGAGCTGGGTACAGATGAATGTGAGAGTAGTGGTAATGGGGGGAAAGGATTTTCCCCCTCAGTAAATGACATCTCTGAATCACAGGCATTAAGGGCACAGATGAGAACTCGCTAGCTATAGGACTAGAGAAATACCTGCTCATTGAATCTCTCATACTCCTGTGTCCTTTAATGATAGAGTGCAAAGGTGGTAAGAGGCAGGGGCAAACTCTGAATCTAGATCACACCTGCCAGTCCACATCCTTTGATCTTTTCCAAAAGGATACCATGAGAGACTCTGCCATGTCTGTGGATACTCTACCTATGGAACCTGCCTCATCTACCACTCAAGTAACGTCCAAAAAAAGAAAGGAAACAAAGTTAATCTGGTATGCTTTGTTCTTAATAAGTCCATGGTAATCACCAATTCTCTTTCTAAGTATTCACAGACCATATATTTACTAAACCATTCCAGAATTTAGCAAGAATTTATATCATGCCCTCTGGCTAAGAGTTGGAAGGGACTACTTTTGTCTCTCATTAGGTCCACAATTTTTCCATCTCCAGTCTCTCGGCACCTTTCCTATTCTCCAAGGTTACTCTACAATCATTGACATTGGCTCAGCAATCAAACTAGCAAGTTCTTTCTGTACCCTGAGGTATTGAAGCTCATCAGGCAAAGTGAACTCTTGGGGTGAAGCTAAATACGCTCTTACCATCTCTTTACTTATTTTGCTTTCCATTTTTATGCTACCTTTACTATTCTTTGAAACTTTTTTTTTCTTTTTTTATTCTTATGAACTTGACAAATGAGCAAACTTGAACATTTTCTATACAAGAAGGATAGAAAGAGACCTGTATATAAAATTATGAATCTCCATAATCTCTCTCTCTCTCTTCCCCCCTCTTCCCCCCTCCCCCACCACAATAGTTTCAACACAGCCCTGCTGATCTGTATTTTGAACTTCCCTCTGCTTTCTTCTTCTTCTTTCTTTCTTTCTTTCTTTCTTTCTTTCTTTCTTTCTTTCTTTCTTTCTTTCTTTCTTTCTTTCTCTTCTTGGTGTCAAATCACTACTCACTCCTCCAACTCCTTCCTTTCTCTCCCCAGCAAAGAAAAAAAAAAATCCCCTTGTATAACAAATAAGTATAGTCATACAAAACAAAGCCACACATTGGTCTTATCTGACAACATATGTTTCATTCTATATCTCTAGTTCATCCCCTCTCTGCCAGTAGGTTGGATCATTGGTCTTCTGGGAATCATCAGTTCTCTGGAGTTCTCTTGATTATAGTTTCTAAATCTTTTTGGTTCTTTTCCTTGACAATGTTGGACTTGCTATGTAAATTGTTCTCCTGGTTCTGTTCACTTTACGTGGCATCAGTTCATATAAATTCCCATCTTTCTCTGAACCATCCTCTTTTATCATTCCTGCAGCACAATAATATTTCATTATATTCATTTATTATCATGTGTTCAGTCACACTCCAATGGATAGGTACCTCCTCAGTTTCCAGTTCCTTAATACTTAAAAAGAACTACCATAAAATTGTTTTTGTACATACATATCCTTTTCTTCTTCCTTTGATCTCTTTGGGGGTATAGACCTAGTAGTGGTACCACTAAGCCAAAGGATAAGCAGAGTTTAATAGCTTTTGGGGACATAGTTCTAAATTGCTTTCCAGAATGGTCTGCCTAGTTCACAGTTTCAACAACAGTACTTTTGTGTACCTGTCTTTCCATTGCACCTCTACCTTTGGCATTTTTAGCATTTTGGCATTCATTCTTTCCCCTCCCATCTTTCTCAATCTGATAGGCGTGAGGTCAAATCTCAGCGTTCTTTTCAATTGTTTCTCTCAAATTATTAGTGATTTTGAGGGTTTTTAAAAAAATATAGTTGCTGCTTGCTTGCATTTCTTCTCTTGTTCATGTTCTTTGACCATTTATCTATTGGGAAATGGTTCTTATTTTTCTATATTTAATTCAATTTCTTAATTTTCTTGGATATCAGACTTTATTAAAGACATTTTTTCCCCAGTTAATCTCTTTCCTTCTAATTCTAACTGTAATTAATGTATTTATTACTCTCACTAAATCTCCTGGCTCAGTTTTCTAGTCTGGAGTTTGGCTCAGTTTCAGTTTAATAAGTTTCACCTATTAAACAAGGGAAAGGAGGTGAAAAGAGGTAAAATTATTAATACAAGGTCATGTGACATGAAGGAATGGCTTAGAAAAGTCCTAGTTGCCCCTCCTCCTTCCTCCTGCCCCAGACAGCCACCAGTGTTCTGCTCATTGAGAATGGGATATGTCATTTTGATGCTAAAGGGATGAAGTGCCCTGGCCCTAGCACAAAGAACGCCCAAGATGTCAACTCGCACTTTACTAAGTATCATTTTGCACATTTGCTTCATAGAATTTTACTTGCTTTTCAGTTCATATGGCAGTTTAGGATAAAAGATGCTGGATTCAGGATCACCAGACCTGGGTTGAATCAGGATCCACACTCCATAGGGGAACTTAGACAAGTTACTTTTTATCTCTGGGTCTTGGTTTTCTCTTCTGGAAAACAAGAGTTTGAGGGATGATTCTCAAGTTCCCTTCTACTTCTAGTTCTGTGATTCTGCCCACTTAGAACTGGATATGCTTAACTCTGCCCTTCTCACTTCACCTCAACCTGGATCCTATTTCTTTTCCCCTAGAAACCCCAGCACCAATCTCACCAACTCCCTCCTTATCTAGTTCTTCCCTCTTCTACTTCTTAGATTTAGATTTAGAGCTAAAAGGGGCCTTGGAGGCTACCTCTTCTTAATGCCCTTAATTTTTACAGATGAGGAAACTAAAGCACAGGGAGATTAAGTGACTTGTCCAGCTTCACACAGGTAGTAAGTACTACAGGCAGGATTTGAAGCAAAGACCTCTGATTCTAGAGTTCTGGCCCCTAGCTCTTGTGTCCCTCCTTGACAAAGCCCCCATACCCCATTAATTTTCCTCTAGTGATTCCTAATTCTTTTCCAAAACATGTCTTTCCATTTGATGAATGTATCTGGCTGGTCTGAGCCCACCTGGAAAAATTCATGGCCCTGTGATATCTAGGCCACCTTCTAGGCCACCTACTACCTCTCTGGAACTCAGTCAATGGTAAGGGAAGCTCAGGTTAAGACAGATTCTCCTGGGACTGGCAAAGAGGTAGGTTCCAGAGACGTACAACAACTGTTTAATCAAAGTTCACTGCCAACTAATCAGCTGGGTAAGGCCCACAAAAGATCCTGATAAGCTTCGAGGAGAGTCTCCATCTTTGAACCTTGGTCTTAACTTGTGTAGTATTTTAAAAAATCTCCTAGCTCTGTTCTTTCCTGGATTAAGATAATTAGGCTAAACATTCTAGAGCTGGAAGGAACTAAAAGCAATTTAGTTGAGGCCCAGGGACAAGTAGCAAGCATCAGAAGTGGGATTTGGATGCAGATCCTCTAAATCTGAAGTCAGCACATTTTCCTGTGAACCAAGCTGCATGCTGGTCCTTGGGTGCATCACTGCTGCCTCCTTGGGCTGGGCTTTTAAAGGCTGTGGTAGATGATGGGGATCCTGTATAGGATGGAAGGCTCTAGATCACAAAGGATCCCCCAATTCTAGAGCACACTCTAGAATAGTTATTATTATAGCATAATAATTTAAACATGGCCTTGGGTGGGGGGAGTGAGCCACCCTAGAAGGGGTGACCTTGTGTCAGTCATGCAAATCAGCATTGATTCTACACGCACTGCTCCTAAGCCAAGTCAGAATTGGATCTTTCCATTAGGACACAGGGAAACAAGCTTCAGAATGCATGGATCAATTAACATCCCTTCCATCTAGTTTCTCTTCCTTTTCTTAGGAATCTACAAATGAACGAGGAGGGGAAAATAAGGATATATTTGGAGCTGGAAGGAGCCCTAGAGATCCCTGAGTCCAACTGCTTCATTTTTCAGCTGAAGAATTTAGACTCCAAGAAGTCGGGTGATTTGTCCAGAGTCACAAAGCTAGACAATGCCTGAAGAGGGCTTTGGACATAGGTCTTCTTGCCTCTATGTCCGAACACTCTCTGCTACGCCATAAGACTTTTCTGGGAAACTCTTGAGTATTCCCTCCAAATGTGCCAGGAATCTTTTCCATTTTTATTTGTATTTTCCACCTCTACTATTTTTTGTTTGTTTTCTGTGTCTTTTTTTCTCAAACCTCCTTCTACCATACTGTAGAGGTGGCTCTGGATGCTCTACCAAGTGAAAGCAAGTGCTTATAATTCAATCAACATTTATTATGTGCCTATTGTGTACCAGCCTCAAGAAAATCCTGCCACGCTGGAAAGGCTTCCACTAAGACTGGGGATTGGATAGTATATCAGTGGTTTGGGATTCCAACACAATCCAATAAGCATTTGTTATGTGTTTATTATATGTAAGACCCTAAGGACACAAAGACAAAATGAAAAATAGCTCCTGCCCTCAAGGAGCTTACATTCTACTAGGGAGATATAACATGTAAACAGACAGATAAGAACAGGATAACTTGAAGTAGAAGGAGCCGGCATTAACAACTAAAGGGATCAAGAAAGGCTTCCCCTAGGAAGTAGGACATAAGATGAGGATTCTAGGAGGGAGGCCAATACAAGCACAAAGAAAAGTCTAGGGGAGACACAGAAAGGGGAAATGGAATATTTACCAATGTAGGGAACCTCAAGTCAGCCTGTTTGACTGGAAGATGGATTGAAGGAATGGAAGCAATGTGTAATATGATTAGAAAGCTAGTCTGGAGCCAGACTGTAAAAGACTTTAAATGACAAGATAAAAAAATGCATTTGATCCATCTAATAGGGAGCCTCTGAAGCTTCTTGGGCAGGGAAGTTGTATGGTGAAACTTGGGTTTAGGGAGAGTTATTTTGGCCAATGGGTGAAAGATGGATTGATGGACTGGAAGCTCAACTTATGTGAGGGCAAATGTTTTTCAATAGAAAATTATATACAATGGATGAAGAATCTTTTTGGCTATAGGAACTCATGAGGAACCTACTAAGAGATAGAAGGGGTACAATTTGCATTAGTGGAGAGAATATACACAAGAATGAATTTGGAAATACTCAAATGAACATCTTATCTCCAACTCTTTGAGGATATAGCATTTTTTCTTTGTGGTATCTTTTTTTTATCTTTAAAAAAGTTCTATGAATGCCTTTAAAAAAATAAAACTGGAAAATCACCTGATATATCCTTCCCCTGCCATAGAACATCTCCCATAATGAAGAACAATTAAACAATACCAATCAACAAAATAACCATGTCAAGAAGGGTATGTAGCATTTGATACCCATAATCCTTCACTTCCATCCCAAAAGGAGAGGTATGTATTTTATCTCAGTGTCTTAGCAATTTTTACATGTATCCTGGGCCTAGCACAGTTTTGTATATAGTAAGCTTAAATAAATTTTTGTTGAATGAAATTAAATGGAATAGAATGAAGAGTTAGGGATCCAGAGGAAGGGGTAAATATAGCTAAGAAGGAAGTCTTTAAAACATTTTTTTTATTCCCAAATGCTTTATTAAATTGTGGTTTACATCATTCATTTCTGCCAGATATTGAGTTACAACTTTTTTCCCCATTTTTCCCTACCCCCCACCCCAGAATAGCAGTCCCACAGGATATCCCCTCAACGAATCTTCTCTCTCCTATATCTTCTCCCATACCCTCCTCAACTCTCCCAGTAGGGCAAGGTGAATCTCCATGCCCCAATGCCTGTTCAACTTATTTCCCAATTATAGGCAAAATAGTATTAATAATAATATTTATACATTTTTACACATTTGATTTTAAAACTTTGAGCACATGGATTTAAAGCAAAAGTTCACTTAAAACAATCACTGATGAGAGTGACATGGAATTATAAGTGGTATTGCCACATAGAACAACAAAAAGTTACTGAGGAAAAAATGAGCCTGCAGACAGCTTGGTGGAAGATCCAGCTAAACCACAGATAATCCCAAGAGTATTTGTAGATAAAACCGAAAGGATAATAAAAAGATCCAGAATGGAACAGGTTCAACCAACAACTCCACTAAAACTGTTCTCTTCAAGTTCATCAATTATCTCTTAATTGATAAATCCAATGCCTTTTTTCAGTCCACATCCTTAACCTTTCTAGTTTTTGATGTTGTTGACCACATCTTTCTCCTAGATATTCCCCGTTTCCTAGGTTTCAATGATACTGCTTTCTCCTCGTTATTTTACTCATTTGTTCTTTTTACCCACTGTTCCTTTTCCGTCCTTTTTTCTGTATTGTCATTCATGTCTTGCCCCCAGCCACTGGTTTTTTTCCCCCAAGGTTCTGCCCTGGGCACTCTTTTTTCTTTTTTCTTTCTACACTCTCTTAGTGACCTCTCAGTTCCCATGGGTTCCATTATCATCTCCACACAGATGACTTTTAGGTCCAACCCTTATTTCTCTCTTGATTCCATTCCCAAATTATCAACTGCCTGTTGGACATTTCCATATGGATATAGCACAAGTATCTCAAATCCAACATGTCCAAAATGGAAACCATTATTTTGTCCCATAAACACAAAATAGGATTTATTCTCTTTCCTCCTAAACTCACCCCTCCTCCATTCTTCCCTATTCTTTTTTAGAACATTGCCATCCTTCCAGTTAACTAGGTTTATAACCTAGAAGTCATCTTTGATGACTTTCTTCCCTCTTTCATCCCCAACATAAAATCCATTACTGTCTTATCTTTACCATCTGTCTTTTCTCTCATTTATATGGTCATTACCATAAGAATTAGGGCCCTCATATCCTGGACTACTGCGAAGGCCTCCCAAATGGATTCTTGGTTCCTAGACTCTTCCCTTTCATTTTGTCTTTCACACAGTTGCCAAGTCTGTATGACTTGTGTGTGCTATGTGATAGAAAACACAACACAAGTCTGACCACATCATTACCTCACTCAGGGACCTTCAGTGGATCTTATTACCTTCAGGGTAAAATGCAGACTTCTAAGCATGACATTTCAAGCCCTTCAGGATCTGGTTCTAGCCTAACCAACCTTATTACACTCACTCTCCTTCACACATGTTCCATCCCTACTGCACACTTGCTTTACCTGTATGTAGCACCACAAGCTTTTGGGTAGGCTGTCCCTCATGCAAGAAATTCACTCCCTCATCATTTGCTTCTTAGACTTCCGAGTTTCCTTCAAGTTTTAGCTTATTGGAAGCCTTTTCAGATCCTCTTAATGATCACTACCACTGTTCTCTCACTGCTTCTAGAATCAGAATACCTTAGTTCATATCCTCCCTTTGATGTTCTCTATCTGTATGTCCATGGGTAAGTCACTTAACTTTCTTGGACCTCAGTTTCCTCAACTATAAAATGAAAGGAGTTGGACCAGGTGGTTTCTGAGGTCCCCTCTAGCCCTATGATCTTCTCTATGATCTTCTCCTCAATTGAATATAAGCTCCTGGTGAGATCAGCCAAGAAGGTACAGGAGAAGAAAATAGTACAGCTGAACTGTCCCATACAACTACTGCATACACTGAGGAGGTGCAATGAAGAGTGCTGGGCCTGAGGGGAGGAAGACTTGACTTCAAATATGATCTCAGATGTTTACTATCTGTGTGGCACTTAGTCTCTGTTTGCCTCAGTGTCTTCTGTAAAAGAAGAAATTGTAGAAGATCTGTACATTTACAGATGCAACCTGTAAAATGGAGCTTCTAATAACACTTATCTCCCAGAGTAGTGAGGAGCAGCTTAGTGTAGTGCCTGCACGTAGTAAGCCTGTATAAATGGTCGTTGTTGTTAATCTAGGAAGTGCTCCAGACTCAATTCTGATGGGTAAATTCAAGAAAAAAAAAATTGTGATGAGTCATTTCCCCAGCTGAAGTCAGTATAAAGAAACAAACAGAGAAGGTCCTAAGACACTGGTAATGGGGTCTAGTCAAGAGTGTACTGTACCACTTAGAGCATTCTAACATGGAATGAGATCCTGCGTCTGATTTCACACCAGAGCAAAAAGAGATCCTACATCCTTCATAGAAGGGTTTGACCTTGCATAGGAAGCAAGAATAAGTGCCAGCTCTTTTGCTCACTACCCATTCTTGTGTCACAGATCAAGTGTGGACTGAGAAGAGACATATACCTAGAGGAGGCAATGCAGGGCAAAAAGTAATTGCATGCCCTCGCATGGTCAGGAATTAAGGCTGGAAGAATGAGGAAACAAAAAGAATCTCACCACAAAGAGCTATTGTGGTAATAGGAATGCTCAAGACAAAAACCTAGAAGAGAATTATGTCAAAGTATTTATAAGCAAAGCCTCAAAGAACAACCCACCTTGGGCACGTGTTCAACTAGTATTCTTGGAAGAGATTAAATAAAAGTTTTAAAAAGAGCTAAAAATGATTTTTAAAATGAAAAAGAGTGCCAGAGGAAAAATGGAGAAAGAATGAAAACTAAGGGGAAAGTTAGAAGTGAAATTAGAGTTGTGGAAGAAAGGATTTGAAAGAGAATTAATAGCTTTGCAAGAAAGATATAAAAATTGATCCAAGCAACAGACTCTTTGAAAAGTAGAATGGAACAAAAAGAAATTACCAACTTCATGAGACAAAAAAAGAAATAGTAAAACAAAGTTAAAGATCAAAACTAAAAGAATATACAAGGTACTCACGTCCCTGAAATCCATGGTCAAAAAGAGAACTTAGACATCATATTTCAAAAAATCATAAAAGAAAACTGCTTACCTTGTACAATATATCTATCTACTATGATAATGTTTTGCATAGCTAGACATGTACAACATATACTGAATTACTTATCTCCCAAGAGGGAATGGGTGACAAGGGAGGAAGGAAATGGATCTGAAATTTGAGGTCGTAACATTAAATGTTTCAAATATATATAAATACTATTATTAATACTCTTTTGCTTGTAATAGGGAGATAAGATGTGCAGGCATTGGGATACAAAGACTCACCTTCCTCTAATGGAAAAGTCGATGGGGGTATGGGAGAAGGTATGGGAGAGAGCAGATTGGAGGAAGCGATATCTTGTGGGATTACTATTCTGGGAGGTTGGGTAGGGGAATAATGGGGGGAAAATGATTGTAACTCAAAATCTGGTGGAAATGAATGATGTAAAACAGAAGTTAATAAAGCATTTGTTTAAAAAAAATAAATAAAGAAAGAAATACTGGATACTTTGAAGTTATAATGATCAAGCTTGTTAATAAAGAAAAGATGTGAAAAGGCCCCTCAATCTGTTTCTTTGCAGACAGAATACTGTATAGAATATGATTTGGGGGGGGTTGTAATATATTAGATAGTTTTGCTGAATTCAGTTCAGGTGAATTTGCTGAAATATTTTTTTCTCTTTTCTATTCTTTGTTATAAGGGGTTTTCCTCTGGGAGGAAATGGAATAGGACATGAAAAAACTTTGAGGAACATGAGTGATATTTAAAACAAAAAATTAAAATTCATTTTTAAATAAATACTTGAATGAATCAAAAGAAAACTGCTTAGATCTCTTAGAGCCAGAGGGTAAAATGGAAATGCAATTCCCAGTCACTTTCTAAAGGATACTCCATAATGAAAACTTCTACAAACAATATAGCCCAAAATGCTGAACTTCCTGGCAAAAGAAAAAATATTACAAAGAGAATGAATTCAAGTATAATACTCGAAGTCAGAATCACACAAGATTTAGCACCCACCACGAAAATGAATCAGAGAGCTTGGAATATTTTTTTCCCCAGCAGGCAAACGATATAAATTTACAACCAATAATTTTCTTGAGTATAATCCTGCAGGAGAAAACATGGAACTTTAATGAAATAGAAGAATTTCAAGCATTCCTGATGAAAAGACCAGAGCCATATAGAAATTCTGAAATACAAACACAGGAATCAAGAGAAACAAAAATGTAAATATGAATAGGTAATCATGAAGGACTTAATCAAGGATGGACTATTTACATTTTAATATATGGAGATAATATATGTTTTTCCTTATAATCCTATCATCATTAAGAATCATTGAAGAAATCTAATTAGACAGGTTTTGTTATGTTGTAACGAACTTAAAAGAAAAAAAGAAAGGGATGAGAAGTACACTAAGGAGGACGGGGAAGAGAACAGGTGGGAACAATTATCTCACAGTGTGAGTATGCAAGTAGAAGACTGTAAACAAGGAGGAAGGGGTTAGGGGAGAAAGGCAATGCTTGACCCTTGCTTTTATCTTAAGTGTTCAAAGGAGGGAAGAATATATACATGTTTTGGGCACACAAGTATACTTCACTCAACAGAGAAAAACAAGAGGAAAAGATAAGGGAGGCAAATGTCAGATTAAGGGGGATGTAGTTCTAAGAAAAACAAACCTCAACCAAGGTGGGTGAATTTCATAAAGGGATTTAAAAGTAAAGAAAGAATAAGAACCTACAATTCAGCTAGTGATGAGGGAAGCAGAAGCAGATTGCCTTAATCCCAGAGCACTGATACTGAGGACATTCCTATCTTGGCACCCTCTTCTTTATAAAAAGGAGTTGGGAAACTCAGATCAATGCAATGATCAACTATGACTCCAGAGGACTCATGATGAAACATGCTACCCAACTTCTGACAGAGAGGTGATGGATTCAAGGTGCAGACTGAAACATATTTCTTTTGGACATGACTAATGCAGGAATTTGCTTTTTTTGCCTGCATATATTTGTTCCAGTGGTTTTGTTTTTCTTTTTCAATAAGAAGGGAAGTAGGAGGGAAAGAGGGTGGGTTTTTATTCACTGAATAAACTTTTTTTTTTAAAAAAGGTAAACGTTGAATGTACCTAAGATTAGAAAAGAAACAGTTAACTGGGGAAAATATTTGTAGCCAGTTTCTCTAATAAAGGTGTTATTTCCAAGATATGAGAGGATTTCATTCAAATTTATAAGAAGAGTGATTTTCCAATTGATAAATAGTACAAGGATATGAATAGGCAGTTTTAAAGGAAGAATTTGAAACTATCAATAGCTACATGATAAATGACTTAAAATCATTAATTAGAGAAATGCAAATGTAAGTAACTCTGAGATTCTACCTCATAACCATCAGATTGGCAAAGTTAACCAAAAAAGAAAACAAACATTGGAGAGGCTGTAGGAAAATAAGCACATTAATGCATTGTTGGTAGAGTTTTTCTGGGGTTAAGTGACTTGCCCAAGGTCACATGGCTAGTTTTGTGTTAAGTGTCTGAGGCCAGATCTGAACCCAGGTCCTCCTGGCTCCGGAGCCAGTGCTCTATTCACTGAGCCACCTAGCTGCCCTTTTTTTTTTTTTTTTTTTAGTGAGTGTATAGTTCTGGGATGGAAGAAGTCACTTGCTACAGTTTCTTGTTATACTTCTTGAACCTTATTTAGTCTGGTTCAAATTTCAGATTTTTTTTTTTTTTGCTTTTTGGAGGGCAATTGGGGTTGTGACTTGCCCAAAGTCACATGGCTAGTAAGTGTGTCAAGTGTCTGAGGCCAGATTTGAACTCTGGTCCTCCTGACTCCAGGGCTGGTGCTCTATTCACTGTGCCACCTAGCTGCCCCTTTTCTGCCCATTCTAGAAAGCAGTTTGGAACTATGCCCCAAAAGTTACTAAGATATGTATATCCTTCAACACAATGATATCACCGACCATTACTACACCTCCAAAGAGATTTTTTTTTTGCTTTTTTTTTTTTTTGGAGGGCAATTGGGGTTAAGTAACTTGCCCAAGGTCACACGGCTATGTTTTTGTTTGTGTGTGTGTTAAGTGTCTGAGGTTGGATCCGAACTCAGGTCCTTCTGACTCCAGGGCCGACGCTCTACTCACTGCGCCACCTAGCTGCCCCCCAAAGAGATTTTTAAAAAGAACAAAAAGATCCATATATTTAAGAATACAAACTTATAGCTGCTCTTGAGAGTGGCAAATATCTGGAAACTAAGAAGGTGCCCTTCAACTGGGGAAAAGCTGAACAAATGATATATGAATGTAATAGAACAACATTGCCTCATAAAAATGACAAAATTTATGGCTTCAAGTAAACCTGAGGAGACTTGTATGAACTGATACAGAGTGAAATGAGAACCAGATCAATTTGTACAATAACAACATTGTAAAAATAAATAACTCTTAAATACTTCAGAACTCTGATAAATTCAATGACAAACTATGATTCCAGAAGACTGATGATAGAAAATGCTACCCATCTCCTGATAGAGAAGTGATAGAGTGGGGATATAGAATGAGACATACATTTATTTTTGGGGGGGGGAAGGGGGGAAGGCAAGGCAAATGCAGTTAAGTGACTTGTCCAAGGTCACACAGCTAGTAAGTGTGTCAAGTATCTGAAACCAGATTTAAACTGAGGTCCTCTTGACTCCAGGGCTTGTGCTCTATTCACTTTGCCACTTAGCTGCCCCCAGAGACATACATTTTAACATGGCCAATGTAGGAATTTATTTTTCTTGCCCATGTATATTTCTTGTAAGTGGTTTTTTTTGTTTGTTTGTTTTTCTCTTTTTTCAATGGCAGATGGTAAGAGAAAAATGCTTGTTAACTGAAAAAGTTTAAATTTTTCTTTTTGGAGAATGAAAGTTCTTGGACAAGCAGGGGTTATTTCACTATTTTATTTGTATTCTCAGAGCCTAGCATGATGTGGATACCTAATATCTGCTTAATAACCGATTGTTGATTATACATGCATGTGTGTATCTATCTATATCTCTAATTGTTGTATTCCCTTAGAAGAATGTAAGCTTCCTGAACCTTAGGCCTGTTTTTCATCTTTGACTCTGGATTCTGAGCACCTCAAATGTTTCATGGGGCATAATAAGATCTTGATAAATGCTTCTTGGACTGGATTCAAAAGAGTAATGAAAGTCACTCCTTGTTTTTTTTCTTCCACAGGTTAAAAAAATTCCTTAGCATTTTTCCTCCATTAGATCTGTTTTCTGACCCTCTGATAATCCAAGAATCTTCTTTCTGGACCTTCTCCAATTAGTTTGTATTCTTTTCAGTATGGTTACCAAAACTATATCCATCATACTTATAAAGAGATGCCCAATAGTTGGTTGTTGTTCTTGATACTCAAAGAGGACCAAAATGACATCACTATTTTGGGGCCAACATACAATGTGTTTAATTGTGGCTGATTAGACCAACATGAGCTACCACAGGTCAGAAACAAATAGCTCATATGAACATCTGGAGTAGAGATATCTCTAAATTTTCACAGCTCACATATCTTTTGAGCTACTGCAATTCTACTTTGCTCATAGAGCAGGGTAACTTCTTTGATGTGGGCACATCAGGTTGGGCAATCCTGTGCCATTGTCTCCCATGTGTCACTATCAATTCCAAAGTTCTTCAGAGAGACCTTGAGCATGTCCTTGTCTCACTTCTTCTGACCTCTGTGTGAGCACTTGCCTTGTATGAGTTCTCTGTAAAATAGTCTTTTTAGGGAAGCATAGTTTGGTATTCAAACAGCATGGCCAGCCCATCCAAATTGTGCTCCCAGCAGAAGAGTTTGAATGCTTGGCAGTCAGGCTTGAGAAAGAACATCAGTGTCTGGTACCTTACCTTGCCAAGTGTTCAGAATCTTCCTTAAACAGTTCGAATGAAAATGATTCAGTTTCCTGGCATGGCACTGGTAGACTGTCCAGGTTTCACAGGCATATAGCAATGAGGTCAGCACAATGGTTCTGTAAACCTTCATTTTGATAGGCAGTCTAATATCTCTTCTTTCCCACACTTTCCTTTGGAGCCTCCACAACACTCAGCTAACTCTGGCAATGCAGGCCTCAATCTCATCATCTGTGTGTACAGCCCTGGAAAGTGTACATTCAGAATTTCTCTATTTTCTGTAACTGATGGTTCCATATATAGATGATCTAGTGCTGGCTGGTGGAGAACCTCTGAGTATTAATTGTCAAGCTAAAATTAGCACAAGAAATCGAGAATCAATCCGTACTCTGTTGAATTGCAGCCTCTGAGGTTGCAATGCATGCACAATCATCTGTGAAAAAAAAGTCACACACCAGCTCTCCCTCCACTTTAGTCTTGGCTTGTAGTCTTTTCAAGTTAAATAATTTACTGTCGCTGAAGTAGTTAATCTTGATGCCCTTTTCATCCTCCTAGAAGGCTTCTGACAATGTCACCGAAAATATGCTAAAAATCATGGGAGCAAGCACACAGCCCTCCTTCACTCCATTGGTGACTGGGGAAGTAGGAGAGCAAGCACGTCATCATGAAATAGACATAAAACAGTGATGAATCTCTCTGGGTAACCAAATTTTGACATAATTTTCCATAAGCCTTCACAGATGTCAGGATCAAAGGCCTTGGTGAGATTGACAAATGTGTTCTGCTCCTGGCATTTTTCCTGGAGTAGTTATGCAGCAAACACAATATCGACTCTTCTGTGCCCTCAGTGCAGCCTCTGAAGTTGAGGTGCAGTAAAGCATGGATGGATTCTCTGATGCTTGTGCTAATTTTGGCCCTATCAATTACAGCAAATGGAGAAGTTTTGAACACTTTAGATAATTTTCCTTACCTTGGCAGTATACTTTCCAGGGACGTACACATAGATGATGAGGCTGATTCCTGCGTTGTCAGAGTTAGCTCAGTGTTGTAGAGGCTCCAAAGGAAAGTGTAGGAGAAAAGACTGCGTACCAAACTGATGGTCTCCAGAGCCATGGTGCTCTGCCATTATTGTATGCCTGTGAAACCTGGAAGTCTACCAGTCCCATGCCAGGAAACGGAATCATTTCCATTTGACTTGTCTAAGGAAGATTCTGAGGATCACCTGTCAGGATAAGGTACCAGACAGCGAGCTTCTTTTTCAAGCTGGACTGCCAAGCATTCAAACTCTTTTGCTGGGAGCACAACTTGGATGGGATGATCATGTTTTTCGAATGTCAAAGGTAAGTTTGCCTAAAATGCTATTTTTACAGAGAACTCATAAAAGCCAAGTGCTTTTATGTCAAAAGTCAGAATAAGTGATGCAAAGACATGCTCAAGTTCTCTCTGAAGAACTTTGGAATTGATCGTGAGAAATGGGAGACACTGGCACAGGATCACTTAGCATGACTTGGTTTCATCACAGAAGGTGCTGTGCTTTATGAGCAAAATAGAGTTAACGTAGCTCAAAAGAAACATGAGGCGTGCAAATTGAGAAGTCCCACCTCAAATGTTCACATGGATTATTTGTTCCCAGCCTGTGGTAGAGCATTTCAAGCTTGTCTCAGTCTGGTCATAACAGTCGGATCCACTGAAACTTGACTCTAACATAGTGATGTTATTTTGGTCTTCTTTGAAAACAAAGCACAATAACCAACCAACCAACCAAACTTACATGTGATTTGTATGGATCTGGTGAGTGTACATATGTATCTGTACACATGTACATATGTGTATATATATACATATATATACAAATGTTCCCTCAATTAAACTGTAAGCTCCTTGAAGGCAGGAACTGTTTTTGCTTTTATCTATCTCCAGCCCTTAACATGGTACTTGGGACATCATAAGTGCTTAATAAATACTTGTTGATGACTGATTGACTCTGCTCTAGATCTAGAATCCTATAGTTTGGGAATTAGAGAGGGGAGAATTGTGGGAATACTGAAGGGAACAGAGAACAGGCCTGGGGATCAGTCAATCAATGTCTGTTAATTGAGCTCACCATTTCCCTTACATCATACTGCTACCTTTTCATTACTAGTCCCAGACATGCCCTGACATTCTAATTAGTCTGCCAGGCAGTAAACTAGCCTTCAGATATACGCAATTCGCCCCACCCCCACTTTCCTCACCTTTGTAACTGGTTCTGCATTCCATGTGGCTTAGTGAAAACAAGTCTTTATCCTGATAGGTTGGCAAGATATTTCTTTAATGAATGAATGAATAAATAAAAAAGCACTTATTAAGTATTTACTTTGTTCTAGCTACTATGCTTTTGGGAATATAAAAGCAAGGCAGTCCCTGCCCTCAAGGAGCTTACATTCTAATAGGGAGAGACAATACATAGAGGGGAATGGTGGGCAGACAAGGGAATACTTGGTCAGTCTTTGAAATGATGAGTTAATCCATGGGATTGTCAATTGACACACCCTTCTCAACAATAATGATAGCATGACCCAGAGCAAGAGGTGAAAGACTGTCATGGATGGAGAGATGGTGGGGGTAGACAAGCTAGTCAGGAAGTGAAGCAAAACCTATACCCAGTTTTGGTCATCACACCAACAAGGATATGAACTAATTGAAGAAGATCCAGGAAGCTGTTCACATTTATTCACAATCACTCGTTCAACAACCTTGACAGCTCCACCTGGGATGAAGGATACAAAGCTGACTATTAACTCCACCTGGAACTGGAAATGTTTCTTTGAATATCTGTGGACTTATGAATCAGAAGGGTTCCCTTTTGAAAATGGTGTCTCATGCTGTCAAGAAACTTACAATCCATTTTTGAAAGACATACATGAAAATATACCTAACAATATGAGGCATACATGATAATGGCAAACAGAGTGGCATAACTATGACTGAGGGGATGGGCCAGAATATTCACTCTACCTAAACCTGGTAGCTCCTGTGATCAGACTCCAAGACACCTGTCTTGGCCTGTTGCTGCAAAGTTTATTTGGACAGAATCTCCTGGTTGGTCCCTTAGTCCTCAAGATGGGTAGATATGCCAAAGAGCTGCTGCTAACTCAAGAGACTGTAAATACACACACACACACACACACACACACACACACACACACACACACACACACACACACACATATATAACTTTCACTGTGACTCTCTCTGACTGTTGAGTATGTTAAGATTCTTCAGGCCTCTTCTTTGGATTTTCATTGAAGAGGGAGACAATATTTCTCTCTTCAGTAGTAATGGAAGCTTTCTGCACATGGCAATGAGTGCATATACTTGTCCAGTGAGCCCAAGACTAGACCTAAAATATCTGGCTACCTCTTCTGCTTTGTGTTTATTTCCCAGAACATAGGTGATTAAACAGACTTTCTGAGATAGGTGTTGCTAGCTATGGCAGTACTGTCACGAGTTCAAAAAGTTAGGAGCTCCTGGGTAAGCTCTGGTGCTAGTTGTTCAGTAGGAGGTGAACTCTGAAACAAAAGTTTGGAACAAAAAATGACTACTACCAGGAGGACAAGCCCAAACTATACCTTGGCTTTCCAGGACATATGGATCGTAATGAATTGCTTAGAGGGAACAGGTCCAAGATAAAAGTGAAATGCTTGCCCAGCAGTCCCAAAAAGTTCTTCATATTTTTGTGTTTTAGATATCAGTCTCCTAAGAGTATAATAAAGTATGAGTTTATGCTTCAATTATTTGTTAATGCACACTTATGCATGTTCTGCTTTAAGCAATTTTTTGTGGGATAAATAAATGAATAGATTTCCTATACTTAATATATTTTGCACAGTGAGTGCTTTCTTAAAGGGCTCCTTCTAGAACGTTATTGTTTGGGATTTTTTTTGGAGGGCAATTGGGGTTAAGTGACTTGCCCAAAGTCACACAACTAGTAAGTGTGTTAAGTGTCTGAGATCAGATCTGAACTCAGGTCCTCCTGATTCCCAGGCCGGTGCTCTATTCACTACGCCACCTAGCCGCCCCCCCTTCTAGAATTTTAATCCTTTGAGGGGATATCTTGTGGGATTGCTATTCTGGGGTTGGGGGTAGTGAAAAAATGGGGGAAAATTGTAACTCAAAATCTGGTGGAAATGAATGATGTAAACCAGAAGTTAATAAAGCATTTGTTAAAAAAAAAATAGAATTTTAATCCTTTTAAGTGAGAATCCTACACATGAACCTAATTTAAACTTTGCTCTAGTGTAATTTTTAAAATAATATTTTATTTTTTCCTAATTGCATGTAAAAACAATTTTAAACATTTTTTTAAATTTTGAGTTCCAAATTCTCTTCCTCTCTCCCTTCCATATTACCAGAGACAGCGAGCAATTTAATACACGTGTATCACAAAAAACATATTTCCATATAAGTCATGTTGTGAAAGAAAACACCAACAAGAAAAATAAAAGAATTTAAAACATGAAAAATAGTATGCTTTGATATGTGTTAAGATTCCATCAGTTCTTTTTCTGAAGTTGGACAGTATTTTTCATCATGAGTCCTTCAGAATTGTCTCAGATCATTGTATTGTTAAGAGCAGCTGCCATTCACGGTTGGTCATTATGTGATTTTTTTTTCCTTTTTGGAGGGGGGAAGGCAGGACAAGTGACATGCCCAAGGTCACAGGACTGGTAAGTGTTAAGTGTCTGAGGCTGGATTTGAACCTGGGTCCTCCTAACTCCAGGGCCAGTGCTCTATTCACTGTGCCACACACCCATCATATGGTATTGCTGTTACTGTGTACATTGTTCTCCTGGTTCTGTTCACTTCACGCTGCATCAGTTCATGTAAATCTTTCCAAGTTTTTTCTGAAATCATCCTGCTCATCATTTCTTATAGCATAATAGTATTCAAATTACAATCATATACCACAATTTGTTCAAGTCATTATTTAACTGATGAACATCCCCTCAATTTCTAATTCTTTGCCACCACAAAAAGAACTGATATAAATATTTTTGTACATGTGGGCCCTTTTCCTTTTTTATGATCTCTTTGGGATATAGACCTAGTAGTGGTATTGCTGGATCAAAGGCTGTGTAAATTCTATAATTCTCTGGGAATAGCTCCAAATTTGCACAAAACTTTTAAACTTAATATAATCAAAATCATTCATTTTGTATCTTGTGATGTGCTCTCTCTCATTTAGTCATAAATTCTTCCCTTATCCATAGGTTTGGCAGATGAATTATTCCATGCTTCCCTAATTTGCCAATAATATCACCTTTTATGTCAAAATCATGTACCCACACTGCTACTGCTGCTGTTGCTGCTGCTGTTGCTATTATTCCCATTTAATTTTCTCCAGAAGTCTATCTATCTAACTTTTCTAAAATTCTATTCATCTCCTTAACTTATTTCTTGGTTTTTTTTTAATTAGATTTATTATTTGGTTATATTTATCTAGTTCTGAGAGGGGAAAGTTGAGGTTCCCCACAACTACAGTTTTACTATAGAAGGAAATAAGAGTAAAACTGTAGTTTCCTCCTGTAACTCATTTAACTTCTCCTTTAAAAATTTGGATGCATATATGTTTAGTATTGATATTACTTCATTGTCTGTGGTACTTTTAGCAAGGTGTAGGTTCTTTCCTTGGGCAGCTAGGTGGTGTGCCATGGCCAGAGTCAGGGAAACCTCGGTTCAGATCTGGCCTCAGACACTTACTGTGTGATCCTGGACAAATCACTTAACCCATTTGCCTCAGTTTCCTCATCTGTAAAATAAATTGGAGAAGGAAATTGCAAACTACTCTAGTATCTTTGATACTCTAGTATCCAAAAGGGGTCATGAAAAGTCAGACATGACTGAAATAACTGAACAATGGAAGTTTCTTTCCTTAGCTCTTTTATTTAGATTTATTTTTGCTTTTGCTTTGTCTGAAATCATGATTGCAACTCCTGCAGTTGTTGTTATTTTTTACTTCAGCTGAAGCATAATACATTCTGCTCTTTACATTGTGTGTCTCTCTGCTTTAAATGTGTTTCTTGTAAACAATATATTATAGGATCTTGGTTTTTAATGAACTCTGCTATCTGCTTCTATTTTATGGGTGAGTTCCTTCCATTCACATTCACAGGAATGATTACTAATTGGGCATTTCCCTCTATCCTATTTTTCCCGTTGATCTTTCTCTCTCTCTTCTTTGACCCTATCTCTCCTCACAAGTTTTACTTCTGACCACCACCTCCCCCAATCTTCCCTCCCTTCTATCAGCCTTCCCTTTTCTGATCCCCTTCCCTTCTTAATTCCCTGTAGGGTAAGATAGATTTCTATACCCAACTGAGTGTATATGTTATTCCCTCTTCAAGT
The DNA here is from genome assembly GCA_011680675.1 of Gymnobelideus leadbeateri. Classification (NCBI taxonomy): domain Eukaryota; kingdom Metazoa; phylum Chordata; class Mammalia; order Diprotodontia; family Petauridae; genus Gymnobelideus; species Gymnobelideus leadbeateri. The sequence continues at coordinate 213,072 of WOXC01006227.1, forward strand.
TAATTCCAATGAGCATTGCTCACTCATCCTCCACTATCTTTCCCTTCTCTGAAATAGTGCGTTCATGGCTCTTTTATGTGAGATAATTTACCCCATTCTACTTCTCCCTTCCTCCTCCCAGTGCATCCTTCTTTCTCATCCCTTAATTTTGTTTTATTTTTTATAACACCCCATCATAATCAACTCTGTTGATTATGTATACTCCTTCCTGTTTGTGTATACTTTATGTATACCCTCTGTTTATGTATACTCCTTCCAACTGCCCTAATAGTTACAAGGATCTTAAGACTTACAGGTATCAACTTCTGATATAATAATGTAATGAGTTTAACCTTATGGAATCTCTTACATTTTCTCCTTGTTTACCTTTTTTAATGTTTCTCTTGAATTTTGTATTTGAAAATCAAATTTCTGTTCAGATCTGGTCTTTTCATTGGGAATATTGAAAGTCCTCTATTTCACTAAATATCCATTTTTCAAAAAACTTTGAAGAATTATATCCAGTTTCACTGGGTAGGGGATTCTTGGTTGTAATCCTAACTCCTTTGCCTTCCTGAATATCATATTCCAAGTCTTCTGATCCTTTAATGTAGAAGCTGCTAAATCCTATGTAATCCTCATTGTGGCTTCATGATATTTGAATTGTTTGTTTGTTTTTTTCTGGCTGCTTGAAGTATTTTTTTCTTGATCTTGGAGCACTGGAATTTGTCTATAATATTCCTGGAAGTTTTCATTTTGGGATCCCTTTCAGGATGTGATCAGTGAATTATCTCCATTTTTATTTTACCCTCTGGTTCTAGGATATTAGGGCAGTTTTCCTCGATTTTTTTTGAAATACGATATTTAGGCTCTTTTTTTGATCATGGCTTTCAAGTAGTCCAATAATTTCAACTTAATTCTTTTTTTTTTATTAAATTGGTTTGTTTATTTACTTTTAGTCCAACTTAATTCTTAAATGATCTCTCCTGCATCTATTTATCTGGTCAGTTGTTTTTCCAATTAGATATTTCATATTTTCTTCTATTTTAAATCTTTTGATTTTATTTATTTCTTGCTATCTCATGGAGTCATTAGTTTCCACTTGCCCAATTCTATTCTTTTTTTTTTCTTTTTGGAGGGCAGTTGCGGTTAAGTGACTTGCCCAAAGTCACACAGCCAGTAATTAAGTCAAGTGTCTGAGGCTGGATTTGAACTCAGGTCCTCCTGACTCCAGGGCCAGTGCTCTATTGATTGTGCCACCTAGCTGCACCCCCCTCCCCCAATTCTATTCTTTAAGGAATTATTTTTTCCAGTCAATATTTATATTTTCTTTTTCATCTGGCCAATTCTATTTTTTAAGAAGTTGTTTTCTTTAGTGAATTTTTATATGTCTTTTCCCCCCATTTTTTCTTTTTTCATTATTCTCTTGCATCATTCTCATTTTCCCAATTCTTCTTCTACCTCTTTTAGTTGATTTTTAAAAATCCTTTTTGAACTCTTCCAGGAGTTCTTTGTTTGTTTGTTTGTTTTGTTTTGTTTTGTTTTGAGAGGGGGAAGGCAGGGCCATTGGGGTTAAGTAATTTGCCCAAGGTCACATGGCTAGTAAGTGTTAAGTGTCTGAGGCTCCAGAAGTTTTTTGGGGGGGACTGACACAAATTCATATTTTTCTTGAGACATCACATGTAGACATTTTGGCAGTGTTGTCCTCATCTGAGTTTGTGTTTTGAGTTTTGCTGTAACCAAAATATCTTTCTATGGTCAGGTTCTTTTTTTTTCCCCGCTCATTCTTCCAGCCTATTTCTGGACTTTTAATTTTATGTTAACATTGTGATCTGCTCCTGGGCTGGAGAGAGCATTGTCTCAAGCTTTAGATTTTTGTGCTGCTGTTTTCAGAGCTAATTCTCAGGATCTGTAAATTTTCAGTTTCTTCAAGGTGGTATGATCCAAAAAGGGGTGTGGTCACTATTCTCCTGGTTTTTAGATATTTTCCCAAAAGTTCAGTGCTAAGATAGAGGCATAATGAGTCAGAAAATGTGAGGAAAGTCTTTTTTCTCCTCTTCCGTAGATTAGACTTTCCTCAGGATTGAATATAGTCCACCTGAGTCTAGAACTGGGTCCCTTTGTGGGAGAGGGCACTTCTTCCTAAGTCAGAGGCCTTTAACATAGATAATACATGAAACAGGATTTTGGATGTATCACAGAGGAGGCAAAATCTAGAAGGATTGTGTGAAATCCTATTGACTAAGAAAAGGAGGGTGGCATTCCAGGAAGGAACAAAGGCACAGTGTTGGGAAAGCATGTTTGGAGATGGGTAAATTCAGCACAGAAAATTTTGTGGAAAAGTCTGATGGCATGAAGATGATCCCAGGTATCTGGAGGAAATGCTGTAAGAGAGCAAGCTCTGGCAAGCTCTCTCAAACTAGGAAAATCTTTAAGTACATACCTAGCTGTAGACTTGTCTATCATCCAAAGATCAACCTGGAGACTCATGGAATCTCATCACCAATAGGTTTCCACTGCATCCTTAATTATTTAGTCACGACAACACATAAAACAAAGAGTACAAGAATAATCTGCCAGTCTATGGAAACTTATATATGCAGTGATGGCCCCAGAGAAAAGAAAAAGAGAACGAGTGAACAAAAGAACAAAAAGAATCATGCTTTTCAATTAATTTAATGCATGGTATCCTAAATGTGAGATTCCTGTCCAAAGTTGGCATACCAGAAATGAAGGTAGAAGATAGTTGTAACAGTAATAAAGGGGTAGTGGTGGCAATCAAGATTATTCAATCATTCCTATTTGTTCTTTATCCTACTATTAGCTAGTTGACCAGATGGGTTCCCCAGTATACATAAATGCTCCTCGACTCTGGGAAGTAATGTCAAAGGATTTTCAAAGCTCTTTAATTTTTGTTAGTTCTTAGTCCCAACCAGTATTCTCAATGTGCACCTCACTAGAGATTGCAATCAATTACCACTGCTTATAAAGACAAAGAAAACATTTAAACAAAGTTTAAAAAACCCAAAACAACAACAAACCTATAACCCTCTCTTCCCCCAACCCTATTTCCAGGGAGGAAAGGTCACAAGAAGGAGCTTCCACAGGATACCTACTGACCCACCTCCTAGATAATTTCTTTGGAGTGGTCACCTTTCCGTTCTCTTGGCTCTAAATGGGTTTCTACAGCTTCCCTTTCTACATGCTTCCACTTATCATTTCCTCTTGGGGATTTTTTTTTAGACTTAGTGAAGTGACCTTCCTTTTTTAAAATAGTATTTTATTTTTGTCCCAATTACATATCAAGACAATTTTAGCATTCATTTTTACAAGATTTTGAGCTCCAACTTTTTCTTTTTCTCTTTCTTCCTTCCTCCCTTCCTAAAATGGTAGACAATTTTATTTAGGTTATACATGTGCTATCACATAAAACATATTTCCATATTAGTCACAGTTGTGAAAGAAGAAACAGATCAAAAGAAAAAAAACATAAAAAAGAATAAAGCAAGTAAAAAAAATATGCTTTGATTTGCATTCAGGGTTCATCAGTTCTTTATCTGGATGTGGATAGTATTTTCCTTCCTGAGTCTTTTGTATTTATCTTGGATCATTGTGCTGTTGGGAAGAGCTGAGTCATTCAAAGTTGATCATCACACAAGATTGCTGATTCCTACAATGTTTTACTGGCTCTGCTCATTTCACTTTGCATCTATTTGTACACTTCATTCTGCATCAGTTCATGCAAATCTTTCCAGGTTTTTCTGAAATCTGCCTGTTTATCATTTCTTATAGCACAATAGTATTCCATTACATTCTTTAACCACAGCTTGTTCAGCCATTCCTCAGTTGATGGGAATCCCCTCAGTTTTCAACATTTTGCCATCACAAAAAGGGCTGCTATAAATATTTTTGTTCATGTAGGTCCTTTCCCCCTTTTTATGATCTCTTTGGGATACATACCTAGTTGTGGAATAGTAGTGGATCAAAGAGCTGCTGTTTTCTGGCAGTGTTTTTGGCAGTGTACAGTTTGATTGCCCTTTGGGTATAGCATCAAATTGCTCTCCAGAATGGCTGGGTCAGTTCACAACTCCACCAACAGTGTATTAATGTCCCAATTTTCCCACATCCTTTCCAACATTTATCATTTTTCTTTTTTGTCATATTAGCCAATCTGATAGTTGTGAGGTGGTACCTCAGAGTTGTTTTAATTTACATCTCTCTAATCAAAAGTGATTTAGAGGGGTGGCTAGGTGGTGCAGTGAGTAGAGTGATGGCCCTGGAGTCAGAAGGACCTGAGTTTGGATCCGGCCTCAGACACTTAACGCACACACAAACAAAATCCTAGCCATGTGACCTTGGGCAAGTTACTTAACCCCAATTGCCCTCCAAAAAGCAAAAAAAAAAAAAAGTGATTTAGAGCATTTCTTTGTATGACTACAGATACTTTGATCTCTTCATATGAAAACTGCCTGTTTATATCCTTTAATCATTTATCAACTGGGGGCGGCTAGGTGGTGCAGTGAGTAGAGCATTGGCCCTTGAGTCAGAAGGACCTGAGTTTGGATCCAGCCTCAGACACTTAACACACACAAACAAAAACCTAGCCTTGTGACCTTGGGCAAGTTACTTAACCCCAATTGCCCTCCAAAAAGAAAAAAAAATCATTTATCAACCGGGGAATAGCTTGTATTATATGTTTGATTCAATTCTCTGTATATTTGAAAAATGAGACCATTATTAAAGATACTTGCTGTAAACACTGTTTCCCAGTTTTCTGCTTTCCTTCTAATCTTGGTTGAACTGGTTTTGTTTGTACAAAAGCTTTTTAAGTTTAACACATTCAAATTTATTTATTTTACATTTTGTAATGCTACCTCTTGTTTGATCATGAACCTTTAAGAATTTGGATTCTAGGGGCGGCTAGGTGGCTCAGTGAATAGAGCGCTGGCCTCGGAGTTGGGATGACCCGAGATCAGATCCGGCCTCAGAAAATGAGCACCCACGCATAAATAATGACTAGCTGTGTAACCTTGGGCAAGTTACTTAACCCCAATTGCTTTAAAAAAAAAAAAAGAATTTGGATTCTATACCACTTGGTGCCTGTATGTTTACTATTGATATTAGTTCATTGTCTATGGTACTTTTTAGCAAGATGTAGTTGCATACCTTATCTCTCTCTCTCTCTCTTTTTTTTGGAAGACAGGGAAATTGGGGTTAAGTAACTTCCCCAAGGTCACAGGGCTAGTAACTGTTAAGTGCCTAAGGTTGGAATTGAACTCAGGTCCTCCTGACTCTAGGCCCAGTGCTCTATTCACTGTGCCACCTAGCCACTCCCCCCCACCTCAATCTCTTTTGATTAGGTTTATTTTTGCTTTTGTTGTGTCTGAGATCAGGATACCCTGCTTTTTTTTTTTTTTTAACTTCAATTGAAACATAGTAGATTGGGCTCCAGCACCTGACCTTTACTCTGTGTGTGTCTCTCAGCTTCAAGTGTGTTTCTTGTAAACAACATATTGTGGGATTCTGGTTTTTGCTCCCCTCTGCTATCTGCTTTCATTTTGTGAAGGAGTTCATCCCATCCACATTCAGAGTTATGGTGACTAACTATTTCCCTCCATCCTATTTTTCTTCCTCTTTGTCCTCTCTCTCCTTTCACCCTTTCCCCTCTCCTCTCAACAACAACAACCTTCCCTGTCTGCCCTCTCTTCTGTCAATCCTCCCTCCTCCTCTTTTAATCAATCTTCTCCCATCCTACTTTCCTGTAGGGCATATAGGTTTTTATATTCAACTGATTATATATATATATATATGCATATATATATATACATATATATATATTATTCCCTCTTTGAGCCAATATTAATGAGAGTAAAGTTCAAGTGATGCCCATCACTCACCCTCCCATCTTTCTTTCCACTTAATAGGTTTTTCATCCCTCTTCGTGTGAAATAATTTATCCCATTCTATCTCTCCTTTCCTTCTGTACCCAGTGTACTCCTGTTTCTCATGTTTTATTTTTTGTCATTCCCTCAGTCACCTTATACACATATCCTCTATCTATGTATATTCCTTCTAGCTGTACTATTAGTGCCTCAACTTTTTAAGAATTACAAGTATCATCTTCTTGCGTAGAGATGTAAACAGTTCAGCTCCATTGAATCCTTTGTGTTTTCTTTCCCCTTTTTTCATTTGTAGGCTTCTCTTGGGTTGCTTTTGTTTTTGTTCATTATTTTCAAAAAGGACCATGACATCAGGAAGATGATGCCACAACTTGCAAGTGAATTGGATTTAAGTGAGAGAGAGCTCTGCAACATCACCAGCCTCACTTTCTTTTCTGGAGCTATCTGGTCCAGTGGCAAGATATAGATCAGGATGACTGGAGATGATCTCGTTCTTTTGGGTCTTGATATTGGAGATCAAATTTTTTGTTTAATTCTGACCTTCTCCTTATGAAAGTTTGAGATCCTTCCATTTTATTGAATGACCATTTTTCTCCTTGAAGTATTATGCTTAATTTCACTGGTTAGGTGATTCTTGGTTGTAGTCCTAGCTCCTTTGCCTTTCAGAATATCATATTCCATGACCTCTGATCCCTTAAGATTACAGCCGCTAAGTCTTTTATTATCCTAACTGTGGCTCCCTCATATTTGAATTGTTTCTTTCTGGACATTTGCGATATTTCTTCCTTGACTTGATAGTTCTGTAATTTGGTTATGTTCCTTGGAGTTTTCATTTTGTGATCTCTTTCTTGAGGTAATTGGTGGATTCTTTCAATGCCTATTTTGCCTTTTGGTTCTAGGATATCAGAGCAGTTTTATTTGATAATTTCTTGAAAGATGCTGTCCAGGTCCTCCTTTTGATTATGGCTTTCAGGTAGTCCAATTATTCTGACATTGTCTCTCCTGGATCTATTTTCCAGGTCAGTTGTTTTTCCAATGAAGTATTTTACATTTTCTACTATTTTTTATGCTTTTGAATTTGTTTGATTGATTCTTTATGTGTCATACAGTCATTAGCGTCCACTTGCCCAATTCTAACTTTTAAGGAATTGTTAGCTTTTGTACTTCCTTTTCCATTTGGCCAATTATACTTTTCAAGCAGTTGTTTTCTTTTTCTAAACTATTGATTCTTTTTTCATAATTCTCTTGCATCATTTCCCCCTGCCCCCACAATTTTTCTTCTACCTATCTTATATGATTTTCAGCTCCTTTTTGAGTTCTTTTATGAGCTCTTTCTTGGCTTGAGACTATGTCCCATTTTTCTTTGGGGTTTTGTCCATTGGAGTTTTGACATTATTGTCCTCTTTTGAGTTTGTGTCTTATTCTTCCCTGTTACCATTACAACTTTCTATGGTAAGATTCTTTTTTTATTGGTTTTTTGGGGGTTTGTTTTTTTTTTTTTTTGCTCATCTTTTTTGGTCTTTTCCCTTTCTTTTAAATTTGAGTTCTACTCCTGAGGTGGAAGGGGCACTGTCTGAGACTTCATGTGCCAGGGGCTGTAGACTCTGACTGATTACCTGGTGCTGTACTGATGTTGCCCCAAGGCCCATGGGGGACCCTCCTGTCTTATGCTGTACTGAGGGAGTTGGGAGAGGGGTGGCTGGCACCAGTGAAGGCTATAAGGATTTAATAATTTACCTAGTGCTGAGCTGGGGTCCTAGTGCTGGTGTCTGGTATGTACTGAGGCCCTTGGAGTGTTTCTGAATTTCCTGGGGCTAAATTGAAGTTTGTGGCAGTCTGGACAGTGATGGCTACCTGTTTACCCAGGGCTATGCTGAAGTATGTGGTGGTTCTTGGATCACTTGAGGCTTGGGTGGAGGGGAGGTCCTGATGTTGGTGCTTGCTTGTTCTACCATACTGGGGCTCAGGATCTCCTGCTGGCTTGCTGAGGTAGGGCTTTCGGTTGGTTTGCTGGGGTGCTTCGTGCCCTGGATTTCATTCCTCTTTTACCAAAGTGAGACAGACTTTCTTTGCTGATCTTCCAAATTTCTAGGGCTAAAAGATTGTTTCATCCTTTCTTTTTGCTGGTTCTGCTCTTCCAGGATTTGTTTTGGGGTGCTTTTTATGGTTTTTTGGAGGTGAATATGGGAGAGTTACAAATTTATTTCTTCAGTGAAATGACTTTGAAAGGTGACCCTGAAGCAGGGCAGGTCAATCTTAATCCAGTTCAATGTTTCCTTTCTGATTCATTCAAGCGATCAGTTTGTACTTCATAAAGAGATGCTTGGGGACATCTTTTACATTTATTTTAACACCTTGTAGTTAGTTCTTATATTAGGTTCTAAGCTTTCTAGGACCACTCTTTTATACTAACTGAAAGAATGGCTCACTGGTTTCCTTTAGAGAAGCAAATAAAGGAAATAGAGATGTTGTCATCTTGCATCCACAGGGCAACAAATAATATCACTCACTTCACAATACTAAAGATCTGCATTTGCAAGGGAAAAACTACCTGGAAGATGATGGAGGATGAATCTGAGAGGTAGAGAAATTCTATAAAGAACTTGATAAGGCTCTCCAAAGTAAATTATCCTATACCACTAGGTCCTGATTATTTTGAATAATGAATCCTGTGTAGAAGTAGCATGTATCCAAAATTGCACCATTCAAAGTTATAATTATGCAAAATACGATCATTGGATCTAGCCTAATGGAAATATGCAGTGTGGATTCAAACCCCACAAGGTTGTTGTAAGGATCAAGTGAGATAATATATGTAAAGTGCTTTGCAAGCACTTAAAAATGCTAGCTCTCATTACCATTACAGTGTAAAATATGTTAGAAAATCTAATTTGGTATTAGTTAATAAAGGAGGCCAAAAGCTCCTAGATTACTCAGACACCTCATGCCTATGAATACTTGCTCCAAGAACAGAATTGGAAGACATTGGACTCAAGTACTGAAAAACATCACAAACAAATGAAATTGAGTGGGAATCTTAATATATAGGAAACCGTTGGTTATGAAGCAGTATTGTTGTTCAGTCATTTTCAGCTGTGTCTGACTCTTTGTGACCATTGTGGGATTTTCTTGGCAGTAATCATTTCCAAATCAGGTGTCTGTGTGTTGTTTGACCATCAAGTAATTAAAACAAAAGTAAAAGTCAACACAAACTATAAGAAAGAACAAAGATGGGATGGCTAGGTGGCTCAGTGAATAGAGCACTGGCCCTGGAGTCAGGAGGACCTGAGTTCAGATCCAGCCTCAGACACTTGACACACTTACTAGCCATGTGACTTTGGGCAAGTCAACCCCAATTGCCTTCCAAAGCAAAAAAAAAAAAAGAACAAAGATGCTACTTCTAAGACATGATCTACTCAAAATAGCTGATGCAAAAAAAAAAAAAAGGATAATTGATAAAGGAAGACATTAGCTCTGATTATCTCTATTTCTTATTTAACTTTAAAGGACATAATTTAGCCATCAAGATGAGGAGGCCAAAGGAGCCCAAGAAACTGCCTCAGCCAGAAAACACTTGGTCTCTTCTAAGTCTAAAATTCTGTGATTCTATGATTCCTTTCCAAGCAGAGATATATAACAGCTAAGGACTATACCATCTTAGAATATAAATTCATTTGCAAAATATTATAGAGAAGAGCAGTAGAGGATTATGAATGGTATTACTTCAGAAAAGCAGGGGAGAGGGGGAAAATCTATAGAAAGCTTAGTGCTTTAGCCAAACAAGAACAACCAAAAAATCCCCCAAGCATTTTTAGACAAAACTGGAAGGAAACCAACAAATAGATAAAGAACCTGTGGAAGTTTCCATAGCGATCTATTTTAATCATCATTGTCAGTGGAACTATCACAATTGACTCTAAAATCTCAGTCACTGGTAAGGAAGTGGGAATAACACCTAAGAAAATGGAGCAATTTTCTTGGATATATTGTATCGTCTCAGGACAAAGAGAATGAGAAGGAGTTTATTATAAGTATGACAAAGTAGCATAACATTGATCAACTGATCGTTGGATAGCTTCAAGGGGAGGTCAGCTTTTATTCATACCTTTCATAACAAGATGAAGACAATTCAGATAGTTCAGCATCAGCAAAAGAGACTGGGTCCTTGCCTCTCAGTTCCTCCCCAAGGTACCAAGTATGTGACAATTTCCAGGTACATACAGGTAGGGAGTGATGACTACACCTCTCCTCAACACTGACTGACAAGTAGGTCTGAGAACAATAGGTCACTGAATCAGTATAACTTTTGATAATATATATATGTGTGTGTGAGTATACACACATATATATATAGATATTATACATAGAATATGTAATAATATGATATACCATAATAAAGTATATATTATCTATAGATGTATATATTTTGGATATATAGGACACTAGTAGCTGGGGGTGGGGGATCAGGAAAGACTTAATTTGGATAGGTATTTAAGCTATATCTCTAAAGAAGAGAAATACTCCATGAGTTGTGGGGGGGCAGAGAGAACAAGCATTTATACAGTGCCTACTATATGCCAGATATTATTTCATTTGGAAGTTAGAAGGGGGTGTTGCAGGTGACAATTTTGAAAGCATTAAGGTATTGATTTTTTTTTTTTTTTGCCTTTTGGAGGGCAATTGGGGGTTAAGTAACTTGCCCAAGGTCACACGGCTAGGTTTTTTTGTCTGTGGGTGCGTTAAGTGTCTGAGGCCGGATCCGAACTCAGGTCCTTCTGACTCCAGGGCCGACACTCTACTCACTGCACCACCTAGCCGCCCCCTAAGGTATTGATTTTTAAAGAAAGAGAAGATACCCAAATATTAGGAGAAAATAAATAATGAGACATTCTCTAGAAAACAGGCAGCATGGTGTAGTTGATTAGACATTGAAACTGGAGTCCAGAGAACCTTTGTTCAGATCTTGGCTCAGACATTTATGAGTAGTGTGATCAAGAAGAAATTCTATCAGCTCTCTGGGCCTCAATTTGCCCATCTATAAAATGAGGGGTTGGACTAAATGAACTCTAACCTCCCTTCCAACCCTAGATATATGATCCTATGAGACGGGAAATTCAGAGAACAACAGTGACCTTGGATTCATAAACCTACTTTATCATTTCTATAAATCTTCATGAAGATGACCTGTCTACAAGTGTTAAATATATCCTTGATGAATAAAAAAGGTGAAAAAGAAATGGACTTTCAAAATAAACTAATTGTCACAGTCATAGAAATGATTGAAATATGGAGGAAATGGAATATGCTGCTATGTTTATTGGACAGTTAGGTGGCAGTTAGGTGGCACAGTAGATGAAGTACCAGGCCTGGAGTCAGGAAGACTCCTCTTCCTGAGTTCAAATCCAGCCTCAGACACTTACTAGCTGAGTATGAGTTTCATCATCTATAAAAATGGCCTGGAAAAAGAAAAAGCAAACCACTCCAGTATCTTTGTAAGAAAACCCCAAAAGGTGTCATGAAGCATCAGATATGACTAAAAGTTGACTCCACAATAACAAATTACATATATTATTTGTTGATGATATAAAGAGAAAATTTCAGATGACTGTAGAAGAAAATATAACTAAAATGTTGTACTTCAACAAGGTGCCTCCTGTGTCAATGCTGAGGACAAAAACTCCCTCATAAATACAACTACAGTGATTCCTTGATTTCCCTTTAATTCTCCCAATTGACTGTGAGGTGCTTAAGAGCAGGGACTATTTTTTGCCTTTCTTTGTGAGCTTTGCACTTATTATAGCATCTGGCATATTGTAGATACTTAATAAATACTGTTTACTAGCTGATTTTTAATAACAAGCAAAGTTTTACACACAGTGGTACACTTGCTAAAGGTGTTGGCATTGATGGGCACAAGGTTCAAATGGCAGAGGGATTCTCTCCAGATGTAAGGTCTTCCATATGCTCCTGTTTGCAGGTTGCAGAGTGCTATTTAGATCAAAACCCCAAATCCTTCAATGTGATTCCAAAATCATTTCCTATGACCATTCCAAAGAAATCAACTCAATAATCTTGCCTGATGCAAGGAAAATATTTATTATAGACACTATGAAATGCAGTTAAATGGATGGCTTGTTTTTCCTCCAAAATTTATTTATTTTTAGTTTTCAATATTCATTTCCACATGATTTTAAGTTCTGAATTTTTTCCCATCTCTCCCCTTCCTCCTGCCCCAAGATGGCATGCATACTAATTACCCCTTCCTCCAGTCTGCCTTCCCTTCTTTCCCCTGATCCTCTCTTCCCCCTTATTTTCTTGTAGTGCAAGATGGATTCCTATACCCCATGTATATCTTATTTCCTGGTGGCATGTAAAAACAATTTTTTTTCTTTTTGGAGGGCAATTGGGGTTAAGTAACTTGCCCAAGGTCACACGGCTAGGTTTTTGTTTGTGTGTTAAGTGTCTGAGGGTGGATCCGAACTCAGGTCCTTCTGACTCCAGGGCCAGTGCTCTACTCACTGTGCCACCTAGCTGCCCCAAAACAATTTTTTTAACATTTGTTTTTTAAACTTTGAGTTCCAGATTCTCTCCCTTCTTCCCTTCTCACCTACTGCCATTGAGAAGACAAGCAATTCAATATAGGTTATATATGTGTAGTTACGCAAAACATTTCCATAGTAGTCATTATGAAAGACTATATTTCCCTCCATCTTATCCCACCCCCCATTTATTCTATTTTCTCCTTTGACTTTATTACTTTTCAAAAGTGTCTGCCTCTATCTCCTCCCTCAATCTGCCCTCCCTTCTATCATCCTGCCTCTTATCCCCTTCCCCCCTACTTTCCTATAGGGTGAGATAACCAATTGAGTGTGTATGTTATTCCCTTCTTAAGCCAAATCCAATGAGAGTAAGGCTGACTCATTCCCTTTCACCTCCCTGGTCTTCTCCTCCATTGTAATAGCCTTCTCTTGCCTCTTTTATGTGAGATTATTATTTTTTTTAAAAGCAATTGGGGTTAAGTAACTTGCTCCAGGTTACACGGCCAGTCATTATTTATGTGTGGGTGCTCATTTTCTGAGGTGGATTCGATCCCGGGTCATCCCAACTCCGAGGCTGGCGCTCTTACTCGCTGCCCCATCGATGCACCACCTAGCCACCCCCTATGTGAGATTATTTACCCTATTCTATCTCTCCCTTTCTCCTTCTCCCAATATATTCCTCTCTCACTACTTAATTTTATTTTTTAGATATTATCCCTTCATATTCAACTCACCCTATACCTAAACACACACACACACACACTCCCTTCAACTATGAGTTACAAATATCATCTTTTCAGATGATATTCATGTAGGAATGTAAACAGTTCAACTTTAATAAGTCCCTTATGATTTCTCTTTCCTGTTTACCTCTTCATGCTTCTTTTAATTCTTGTATTTGAAAGTCAAATTTTCTGTTCATCTCTGGTTTGGTTTTTTTGTTTTTTGTTTTTTTGCTTTTTTGGAGGGCAATTGGGGTTAAGTAACTTGCCCAAGCTCACACGGCTAGGTTTTTGTTTGTGTATGTTAAGTGTCGGAGGCTGGAACTGAACTCAGGTCCTTCTGACTCCAGGGCCAGCGCTCTACTTACTGTACCACCTAGCCACCCCTAAGCTCTGGTTTTTTCATCAAGAATACTTGAAAGTCAGGCAGCTAAGTGGTGAAATGAATAGAGCACTGGCCCTGGAGTCAGAAGGACCTGAGTTAAAATCTGGCCTCAGATATTTAACACAAAAACTAGCTGTGCGACCTCGGGCAAGTCACTTAACCCCAACTGCCCTCCAAAAAAAAAAAAACAAAAATAAAAGAATGCCTGAAAGTCCTCTATTTCATTGAATGTAAAATGGATGGCTTATTGAGCCAGTCTGTGAGTACATATATCTTGGACAGTTACTTGAGGCTAAATGCTTATTGGCTGATTACCTGACTAGAAAGACAACCCTGCATGGGACTCTGTACCTTCTCTCTTTCTTATCCAGAGTGCACATTAAAGCTTATTGTTCAGTTTTTAGTCATGTCTGACACTTCATGATCCTATGGACTACAGCATACCAGGCCTTTCTATCCTCTACTGTCTCTCAAAGTCTGTTTGTTGTTTGTTGTTTCTATGGCACTGTCTAACTGTCTCATCCTCTGCCATCCTCTTCTTTTGCCTTCAGTTTTTCCCAATGAGATTGGAATCTGTCTTTTCATTATGTGGCCAAAGTATTTAAACTTCAGCTTCAGTATCTGAACTTCTGATGAATGATTTTGTTCACTTGTGTTTGACTCTTTGTGACCCTATTTAGGGTTTTCTTGGCAAAGATACCAGAGTAGCTTGCCATTTCCTTCTCCAGCTCATTTTACAGATGGAGATAAATGGATATAAACATGTTTAAATGACTTGCCCAGGGTCACACAGCTAGTAAGCGTCTAAGGCCATATTTGAAATCAGGAAAAGGAATCTTCTTGACTCCAGGACCTAAACTCTATCCACTGTATCACCTAGCTGCTGTAAATATGACAAAATCTCCCTATGGGGAGATTGAACCCTGGTCTTCCACATGACAGGCAGGGATATTCACCACTATAATAACAAGGAAGGTCCAGTGAATAGTCTGAATTAATTTGTTTAGGTATTGACTGATCTGACTTCTTTGCTTCTTTGGGAACTCTCAAAGGTCTTCTCCAGCCCTACAGTTTGAAAGCTTCAATTCTGCAGCACTTAGCTTTCTTATAGTCAAACTCTCATAGCCATACATGGGCCATCAAAGCTATTAAAGCTTGAGATAGCACTTAGATGTTTGGATCATTTTGTATTTACTCTTTCCTGATCTTTGGTGAATAAGAATCAGTGACAGAACATTTCAAGTTATGACCTTGTAAGATTAGAAAGGTCAGAAGAGCCATCAATTGTCCCCTCAGCAGCTGGAGCTGATAGCAGTAACAGCAGCTGATTGCAATGCAGAACCAGCCTGGAGTAGTGACCTCCTTGACCCAGCCCAGAAGTGAATTGACTCAGCAGCTGAGACACCATGTCTCAAGGTGTCTCAGGAACAACTCATCCACCAGTTATAACAGACCCAAATGTGAACTCAGTGGGGGAAATGTTTTCTAGCAACCACTCTCCAGGACAGAAGTGGGGGAAGAGAGTGTGTCCCCAGTTCAAGAAGTTATTATACTAGGGACACCAGTGGGGGATAGAAGGCACTGGCGTGCTATGGTCCATGGAGTCACAAAGAGTCGGACATGACTGAACAACAAAATTACTTCACCTCTTACTATACCTTCCCAGTAAATATCCCTTTGTAAAAACAGGTTTCAATGTACATTGGTTAAATCATATTAGGTGGATATTATCTAGTGATTGACATTGGGAGGAACACACCAGATAAGGGTTCATGGGAGTTACTACCGTTAGGTACCAATTAATGCAAATAATGAATCCCCTGAAGTGGTTGTATGTATTCAAAGTTATAATTATGTAAAATGTGGTATCTGGTCTTAGCTCAGTGGAAATATACAGTGTACATTCAAAAAATGCTGCTGTTTCACTTCATACTGATTCTAAGAGGGAAAAACCACACCAACCCTGCAGGGTTTGCAAGGTTCTTGAGCAAGTGACTTAATAGTGCAAATGTGCGTCTGAAGGGGAAACAGTGAAATTGTGCAGATGTGTGTTACCATACAAAATGGCGGGGTGGGGTGGAGATGGGGGAGTTGCGTTAGCATCTTGCGGGGTCTTTTTCCTCCCTATTTTTATTTCTTATCCTCTCATTTATATATTTGAATGCTTGTACTTGTCTGTGAGAGTGAAAATTAAATTTATATTTTTAAAAGATATAACAAGTCCTAAGTTTTTAAAAAGAGAAAAGGAGAGATATAGCAGAGTGTAAGGTTCTTATTGCTCCCTCCTCCCTCTTGCCTTTTGGAACTTTTAGCTCCCTTCAGATTGCAGAGCAGCCCTTCCTGACCTCAATTGTAAGCCTTCTTTTGCCCATGATAACTTTTTATTTACTTTGTATAGACTTTGCTTTTTCTTCTTTGAGTATACATTATATCCCCTTCCCTGAAGAATGCAACTCCTTTTAAAAAAAAAATTTTTTTAACCCAATGGCTACAACAATGTCCTGAATGCAATAATAATAATAAATGCTTGGTGATTTGAACTGAATTGGAAATGGTTAGTGAATCCCCCTCTGCATTTGAGGCCATTGAGTCCTGGCCTCTAACTAACCAGTAGCCCTAATGTACACACAAGTGATAGCCATGAAGTCTGCTACCTATGACCTTACTCCTCAGTGTTGCTTCCTAACACAATCTCCCGAAACAAATAGCATTTGTGACTTGGAATGGACTTTGGCGACTATTACAACCCACACCCTAAAGGAATTCCTGATATCACATACTCTTCAAGCCATCATCCAGTCTTTGCTTGAAGACCTCCGATGAAGGAGACTCTAATCACATCCTAGGGCAGCTAGTTCGTTGTGCTTTTGAACAGCTCTGAGTTTTTCTTGGGGGTAAGTAGGTAGTGCAGTGGATAGAATGCAGGGCTTGAAGTCAGGAAGATTCAGCTTTGAGAATCCAAATCTTGTCTCAGACACTTACTAGCTGTTTGACCCTGGGCAAGTCATTTAACTCTGTTTGCCTCAGTTCCTCACCTGTAAAATGAGCTAGGGAAGGAAATGGCAAACCCCTTCAGTATCTTTGCCAAGAAAACCCCCAAATGGTGACTCAGCTGAACAACAAAAGTTTTTTCCTGATGTCTGGACTAAATCAGCTTTTTTTTTTAACTGCCAGTTCCCACCACCCTTTGCTCCTGGTCCAGCCCTCTGGGGCCAAACAGAACAAACTTAGTCTCTCCTCACCTAACAATAGCCTTTCAAATATTTGAAGACAGTGCTATCATTTTCCACTCATCCAAGTGTTCTCTATTCCTGCTATTTCCCACCCTATCCTAGTTCTATCTTCTATAATCTTATGACCACCTTTGCCCAGCTTTTTATTGCAATATCTGTGGAAATTAACCTTGAGTTAAAAATTCTGTCTCAATAGCACCCAGTCTGAAGACCTTCATTTTAGTCTGACCTGACATAGCTATGTGACCTTGGACAAGTTACTTAACTTCTCTGGGTTCACTTCTCCATCACTTAAATGGAGATAAAAATACTTGTATTGCTAACTTCAAAATATTAAATCATATCAGAAAGTACTTGGTAAACCTGGAAATGTTAGAGAATGTTATTATTACAAATTTTCAAAGAATAAGGATATAATAAAATATTCTCCTCAGTAAAAACAACAACAAAATGTAAATCTGATATTCCTATGTTTAAGATGAGGGTCATGGGAATGGGGAACAAGTTCTCTTTAAAATCTGACATAGGTCTTAATACAAGATATACTTGAAACCTGAGGGGACCAACATGTCTGTAGAAAATCAGTAGGGTCTGATAACCCTGTTTATGAGCCACTTATGGAAATGTGAAATTGATTTTTGTTTTGAAGCAAAATTGGAAAATTTCCTTTTGAAATGGATGGGAACCTTCCTACACTGTTCTCAGGAGCATATATGTTTCTTAATATCCCAATAGTTTTTGTAGACATGGAAACTATTCAATTATGTCTAAGTTATGGGAAGTTGAAAGGCAAGGTCTTGGACAGGCCTGTCAGGTTTGGGAGAAGGGCTGGACATTCATTCAGCCTGACTCATTTGGGAGCTGGTAAGTAGCATCACTGAGTATGAAGGTTCAGGGAATTTCTTTTCTTTTTCTTGGTAAAAGATTGTTCATGAAAGGCTCATGAGGACAATAAGAACAAGGGAGTATTCTTTAGGTTCAACAGTGCAAATTCCAACTGGACTGAAAGGAGAGGGAAAGTGACACAGAGAGTGGCAGAGAGACAGAGAGAAAGAAAGAGGAACAGACAGCTGCAGGAGATGGACAGACAGGAGAGACACAGAGAGAAACAGAAAGAGATAAGAGGCAAAAAAGAGGGAGCAACAGGCATGCACTGACAGACCTACAGTAGAGAACCAGGGAGAGACAGAGAAAGACAGAAAGACAGTCACAGACTGACAAGCTGACAGAGAAGAGAGAAAGAGAAAGACAAATCAACTGACAGAGGAGAGAGGGAGAGGGAGTTGGTAAGAGAGAGCCCGATAGGGAGGAGAGAGAAAACAGAGATAGCATGACATATTGGCAAGAGAAAGGGGGAGGAAATTGAGGAGAGAAAGACAAAGGCATGAAAAAGAGAGAAGGCTGTGAGAAAGTCTGACAAATGGAGGAGAGAGCCACAGAATGAACACAGAGAAGAAAACAGAGAGGCAGGAAAAAGAAAGAAGAAAATCAGGGGAAAAGGAGACAGATATAGGGTGACAGAATACAGAGAGAGAAAGAAAGGAAAGAGAGAAAGAAGGCAGACAGAGGACAGCCAAGAAAAGAGATTTGGAGGAGGTTTGGGGTTGAATGGCTAACGTGCTGGAACTACCTGAGATCCAGGGTTCAGGGAAGGTTCTCATTCACTCACATTGGAACTTCTTTATCCTCGAAGGAGGAGGCTGCCCAATCACCAAGCGTTTTTATTGGCCATTACTCACCGGATTAGCCTCTTGACATTCTTCCAGGCCCCTGAAGCTGGCATCCTGGGTATAATCTCCAGTCCTTTAACAAGCATCTTTAAACACCATAGCCTCATTTTACTAGCCTCTGCCCCCAAGTTTCAGTTTTCCTGCCATGTTGCTGCATTTGACCTTATCTGGGATGAACAGAATGAATGATGCATGGAGGCTAATGAGACAATGGGGTTGATTCATGGCCTTGGAAAACGGAATTGTCCATAGGCACACAAAAAAAGCTCTCCTATCTTCCCATCCCCTGCCTTTTTTCTAGGGGCATTAAGATGTTCAGATGAATAAATCTTATGTCAAGTCTTTGAACAGCTGGCAAGAAAGATGGGAGCAACAATTGATATGAAAAAGCTGTCAGGTTTTTAGTGGGCTGCAAGCTCAATCTGAGTTAGTGGGGTAACACAGCCACTGAAATCCCACTACTATGGTCTTAGGCTATATTGAGAGGGCCGCTGACCAGAATGAGGGAGATGATGTAGTCCTCTCCAAACTCTGTTCTGCTCAGATCACATCTGGGGTCAGATATCAGAAGAAAGGATATCGGCTAACTGGAGCATGCCCAGAGGAGAGTCCCAGATGATGAAAAGGTACAAGAAGGCACTACCACATAAGGAGCAGTTGAAGGGGATGCTTTGTCTGGAGAAGATAAGGTTTAGGAGGTGACATGATGGCTGTCATGTGAAAGAAGGATTAGACTTATTCTGCTTGTCTCAGAGGGCAGAGTCAGAAGCACTATGTGGAGGTTACAGAGAAGATTTTGACTGAATGTAAATTAAGCAATCATTAACCAAACATTATTAAGAACCTATTATGTGCCAAGAACTGAGGATTTTAAAAAAACTGTTACTATGATTTCATGTGTGTAGAGAGTGAGAGAGAAAATTCCATCTACCAATGCATATCGACACCTGATACTCAGCAACTTACAATCTTAAGAAAGTTGCCTGAGTCACTAAGACGTTAAATGACCTGCCCAGGGTCACAGAGACGGGAGTTGACTCTGGGTCTTTCTGACTTCATGCTGCCTCTTGAGGTATCGATACAAAATAAAAAATGAAACAGACCCTCCCCTCAAAGTGCTGACATTCTATCAGGGAAACAACAACTACACATATAAGTAAATACAGGGTATCCCAAAAGTAGTGGAGTTTTGTTACTAAAGCTTAGTGAGCTCCAAAGTCTTACTGAAGTTTTAAGCTTTACTAAATTAAAAGTTATATTTTATTTAAGTTTTAGTAGCTTAAAACTTCACTAAGACTTTAGGGATACCTTGTATAAAATATATTCTAGGGGGCGGCTAGGTGGCGCAGTGAATAGAGCGTCGGCCCTGGAATCAGAAGGACCTGAGTTCGGAGCCGGCCTCTGACACTTAATCCATACAAACAAAAACCTAGCCGTGTAACCTTGGGCAAGTTACTTAACCCCAATTGCCCTAAAGGGGCGACTAGGTGGCGCAGTGAGTAAGAGCGCCGGCCTCTGAGTTGGGATGACCCGAGATCAGATCCGGCCTCAGAAAATGAGCACCCACGCATAAATAATGACTAGCCGTGTAACCCTGAGCAAGTTACTTAACCCCAATTGCTTAAAAAAAAAATATATATATATATATATATATATATATATATATATATATATATATATATACACACATATATATTCTAAATACAAGTAGTTTTGTTGTAGCATCTGGAAGCATCAGAAAGGCCTCCTGTAGCAAGTAGTACTTGAGCTCAGTTTGGAAGGTAGTTAGGAGATTCCAGGGGGCAGAAAAATAATTAATAAATTACAATAGTTAACATTTATGTAATGATTACTATGTGTCAGACAATGTGCTAAGTGCTTTACAATCCTTATCTCATTTGATCTTCACAACAGTCTTGGGAGGTAGGTGCTATTATCATCCTATTTTACAGATGAGTAAATTGAGACAAACAGAAGTTAAATGATTTGTCCAGGATCACACAGCTAATATGTGTCTTTGGTTGAATTTCAACTCAGGGCTTCCTGACTTCAGACTTCGTATTCTATCCATTGTGACACTCAGTTGCCCAATGGAGGTGAGTGGTAAAAAGAGTGGAGGTGAAAAGGGGTTGAATTCCATAAATGGGGAGGATAGTTTATGCAAAGGTAGAAATAGGAGATGAAATGTAATATGTGAGGGGAGTGGTGTGTAATAAATCTGGAAAAGTAGGCTGAAGTAAGCTTGTGAAGAGTCTTAAATGCCTAGCTAAAGAGTCTGCATTTTACCCTGGGACAAGATGGAGGAGCCAGTATAGATTTTCTGAGCAAGGGAGTAACAACGTCAGGTCAGAGCTTTAGGAATATTACCTTTACAGCTGTGTTGATGATGAATTAGAGGAGGTGGGGTGAGACTTGAGGAAGAAAAATCAATCAGAAAGTCATTGAAGTAGTCCAATTGAGAGGTGTTAAGGGCCTAAACTAAGGTGGTGTCCATCTGGGGAGAGGGAAAGGTACTGATGCAAGAGATGTAGACGTGATTGACAAGATTCAGCAAGAGAGTGGATAGGAGACAGGGGAAAGACAGTGCAGAGTTGAGTATGACTCCAAGGTTGCAAACCAATGTTACTGGAAGGATGCTGATAACAGAAATAGAGATGATAGGTGGACGGAACATTTATTAAGTGCTTACTATATACCAATCACTGTGATAAACACTAGGAATACAAACAAAAAAGAAATAACAATCCTTTCTCAAGGAACTTATACTCTAATGGAGGGAGAGCGAGATCACACATAAAGCTGAAAAACTGAAGAGGGGAAAAGAAGAGCAGTTGACTGGGGAGCCAGGGATGTGGGTTTGGAGTGACCGTGGTTATGCTGGATGCTTCCTTAAATGGAGATTCCGGGGAGGAACTCACCAATCAAAGCAGGAGGATGTAGGGGAAATTAAGGAGAGCAATAGGTTTAGAGTGGAAAGATGAATTCAACTTTAGACACATCAAGTTTGAGTTATCTACAGAACATCTGGAAGGAAATGTCCAATAGAGATTTGGTGACATGTGACTAGAACTTAGGACTGAGAATAGACCTGGATTTATAGATTTGGGAATCAACATAAAGATGGTAATTGAACTCAGGGTAGTGGATGGGATCACCAATAGAGAAAGTATAGACAGAAGAGAAGAGGACGTAGGGCAGAGCTTTGGAGAATGACTACACTTAGTGGGCAGGAGGCAGATGGTGATCTACCAAAGAAGACTGAGAAGGAGTAGTCAGGCAGGTAAGAAGAGAACTATGTTAGCAAAACCCAGAAAGGACGGAAAGCTCGTGTCAAACGATGCAGAGAAGTCTACAGGGATAGGGACTAAGAGAAGGCCATTGAGGTCACGGATAACTTTGGAGAGGTCAGCTTTATTTGAATGATGAGGCCGGAAGTCCGATTACAAGGGGTTGTCCATTGAGAGGATAGGAAATAGAGACAAGGAGCAAAGACAGATTTTCTACAAGTTTGGCTAAGAAAAGAAGGAAAAAGATGGGATGCTAGTTTAGGAGGATGGGGGGAGGGGCGCTAAATGGTTTTTCAAGGATGGCAAAGGCCTGAGCAAATTTGTAGTCAGGACAAAAGGAGAGTAAATTATGGACAGATGGAAGATTAGAGAAAGAGAAGTTGATTCTGGGAATAAACTCCAGGAGGTTCAAGGAGGAGATGAAATAAAAGGGGGGGGGGCTGGGAATTCATGATAAATATCTTGTATTTTCTCAGTAAAGTATAAGGCAAGGTCCTCTGTTGAGTCAAGTCAACAAACTATTTAAGTGCCTACCATGTGCCAGGCACTGTTAAGTGCTGACAATACAAAGAAACACAAAAACAATCCCTCAAGAAGACCATTCTAATGGGAGAGACAGTATGCACACACATCAATAGAGAAACAAAACATACAAGGTGTTCCAAAAGTTTTTGTGTAGTTGTCACCTCATAACTGCACTAAGAGTTTGGCAGACAGCCTACATGTAGAACAAATCGGAGATGGTCTCAGAGGGAAGGAACTAAGATTAAGGGACATCAAGAAATATTTTTTTGTAGGAGGTGGAATGTCAGCTGAAACTTAAAGCCATGGAAGCCAGGAGGCAGAGATGAGGAGGGTGAGAAGTCTGGTGTGGCAGGCAGCTTGTGAAAATTCAGAGTCAGGAGATGAAGTGTTGTGTATAACATCAAGGAGGCCAATGTCACTGGATCAGAGAGTAAAAGGTAAGAAGGGGAAAGGTAGGCAGAAGCCAGGTCATGAAGGGCTTTAAAAGCCAGCCAGGATTTTATACTCAGTCCTAGAGTTAATGGGAAACCACTGGAAGTTATTGAATGGGGGAGGGGTGTGATGTGGTCATATCTGTGCTTTAGGGAGATCAGTGTGATAGCTTTGAATAGAGGGTGGACTAGAGTGGGGAAGAGAAGAGGGGAAAGGAGAGAGGCTCAAATTAGGAGGTTCTTGCAATAATCTGGAGAAAAAGTGACAAGGGCCTGAAACAGAGGAGTGGCCATATGGAAAAAGAATGGGGGACTGTGAGTGAGAGGCTGGAGGATAGAAGCTTGCAACAATTTCTGTGGGGAATTGTGACAGTCAACTAGGGAAGAGTTAAGAGGATTGCCTCTCTGCAGTGAAGGTTCTGTTGAGAATAGATAGATTGCTAAGGGAGCACTTTGTAATAGAGGCCCCTCTTCCCCACCCAAAAGTGGAATGGGCTGCCTTGGAAAGTAGTGAGTTACCCATTCACTGACTGACTTCAAATAGAGGCTGGATGATCACTTGCCAGGGCCCCGAAAAAGGGGATTCTTATTTAGATACAGGCTGGACTAGCTGGCCTCTGAGGTCTCTTCCAATATTGTGGTTTGGAGACACAGCTACTTGGGTCCCAGAGTGGTGCTTAGAGAAAAAGTGGCAAAGCTTGTCTCCCTTGTCAATAAGCAAGGGATATTACTAATGGTTCTCACATAGCTGTTGCTTTCCTCAAGAAATCTCATTTTAAGGTCCCAGAACAGATAT
Source organism: Gymnobelideus leadbeateri (assembly GCA_011680675.1). Classification (NCBI taxonomy): domain Eukaryota; kingdom Metazoa; phylum Chordata; class Mammalia; order Diprotodontia; family Petauridae; genus Gymnobelideus; species Gymnobelideus leadbeateri. The sequence goes on from WOXC01006227.1 coordinate 236,599, forward strand.
ATGTTTTTGTGCCAGGCTTAGCTTTGACTTTTATATTTGTATCCAGACTCTCGAATATTTATTCTCAAGGGCAGACTGAGCCCAAATGTAGTTATTGCCTTGCTTTGTCTTAAAAGAAATATTCATTTTCAATGGTGGGAGATGAGTATTAAAGCCTGGTTCCAAGCCCTGTTCCCACTGGAATGTTCCCAGGCTTTCCAGCTCATTCTTTTTAGGGGGCTGAACAAGCTGCACTGCCAAGCTTGCACAGATCAAGTCTTTGTATCATGGTGGGGAAATGTATCACTTCCAGCTGGGCAACTTGGATTGTTCTTTAACAGCCACTAATGGATAGTCATCTCATATAATGGAGTCACAGACACTGGTCATCTAGAGTCAAGAGTTCAGATTGCAGCAAATCAAACCCACTGGGCTTGTGCAATGACTTGTGTCAACCTTGCTCCTGGATGTTCAGATCGATTCTGTGGCACTGAAGAATGTCAGCGCTACAAGGGAACCACAGAGACCATCACCTCCAACCATCCCTGTGGAACACAGCAAGAACATGAGTAAATAAGAACTGGTGGGGCTGCACCCTTCATTCTATTCAACTCAACAAGCATGAAGTACCTACTATGTGGAAAGAGCCCTGAATCTGAAGTAAGGAGCTTGAAGACATCAGAACAGTTCCAATCTTGGCTTTGCCTCTTAATATTCATATGCCATTGGCCAGGCTACTTTGCCATTCTGGGTCTCTTTGCAAAACAAAGGACAAACACAACGATGTAAAATGAAAGGCTTGAACTAGATAACTAAAGCCTTTTCCAGCTCTTTGACCCTAGGTGCCAAGTGTGTTAGGCCACGAGAATACAAACGAAAGTCTGCTCTCAAGAAGCTTACATTCTACTGGCAGGGGCAGGGAAGACCTGTATAAAGATCAGGAAATGCACATTTTATACAGAATCAATACAAAGTAAGGTTTAAGGTGGAAAGCATTGAATGTTGAATTTTACTGAAGATCACAAACCAGAGAAGGCTGCGGCAAGAAGTCATTAAGAAGGGGCGGCTAGGTGTCGCAGTGAGTAGAGCGTCGGCCCTGGAGTCAGAAGGACCTGAGCTCGGATCCGGCCTCAGACACTTAACGCACACACAAACAAAAACCTAGCCGTGTGACCTTGGGCAAGTTACTTAACCCCAATTGCCCTCCAAAAACCAAAAAAAAGTCATTAAGAACATCCCAAGGAATTTTTCAGATGTAGGTTATTGTCTCCTATCCTGCCTGACCTCCTCCCCCTCCATCTTGTATCCCCTCTTTATCTACCCAATCATCCCTACCACTCTGTTGCAAGCACACTAGTGGTCAGACTGAATCAAAGTAATACACTTTATAGCTGGCTAGCTAACTCCCCATTTCATGGTTATCTTTTCCTATATCTTCCCATCATGTAGAGTTCACTGAGTCAGGTTACAGTTTTCTTGTGTAGGTCCCTAGGAAGGAAGGTTTTGCTGGGAAGTCCTCCTTTTGTCTTTGTTACTAAAGAAAGAAGGTCAGCCTTTTGCAAGGTACTTTGTAAAACTTAAAATGCTATCTAAATTCAAGCAGAAGGTAAGCTTCTCCAGGACATGGATTGTCTGATTTTTTGTCTTTGTATCCCTAGCAGAGTCTGCCACATAGGAGAAGCATGATAAATGCTTGTTGAACTGATTTGAATATCAGTTTTTATCATTATTCCAGTTACTGCATTATCTCAGTACTCAATCAATCAGCAAACATTTATTAAGCCGCTGCTATATGCCAGACACTGTGTTAAGAATTGGGGATAGAGAAACAAAAAATGAAAGTCTTTGCCCACAAGGAGCTTATATTCTATCAGAAGTGACATTATCTATAAAAACATTCAGAGCAAACACATAAGTAACATAATGCTAAACTCAAAGGAAGGTGGGGGAGCATAAATATTTGGAAGAATTAAGAAGGTCATGCAGAAGGTAAACTGAGTTTTGAAGGAAGTGAGGGATTATACAAACCTCAGGCAAAAAGGGAGAGTATTTCAGTCCTTGGGGGGGAGGGGGTTCAAAGGCCTGGAGAAAGAAGATGGGAGTATTATATATGAAGAGGAGGGAAGGACAGTTTGAACCACAGAGTACAGGAAGGAGAGTAATGGATGATGAGGCTGGAAGGATAGGTTTGGTTCAAGTAGTGAATGGCATCAAAAGCTAAACAGAAGAGTTTCTATTTATCCTAGAAGTAACAGGGAACCCCAAAAGTTTATTGAGGAGGGGAGTAACATAGTCATATACTTTAGGAGAATCATTTTGATAGATATGTAGAGGATGGCTTGAGGAAGGGAGAAATGATGCAAAGGCATGAAGAGGCCATTGCAATGATCCAAAGAAGGTGATGGAGGTCTGAACTAAAGTGGCAGAAATGAGTAATGAGAAGGGATGATTGCAACAGATGTGTCTGTAGAAATAGCAATATTGGGCAACTCACTGGATATGTGGGATGTAGGAGAGTGAGGAATCAAAGATGATGACAAGGTTAGGAACCTAGGAAAATAAAGAATGGTGATTCTCTCAAAGGAAATAGGTAGAGAATACAGCAGGAAGGTGAGTTTTTTGGGGGAAATGATAGCTAATAATAATGAAAGCTAACATTTCTATAGTGCTTTAACATTTGCAAAGTGCTTTCCATATATGATCTCATTTGAGATATATTTCATATATATGATCACAACAATTTTGGGAATTAGTAATTTTAGAGATGAGGAAAGATAATGAGGTCTGTGTTGGATATGTTGAGTTTGAGGTGTCTATAGTTTGAAATATCTAATAGAAAGTTGGAGATACAAAAATAGAGTTCAGGAGTAAAGCTGGGACTAGATACATAGTTCAGTGAACCATTTGTAATTAAACTCATGGGAGCTGATGATGTCACCAAGTGAAAGAGTGGCCCAGAACATAGCCTTGGGGTACAACATGTAGGGTGCATAATATGAATGATGAGCCATCAAATGAAACTGAGGAGTGGTCAGTCAGGATAGAGAATCAGGAGAGAGTAAAGTCATGAAAACCTAGAGAAGAGACTGTAGTAAGAGAAGATGGTCAACAATGTCAAATGTTGCAGAGAGATCAAGAATGATGAGGAGTGAGAAAACAGCTTCAGATGTACAAAAACTAATTAGTGAAGGTGGGTAGATAATATTGAAATCGGGCTTAATGGCCAATGTCTGTGAGCCATTCTCTCATTCACTCATTCATAGATTCCTCTCGCTTCCAAGTTTGGGGAATGAAGAAAGGTTACAAGGTACAATAATAGTTCAATTCATAGGATAAGAGATGAAAGGGAACATAAGAAAGAAGGAAACAAGCATTTGTTAAATACCTACTATGTGTCAGGTACTGTGTTAAATATTATCTGATCCTCATAATAAGAGTTTTAGGTGCTCTTATCATCCTCATTTTACAGTTGAGGAAACTGAGGCTGACAGAGGTTAAGTGATTTAGTTAGGATTAATTTACCAAGTTAACAAGTGTCTGAATCCAGAACTGGACTCAAAGTTTTCCCAACTCTAGGCCCAGTGCTTACCTCTGAGCCACCTAGATATCAACTGGCCTAATACTCTATTTTACAACTGAAGGAACCAGTGTCTAAAAAGGTAAAGTAATTTGCCCAAGATTTGAGAATCAGTTAAATTCCACATTCTCTAAAGTCACCTCCTGCACCCAGAGAATGAATCAATGTTTGGAGGATACACATACTTTGGATGGTTCATAGATCCTGTAGCAAGAGAGCATTTTGGGGCAAGAAATATACGAAGATGATTATAAACCACAAAAATGTGTGCTACATCTGTCAGAGAGAGGCAAAACACTAGCTTGTGGTTCCTGGTGTGGGAATTTCAGGCATCTTGACAGCCTTGTGAAAGAGATGGCTTTGGGAGTGGGGAGAGTGCCTTTGTGTGTCCCTCCATCAGATCATGAAGGCGACCATCTGCTCCCCTCATGTGTAGAAATGACTGCCTCCCTTTTTTTTTTATCAGTACACTGTGATGGCTCACCTGTTCAGAGAAAGAGGGAAGAGAAAAGTCCTGAGCATAAGGTATATGCTTTTGAGAATAGTTCTGGGTAGGTTATTGTAGCAGGAAACCTTGAGCATCTGGAAGGAGATGAAGGTCCTCCAAGAGGAAAGTTTCACTTGATTCACAAGTTTGTCTTGTCCTGTCCCACACTGGGACTAGCAAGATCTTGGGTTGAATCTCTATTCATCTCTACTGAGATGGTCACATGAATGAATTCTTGAAGTGGTTGGAAGAATTAGGAATATTAATTTTATAATCCATGTTTTTTTAAAAAAGGAAAAACCCAAATAAAAAATCAAGGTCAGGTTATACACTGAGACCAAGATATTTTCCAGTAGATACTGGTCCTTAACCCATGGAATGGCTTCAGAAAATGACTTACAATAACAAAGCATTAGTGACTTTCTGTTCACCATCTGGGAAACCTGGGATTTACATCTTTCTTGTGGGTGTCAGTAAAGGTTGCAGAGGCAAAAATAGCCATTCCTTTGAGAGGATAGGAGGAGATAAGGATATCCTGGCACACATCCTGGTTGTAATGAAAGTGTAATTAATGGAAAGGGCACTGGCTTCAAAGTCAAGAGGATTTGAATTCAACTTCCACTTCGGTTACCATCTATGTGATCTTGGGAAAATCACTTAACCTGTGTAGACCTCAGTTTCTTCATCTGTAAATGGTGGAAATTAGACTAGGTTGTCATTCAGCTCTGAATCTATGCTTACTCCTGTGAAGATAACAGCAGAGCATAGCTACCTTATTCTTATGATCCTGGGCAATTCATCCTCTTTTTAGCTCCCATTTTCCTCTTCTGTAAAATGAGGGAGTTGGATCAGACTCAGGCTTTTCAAACTTTTTAAGTCACAGAAACAATATGGCAATCAAATTCACAAACTTTGGATTACATGGTCAAGTTTGGTTATCTGTATTGCACTTGAAGTGCAGGGTTTGGGGGAGAAGAGGCTTGGAGATAGTGTTGGTTGGTTGGTGTCTGTCATGCTTGAAGAGGATCAAAATGACATCATTATGTTGGAGTCAAGGTATCATGCCTGTGACTGTGACTGGTCAGACCAATATGAGCTTGAAAGGCTCTACAACAGGTTGGGCATAGTCTATATGGACATTTGGAGTAGCAATCTCTCTAAATTTGTGCATCTCACATTTCTTTTGAGCCACTGCAATTCTGCTTTGCTCATAGAGCACAGCACCTTCTTTAATGCCAGCACACTATGCTGGGTGGTCCTGTTCCAGTGTCCATCCGAGTTGCACTCTCTGCAGTAGAGTTTGAATGCTTAGCAGTTTAGCATGAGAAAGAACCACATGTCTGGTACCTTATCTTGCCAGATGATTTTCAGCATCTTCCTAAGGCAATTCAAATGGAAGCAATTCAGTTTCTTGGCAGGGTGCTAGTATACTGTCCAAGTTTCACAGTCATACAACAGTGAGGTCAGCTTTGTAGACCTTCAGTTTGGTAGGCAGCCTAATAACTCTTCTCTCCCACACTTTCCTTTGGAGCCTCCCAAACACTGAGCTAGCTCTGGCTATGTGGGCATCGACCTCATCATCTATGTGCACATTCCTGGAAAGTATAATGCCAAGGTAAGTGAACATCCATGGCATTCAAAATATCTCCATTTACTGCAACAAATAGTTCCATATATAGTGAGTGTAGTGCTGGTTGGTAGGGAACCTATTTTCTGGGTGAGGTCAAGCCAAAATTAGCTTAAGGAACAGAGAATAAGTCCATACTCTGTTGTATCTCAGCTTCAGAAGCTGCACTAAGTGCACAATCATCTGTGAACAAAGAAGTTATGCACTTAATTTCCCCTCAACTTTAGGCTTGGCTTGTAGTCTTAAGTTAAATAATTTACTGTCACTGACATAGCTAAACTTGATGCCTTTTTCATCCTCCTTGCAGGCATCTGATAACACCATGTCAACCATTCCTTGATCTGAAACCACACTGGCTCTTGGGTAGATACAGTCCCATGCCATCCTTTATATTCTTAGACAGAAAGTTCTGATAGAAGTAAAAAATGCTATGGCAAAACAAATAGCCAAACCATCTTAGGTGATTTATTTCTTTATTTGGTCTTGCTAAAGGCTGGTTTCCCCCAAGCTCCCATCTTTATAATCCTCTTCCAGGTGAAGGGTCTGGCAAGAATCTTGCTGGAAATGACCAAGAGGAACCCCGTGGTTGTCACAGGACAACCTATTTCCCTTTCCTTTATAGGATGGACAAAAGAGACATCCTTGAACTCCTAGGGGATAACTTCCTCTTGCTATATAACCTGGAAAATTTCAGTCAGCTTCCACAGGAGTAGTGGACCCCATGCCTTGTAAATCTAAGCTGGAATAGAATCAGCACGTCACTTTGCTACATGAGAGGTGCCCAATGGCATTCAAAATCTCTTCTTCAGACTTTGGTAAACTGGTCTTCATTTGTCAACCTTGTTTCACTCAGGGCTATTTGGATACAATACTTGCTGAGTTCTTTAGCAACAAGAACTGTCTGTCTTTCAGGTCTACTGTGATGTCCTTAAATATGGGCACATTCCTTGTATTAATGGTCAGTAGAATCATCTTCACAAAAAGTTTTTCGTACTTTTTTTTGTGCTTTGACCACAGACAAGGTGGGATCCCCACCTGTCTCAGTAACCAGCCCTGGGTTGGGTGAAATAAACAAAAGGGGCATCTTTTCTAACCCCTTTCTCGTGCAAGGAGGTGAGCAGTTCAGTCCTTAGAAAAGACTGTTCAGATACCTAGAGGGCTGCCAAATCCCCCTGCTGCTTCAGTCCGGTGAGAAGACCACCCTATGGTCTGGGCTGCCTATGTGCAGGGTTGTGACTACAGCTCCCACAGTGTATCGATAGTTGCTGCTTTATCACTTGCCTGTCACCACAGGACTTTGAGGTAGGTAAAAATGGTGTATAGGTATTCAGGGAATACCCAGTTTATTTATATTTCATATATATTTATTTATATAAAACATGTAATTTATTATACAAATATAATAAAAATACTTAAAAATAATAAAATGTCATTTCTTTATCTTCTTTCATCTCTAAATTACACTGTATCTTCTTGGAGCTACAGGTGAGAGTTGGGTAGCAGGTAGACACCATATGTGGAAAGCAGCCTTGAAAAGGGCTGGGCCAGCCACACCAGATAGAAAATTCTGATAAGAATAAAAAATGCTATGGCAGAATGGATAACCAGGTCACTTTAGGTGACTTATTTATTAGTTACTGCTAATGTCTGGTTTCCCCCAAGCTCCAATCTGTATGATCTTCTTCCTTTGATTCTCGCCTCTCCCCTCCCCCAATTCTATTCCCTTTTCTGGTTGAGGCTGATTCTACCTAGGGATCTCTTATCACGAATCTCCCTTTTAGATGTATAAAGTACAAAACAGTGAAGGCAGCTTCTTTCTTTTTTGCCTAGCCCGATTATTCCCATATATTTAGGAGAGGTGATGCCCTTGGCTAATTTTTGACACCCATTTTTCTTTTTTGGCATTTATTTTCTAAGGTGTTAGAGAAGATGACCTTTAAGTTCCCTTCTATCTCTACAATTCTGTGAACTTATGCCAGCACTCTATAAATTAGTCTTGCCTTTTATTTTTCTAGTAATCATCTATTCTTGAAATAAAATAATTGTGCACTTTGACAAATCCAATTAAAAATACTTGTACTATCTACATTTAAAATGAATTTCAATATATAAAAGTTTATTCCCTCAGCATTTCCCTTTTTCCATTCACTGTGTATGTATATACCTGTATGTGCATATGTGTGTATAAAATAATATATAATACATAGTATATCTCTAAATATAAATAATGTGTTTTTTTCTTCTTTGCATTATTTCATATGACTTTTAATATTTCTCTATATTCTTCCACTTAGGATAGGGTGAATCTATGATTTCATTGGTGTAGAGATCCCTTGGCTAAGGAAATTCTACAAATGCAAGTCCACACCTTTTCTACATCCTATAGTCTAATCTTAAGAGTGTTGGCTAGAGCGTGGAGAGAGATTTGTTTACTTGCCCAGGTACAGACAGCTAGTATGTGTAAGAGGCAGGATTTGTACTTGGCTCTTTGGCTCCAAGGCTGGCTTTCTACTCAGGAGGCTTCTTTCCCTCACACATATAATTGTGTTATAGTGCTCCACTTCATTGCTACAGCTCTAGGATTTCCTTAATGTAGGTACTCTAATGATAGAGACCATAACCATATATCCCTTTTCAGTCAAAACCACAATTGGGATCTATTCAATGGTCTCCTTTATAGGGACAGTAGTTTCTGGCACTTAAGTCAACCTGTTCTTCCTTATCTTTGCTATATGACTGGCCCACCTTCCTTTCTGGTCATACATGCTCTTGATATTTTCTCTGCCATTTTTTGGATATGGTTAGAATAGTGTGTGACTCACCATGCACACACACCGTGAGAAGATACCATTCAGCCATTTCCCAGCTCTTGAACATTCAGGTGTTTTTATTGGTTTATTTATTTATTTTTTGTAATGACATACTGCTGTCATAAATATCCTTGAAAAAATAACTTCTCCCCATTTTTGTTTTTCTATAATCACAATTTTGGGGCAAATTTCAATATCTGAATTATTAGGTTATTTTAAAAAACTTTCCTATGCCATCAAACTGTTTTCCTGAAAGAATATTTTTAAACCAATGTGCAATTCCACCAGCAATGTAGGTGATCACTCACAACCCTGTCCATATTGAATTGTCATTGTTATTTTTGCCAATTTGGTATGAAAATTACTATAATTTATATTTTTTATTAGTAGAGATGAAAACTTTTTCTATTTTTTAAAATGTGCCCTTTCAGAAATAATTTTATATTCTTGATCCTTTTATTTGCTGGAGATGGAAGACCCTTGAATATTTGCACCATGACATTCTTTATGATTTATGTGTTTTTAAATGGTACTTTGACTCCACTGAGTCCTTAAAATTCATTTCACAGGAAAAATTAAAATAATCAAAACATTATGCTTTTATATTTTCAAGTTGAGTTTCACTCTTTTAATTTCCTTTGAATTGCTTTTATGTTCTTTTTTTTTTTTGGACACATCAGAGTGCTATGATTCTCAAGGGAAGAGTGACTGGTCCAGGAGGACCTGCCCTTCTTCAATACTAAGTCCAGACCTAAGGGAGAAGCAGGCATCTCTATTAATTGGTCTAAATACCTTGAAAATGAATGAGTCTCTCTTGCAAATGTGTCCTTACCATCAGAATGGTCACAACATTCTTTATACTCTCTTTATATTTGAAAACAAAATTTTGTCCATTTCCTACTGACCTCATCAAATGTAAATACACCATAACATACATTCCTATAAATAATACAGGATAGTTTAATTCTGGAGAGGAAACCATTTTTGAATTTGTGTAAGTGGGCCTTTCCTCAGGGAAATATTTCTGAAAATGTTTTGCCCCACTACAATTTTTAAAAACTGTTTCCACTAATCAGCCTATTTGCTATTTCCAAAAGCTTTGAACAAAGATTAATTTTTCTATAGCAACTGCAACAAAGGTTTCAATTTTGGAAGTGTCTGTGGGCAAAATAAATGCTTGCAACCTAAGTGGATTGCTGAGCTGTTAGATTGTAGCAAATAAAGTGAGTGTTTCTCCTTAATGCTTCTCCTATCCCACCCAAAATCCAGGATGTCTGCTCCCTTCTCCATCCCCAAGATACATATAGTAGCTGTTATATTGTCTTTCCATATTTTAATTTGAGGACATATATAGATGTCCCTTAAATCTTCATACTCAACAGGAGAGGAGAGGATATTGCATTAGGAAGCATCCATCATCTAATTCATCATGACAAAAAGTACCCACAAGCATCTGATGGTCCACAAAACAAAAAAGCTGCACATATGCTGATACAGAAAGGTTCCTCAGTTATTTTTTTGAACTGAGTTTCAGAAATTCAGAAACAAAAAGGGGGCCAACAGTTTCAATTATTTCCCTTCAAGGGAATTTTAAAAAATTCTTTTAAAAGGGAAATTCTGAAAATGAAATCATATCTCAAGGTTAGTTTAGGTTATAATTGCCCAGTACCAATTTTATTATTTCTAACCACAGGATAAGGACATGGCTTGGGTCTAAGAACACAGGTTAGACTGGCTAATGCTAATTATCCTTATTCAATCAGAAACATAATTATTTATTTACACTAATTGTGATCTTTCAAGAGAAAATTGTTGAATTTTAGAGCAATCATTTAAAAAATAAAGTAGACCTGGTTTAGCCAGTTGTTTAAATATTAAATAGCTTGGTATTGGGCAATGATAAATATTTTAAAAGGTTAAAATGAAAGAAAGGGAGGGCTCTTAGAGCAAAGGATGTGTTAATTTACCGAGATGCTTATTGACTTATATTGAGTCAGTTGGTAACAATGTCAAGTAGGATCTGGAATTTCACTGAATTGTTTTGTCAGACTGATTAGAGCATTTGAGAATTCTAGAGCTGAATTGGTCTTTTCAAAGATCATCTACCCCTCTGGGGTGTATGGTGTGTTCAGGGAGGATGAGCACCTCGGGTGTGAAGGCTCTTCAAGACCTTTTCAGAACTGCTCATTCATCTTTGGTGCCCACCTTTCACCCAACACTCACTTGTGGCTTCAAGAAGGTATAGCATGCACATCATCCACAGCCTGGTAAATGTGTCTTGGCAGACGAGCTAAACCAGGTTGAGGCCTCAAAGCTGCAGTTAGAATTAGTGGGGATATCTGATCCCCTTTCCCCCACACAATGCACAGATTCTAAGCTTGGTCAGATATTGAAGATGCCAAGGTCCTCTACTTTATCCGGGGCCATCACCAGTCATCCTGACTTGTGTCTTGTCACTGGACTTGAATGACTCTGGAAGAGAGAATGAAGCTTATGACTTTGCACTACAAGACCTCACTTAAAACCAATTCATATGCAAGTCAAGACATGACCCTGTGATTTCATTGGTCCTCTACAAAAACAAACAAAAAAACAAAAACAAAGGAAGAACCACAGTCCTCAGGCTCCAGACTGATGTATTGTTCAAATAATAGACCCAACTGTGGCTTGTCCTGCACCTACTGCCCAACAATCCAGATGTAGTTGGCACTGGAGTTGGTATAAAGGGATGTTTGCCCTTTGGGAGTTTATAATCCAGTACTATCCAGGGTAGATGGTCTCCTTTTGAATATTTGCAGGGAAAGAAACACTCAGGGACTAGGAGTTTAATTTTAATCCCATTCAACAAACAAAAATTCAACAAGAAGCTATTAAATATCTACTATGTGTGAGGCATTGAGCACATGAAGAAAAAAAAAGCTGCTGTTTTCACATGTTCCTGGATTTCAATGGGAACCAACAGAAGATGTCAAAATTCAAGCCTTGAAGGAAGAAGGTTTCACCCATCTCTCCAAGGATCCTATCAATCAGGGATGAAATTTCTGACTCAGACTTTTAAGGAAGTACCCTTTATTCCTGGGAATCTGCCCAATCTTACCAAGGTGGAGGCATGGTCCATCAGTGTCTAAAAACTCTGAATCTCAAATATGATTTCTTCAGCACCAGCTAAAGAAAAGCTGCTTAGAACAAGTTAGTTGGATATCCTAGAGGATCCTGTCACCAGTATTTCATCACAAAAGCAACCAAAATGAAAGGATGTGCCCTAACAACTCTACCTGACAACTGCTCACACTTATATGGTATCTGAAGATTTGCAAAACATTTTCATGCTGTTTCAACCCAGAAGAGATCAGGAAAAATCAAAGCACTGGGGGGGAGGGGGAGGTTGAATTTTTTTCTCTGGGCCTGAACCCATGGCTACTGGAGTGCAGACAACTCGGATGGGAGTCATGGATCTGAATCAAGCCCATCTCGAAAATGAGAGTCAGTAACAATGGGGTTCTTAGCCTCCTGCTTTAAGTCCAGGGCATTCCAAACTCCCAAGCCCATAGATTTCATTCTTTGTTTTCAAACAGAAAAAGGGACTAAAGCAGGGCAGGAGACAAAGCTAAGAAGAGGGAAGCCTGGGTGTCCCAGAGGTCAGGCCTGGAGCTCGATGGAGGGGATGCCAGGGCCACAGCCAGTTCTGTCTCGGCTTTATTTAAACTTTCTTCCTCCAATCCCACGCTTTAGCTGTAGGCTGTGCCTTAGTTTCTCTGTCTGGCTCATCTCTCCGTGGGAGCTCAGAGACAGTGACTAAAGGGAGATGGGCTCGCTGAAGACCCGGTGGGATGTGGGGTATCATTGGACATATCTGATTTGTCTCCCTTTCTATACAAAGCTCTGGGCAAATACTAAGGCCCTTATGATTAACGGGTGTCTCTGGCCTCTCCATTTTGGGGGCTGAAACGGGACTCGAACGTGAAGCGCACTGGAATCTCAGAGGCGCGGTCTAAATGTCAGTGAGAGGCGCGGCTTGCAGCCCTGGGTTCAAGGGCTCCCCTCGGGTTCAGGACTGACCTGCAGGCGCAGGTGCTGACCTGCCCAGCGGAGAACGCGCCCCTCACCCCCCACCCCCGGGAGCTCCCTCTGCCAATGAGATGACGGGTCTCTGCGGCCCGTCCCCCTCAACGTCGGTTATCGTGGGGGGTGTCCCCCGCTCTAAGGAGACCATTGCGTAAAGCGCTCTGCAGAGCTACAAGCGGGGGGGAGCCAGTCACGGTTAGTCAAGATGATGGCCAGGTGGGGGAGGGGGGCCCTCTGCGGGGGCCCGGGCCCCGACTGACGCGGCTCGGGCCCAGCTCACGGGCCTGAGGGCTGAGGGCGGGACTGGGAGGGGCGCCGGAGGGCCGGCTTCCATTGCTTCCATTCGTTGACGCGCAGCCCGGCAAGCGGCGTCGAGCCGGGGTGACGGCAGCTCCCTTCAGGCCCCGGCCCCACGCATGCGCCGTCGCCCCCTCCTTCCCCTCCCTCCTCGGCCGGTCTGGGGCGGCGGCGGCGCGGTGACGTCAGGGCGCTGGGGCAGCTCCTGTGACAGACCGAGCCGGAGCGGCGGGGCGGGGGTGGCGGCGGCGACAGCGGCGGTAGTAGAACCGAGGAGGTGGGAGGAGAAAAGAAAGCGAACAGGCCGACGAAAAGAGCGGACGAGCCAGGGGAAGGCAAAAAGGCCGAAAGGAGGGGGGAGCGCGTGCGAGCGACAGAGCCGGACCCGAGCGGGAGCCAAGGCCGCGAGCGCCGGCCGGACTGCGGCGCGAGCCCCCGAACGGCTGAGGAGCCGCGCGCGCGCGCCCGCCTGCTCCCCTCCCCCTACGCCCGCCAGCCCGCCCCGGGCCCGGGCCCTGCGCGCCAGCCCCCCCTCCTCCCCTCCCTCCCTTCCCTCCTCCCTCCCTCCCTCCCTCCTCCCTTCCCCTCCCTCCTCCCTCCCCTCCTCCCCTCCCCCGCCGGTGGATGGGAGTGAAGGACGGAAGAGGCCACACCGAGGCGGCGACGGCGGCGGCGGGCTCTCGGGTAAGGCGGCGGCCGGGGCCTGCTCTCGGGCTGGTTTCTTTCTCCCCCTCCCCCTCCCACTGCTCCTCGGGCGGCGCCGGCGCAGGCTGCGGCCCGGGCTCGGACTGGGGCTCCGCGGGCGATGTGGCCGCGCCGGTCCCCTCCCTCCTCCTTCTCCTCTTCCTCCTCCTCCTCCCCAGCCTCCCTGCCCCCTCCCTCCCGTTCCCCTCCCCCCCGCCGCCTCCTCCTCCTTCTTCTCTCCTCGCTCTCAAAATGGCGGCCGCGGCGGCCGTTGGGTGAGAGACCCGGGAGGGGCGGGAGGGGGCGGCCCGGGGCCGGGGCCCGGCGGCGGGGGGAGGGGGGATGGGGGACGGCCCCGCCCGCGCCGCGGAGGGACTGGGGAGGGCAGGAAAAGATGCCCCCCACCCCCGGTGACTTTGCGGGAAGGCCGAGGGGAGGGGGAGGAAGAGGAGGAAGGCTCGGGGAACAGGTTTCTGGTCCCCGGGGCCCTGAGGGGAGGGGTTCGCCCCAACATCCGACCCGACCTTAGCGTCCGGGGAGCGAGGGAGCCCCCGGCCCCGCGTTGCCGCGGCGCTCCAGGCCTCTCCGGCCATCAGGACGGCCGCCACCCCGGGCGCAGAGCCGGCCTCCCCGCCCCCCCCCCCCAGCCGGGAGGGGGGGTGCCGAGAGCCCCCTCTACCCCCCCCAGCAGCTGCCCGCGACCGGATTGGGCGAGGTGCCAGTTGTACCTGATGGGGCCCCCTCCCTGAAGCTGGCAGTGGGCCTCGGGTTCGGGGTCCTCTGCCATTTTCCCACCCTGCCCATTTGGGAACATAAAGCATCTCTGTGTTATTATTCCCCGCCCGACCCTGTACTCCCCCCGACCCCGGCCCTCCCAGGTGAGAAAATGGCTCTCGGGGCGGGTGGTCAAATTGCTAGAGGAACTGGCGAGCATCCCCGAAACTGGAGACCATTGGGGAGAGGTGGTGGTCCGTTTCTGCTGCGGGGGGGGGGGGGGGGAGGCGGGGAGGCATTGGAAGGTGTCTTTGCTTTATTTATTGGGTACTCGGTCATTCCTTAGTGACTTGGCAAGAAACTCATTGGGAGGAGGGTAGGAGATTTTCCTTTTGAGTTGGGGGGGTGGGCAGCCAGCCTAGAATCCTTGGTAGCTTAAGAAATTTGTGCTTTGGGAGAGAAGGGCCTGGTTTGTGTTTTCTTGTTTAAGGAGGGAAGATGTAAATACCAAGAGTTCCTTCTCCCCTTTATTTTATTTTAAATAGGTGATTAGGAGAGAATGAAGATTTTTTTTTTGTAATTTTGATCTTTGTATACCTGAAAGTAGATCTCTCTGTCATCAGAATGATGTAAAAATTAAGTGTAAAATTACTGCAGGTTTTTTTTATTATATTGTTTGGGGGTGGGGTTGTTTTGTGCATTTCCTTTTGAGGCTAGGGCGGAGGAGACCGTACTTGGGCCTTTGATACCAATAATAATGTCATCCCTCTCCTTTTGCTATGGTAGCGTTTGGGTAAAATTTTTCTACTGCAGCAGGGCTTGGTTGTTGCAGGTCAAATCCTTTATCAAGAGAACAACCCTTTTTGGTTGCAGTAGGCAATGAAATAGGGTTGATTCCGCATTGAGAGCTTTCTTTGACCTTTTATTTTAACCAATCTATGTGACTGAAGCATATTAATTAGGTTTTTAATCCTTAATGGGTAATATTATTACAGTTTGTCATTTCACAAAATAGGGGACATGTGAATCTCAGTTATTGAATCTGTGTATTTGGGTTGGTTAATTTATAAAAAAGAATCCTTCAATGTTTAGGATATCAAAGGAGGGAGGCTACTTACTACTAGTCTACTAAAAATGACCTGAAGCTGATCATGATGTAAAATGAAAAAGGAAGATCATTTGAAAAAATTCTTCAAATACGTTCTTGAATAGCAGAGTTCTAATTTCTGTATATCCCTCGATTTTTAAATCCCCCTCCCCTTGGAAGAAAAAAATTGGATAATATTTGCGGATGCTGCGTACAACCTTTGAGGAGACTGGGTGGAGTGAGGAAGCTGGGAAATGGCTAGATTGCCCTTTCATTGCATTTTTTTCTTGTTTTTTGTTGGGCTGTTTTAATATTAATTGCAGTAATAATTATATTTCTACATAGTAAACCTAATAGCTGAAGGGACTTTGTTAAATAATCTGGTGCTCTTGGTTTCTATTATTTTTGTAGAGTCCAGGGAGAAGTGATCAGTCACTGTTCTAAAGCAGGCACTTACTGCTTGGTTATATATTTTATATGTAGATTTGTTCATTTGTTTTATTGTTTAATTCTGATGCCTATGAATGTATCTCTGCTAGAAATAAATAATAGAAAAAATGATAGCCATATGTATTTGTAAAACCCAAGGTGAATGCCACAGTTTTGTTTTTTTTTACTGTGCTTCAGCATAAACTGGCATTTACCTATATGTGTTTGTGGTATTTTTTCCTCAATGAACATTAAGACCACAATATAAAGCATAAAATAGTCACTGTAAAACCTAGTTAGCATTAACCTTTTTTCTATGCTGCCCCCAGAAGGGCAGCTTTTTGTAAAGGTAACACCATAAAAGGTTATAACTTAAATATCTTCAGTCAAAGAACTGTGTAACGTGAAATCTTAAAAGGAGTTTGAGATTCAAGTTCTAAGAGTGATTTTTGGATACCACTGATTATGTGGTGTGTGGTTTGCTAATTTAGTTCTCTTTCCACATTTTATATAGATGTTATTAGGAAAAAGACAAGAGGAAAGTAGAATTTCCTTAAAAGAATACATTGTGTGGATAAAGTTAGGAATTCCAGATAATATTAAAAACCATTCACACCCCCAGCTTAGACATTAGTAATATTCACTACACTAATGATGATCTTGTTCAATAGATTTTTTTTTTTTTTTGGCTGATTTTGAGAATTAGGTTGCTTTGTCGCTTGGGTAAAATGCCTATTTGTTACCAAATCATGGTACCAAATGGTGTTTCTAATATACAAGAATTTGAGCTTTGCAAGATCTTTGTCTTAATTTTTTTTTTTTAAGTACAGGATGGCCTAATGGAAAGACTATACCAGAGTGAGCTTCAGGCTGCTTGACTCACCTCTAAGAGCCTGTTTCCTTTTTTTGTCAAATGAATGGGCTTGATGAATAAAGTGCCTTCCACTTCTAAAAATTACATTCTTCTGTGAGGTCAATTTTTAGAAGTCTTTTTTAGTTAATAAATTTAGCATAAGATTGGGAAGATTCTCTGTCTGGTAGTTATGTGTAATATATTTCTGGATGAATCTGCCTAGGGTAGAGAGTTTGAAAAATTTCAGGGAGGAAATATTTACTACCATAGTTTTCTTTTTTCTCTTATTAAAGGATTTAAATTCCATATTTCCTACATTAGCTTTAAAAGCAGGATCTGAATGAATCTTCTGAGTGATATACTAAACAATAGATGGGAGATGTAAATAACTAGTATTACCTTTTTGCTTATTTTTCTTCTAAGTTTGTCATCCAGAAGACCAGATTTCTTGACCTGGAATTAAAAAAAAAAAACTTTACTGCGTATTATATGGTCAGATTGGTGGCACTTTGGCTACACCACCAAGCCTGGAAACAAGAAGACCTGAGTTTAACTCTAGCCTCAATACTTACTAGCTGTGTGGATCTGGGGCAAACCACTTAACCCTTTTTGCCTTAGTTTCTTCAGCTGTAAAATGAGAAAGAAATGGCAAACCATTCCAATATCTTTCCCAAGAAAACCTAATAACAAATATAGTCAGATTATGGTTTGATCAGATATATTAATCATAAAAACATAAAAATCTAGTCAATATTTGGATGAAGGTCTCCTAAACCTAGATATTAGAGACTGTTTTGATACTGTTCTTTTTGGGTTCCCAAGGAGTGACTCATATTGTGTTGCCAGTGGGACTTGGTGCTCTTTATTGGCTGGAAACCAATGACCATGGGTCTGATTGGTTTTAAAGATCTTTTTACTTGCCCAAGTATAGCATTTTCCCCTATATTCTAGAAGGGCTACAATTTGATGGAAAATTCGCCAGTTGCTTTTTCTTCGCCAGTTCCAACACCAGGTCTTCTTCACCTAAGAAATTTGTTGTTTGTTGTGCTTAAGTTATGCTTACTATGTGTTTTTGTACATGTTTGAATAGAAGCAAAGATTTTATAGTCTTCTAAGAAAGCTTAGTTCAAGGGTGAACTCTAGTCATTGAAAGTTAAAATTACAGAACTACACTTTTGGAATGACTCTTAAGCTAGTCACTTGAATTGAACCTTAGTTTTTACCTGCTTCAAATGTATAATATTTACTCCCTTCCACAGTTAAAACTTAATATTTGTGAAATACTCTGCAGTCCTAGGATAAAGCCATCACAAGTAATTATTATTTTTTATTTTTACAATTTTTTCTTTTTTAAAGATTCTGATTTTTGGCACAAACTATACTTCCTGGTGGGAATTATCTATGTAACTCTCTCAAATACCTGCCACTTTTTAGTGAGGTGTGTAATCCCTTACAGTTACTACTTCAATTACACATTTCCTTGGTACCTTATATTTTCAAAATACTTTTGTTATTATTTGTTCTCCCAAGCACTCTTTGAGACAAGGTATTTATTTAACTGATGAGAAAGCTGAGATACAGGGAAGTCTCTTTACCAAGGTCACATGGCAAGTTAGTAGGGGAGAAAGAAATAGTGTATTGCTTAGCTCTTGAGCCATTTTAAAATGCTTTTTCATGTATGGTCCAGCACATTCTTTTTCCTTTTATTCACAATTGCATCATATAGGTTGAGAGCTGGAAGGAACCTTTGATTTCATGTTCTCTTTGACCTAGGCTGTCTTCCTAGGGCTAGCTAGCTTAAATCTCACTCTTTATGAAGCCTTACTTAATTACTATAGTTCTCATTGATCACTTCCCCCCCTCCCCAACCTATAACTTAACTGTATCTCTCTTCTTGTTATTTATATGCTTTCTTATTTGTTACACATTTTTTGTTTATGATAAAGTTGCTTGAGGGCAGGAAGTTTTGTATCACAGTGCTGAGCAGAGGTCAGCAGAAGGTCATCAGTCAATACTTATAAAACTAAACAGGATGAAAGAAAAATTATCCATCCTTATTTTAAAGTTCTTTATAATAGTCAATTTTCAGTGCATTTTAATACCATTGTAAGTAATGGGAGGGTATGCTTCCCCTGGAAAAACCTGTGTCACAGGGAACAAGATCACAACTGTGGGGGAGGTGGTAACAAACCCTATAACAACTTTGTTATATATGATCTAGCTGGGTAAATTATCCATGGAATATGGTTATCACTTCTTAGCCCCTTAACATTCTGGCTTTTCAGCTTAACCACTGAAACTACTTCAAGACTACTCACTTCTTAATCGCTAAACTTTTAAGCTTTTTCTCAGTTCTCATCTTTCTCTAACAAATTTAATACTCTTGACTACACCCTCCTTGAGTTTTGGTGATACTATTTTTCTCTTCTGGTTCTCTCCATTCCTATTCTCCTTTCATGGATGGATTTTCCATGCCTTAAACTAACATCATGCAAAAATACCCTGAGATTCTGTCCTGGGCCCTCTTCTCCGTCCATATTCCTTTGGTGACCTCGACAACTCCCATGAGTTCTATTATCCTACCTTTGGAGATCACTCTTAAATCTATATAGTCCAGCCCTCAGTTGTCTTTTGAGCTTCCAGTCCGTATGTACTACCTTGTAGTCTCAGGTCATCTTTGATTCTTTTCCCTTTCTCTCATCTTCGGTATCTCAACAGTCGCCAAGTCATGACAGTTATATTTCCTGCACCTTTCTTATGTCCATCCTCTTCTTTCTACTCACATAGCCAGTGTCCTAGTTAATTAAGCCTTTTGTCAGCTCTTGTGTGGACTCCTGCAGTAGCTTGCCTTCAGTCTCTTCCCCACTCCAATGTCTCATCCACAAAATTCTCAAATTGATATTCGTAAAGCACAGGTCTGATTAGGTCTGCTTAAAAAGTTTCAGAGGTGGACCTCAGTGGCCAAGCTTGGGTATGTCAGAGCTAAGCCCTGAGTCTCTCTGAAGGCTTCAATCTCCGAGCTTGCAAGTGCGGATCTAAAGGAAGGTAGCTGGGGATACAGAAGATTAATCAGGATAGCAGAATTCCATTTCCCTACCTATTTCAACATTGAAGAAAAATTACTTTCAATGAGCAGCCAAATTCATTTGTATGAGGAACTTGTAACCATATACTAAAAGGGAATGCACCCCCTCTGTAGCCACCAGAAACTCTGCTACACTGGCTAAACTACCAGCAACCAATGTTGGATCTGGATCCCAGCAAGGTGGATTAATGTTTTTTAATTAAAAAAATAATACAAAAATACATAATAAATTATTTCAATAAAAAAAAGTTTCAGAGGTTCCCTGTTGCTTTTTTTTTAAGTCTAATTTTATTTTGTTTTGGGGGTGGGGGTTACACTTTAAATTTTGAACTCCCTCTGTCCCTTCTGACCCCACACTAGAGGAGGCCACCATTTGGCACAGATTTGTTAAATATATGTAAAACCATACTATACATACTTATATTTATCAGTTCTTTCTCTATAAGTGGATAGCATCTTTCTTCATAGGTCCTTTGTAGTTAATTTGAGTATTTATAATACTCTGAATAAGTTGGTTGTGTACAATTACTCTTCCGAAGAATATTGCTGTTACTGTACTGTATACAGCATTCTCTTGGTTCTGCCCACTTCATTTTTGTAAAATCAGTCAGGTCATCATTTCTTACAGCACAATGATATTCCATCATCTGTCACTTTAAGAGTAAAAAAATTCTCTTTTTTTTTAATCTTTCCACAATCTTGACTCCATCCCACCTCCCAACTATTTTCACAAACCGATTTCATACTTTTAACCCCCTTTGAATTTCAGCAAAACTTGGATGTCCCCTGACATGACATTTCCTACCTTTGAGCCTTTACATAGGCTTGCCTGCTGTGTCTGAAATGCACTCCCTCCTCATCTTTACCTCTAGGCTTATCTCTCCTATGGGAAACCTTTTCTGATCCTCCTAGTTATTAGTACTGTCCAATCTTAATTGATTATGTATGTACTTTTATCTCAGTGTAAGACTGTTGTCATTTCTCCTTCCTTCCTCCCTCCCTTCCTCCCTTCCTTCCATTTCTGTGCCTTGAACTGGGCAGGCTTGCCTTAGGGGCCTAATAAATATTTCAATTAAGGATTGACATTTTTGGTTACCAGTTTTGTGTTGTATGGATTGATGATTTCATTGATATGTAGTTATTTCTTCTGCAAATATTTCTTGCCAACTTCTCTACTCCTTAGTAGGCTTTTTTTTTTTAATTGGAGGGCAATTGGGTTTAAGAGACTTGACCAAGGTCACACGGCTAGTTTTTGTGTTAAGTGTCTGAGGCCGAATTTGAACTCAGGTCCTCCTAACTCCAGGGCCTGTGCTTTATTCACTGCTCTACTTTTAGTAGGCTTTTTATGAGGTCCATCTGAAAAAAAAAGTGTCCCTTGGGTTGCCAACCCTTTGGTGGGATGAAGCTTTTCAAACTTAGCTAAGCTTGCATTGTGGCCCTGCAGGTGTGTTGTCAGGCACCTTTTTAGATTGTTAGGATATGTCAAACTTTGGACTTTGCTTTTGTCTCCATGTCAAGATGAAAGCATCAGAGTAGGACTTTTTTGAATCATCTTAATAAATATTTAAATGAGAAAACTGAGAAAAATCCTGTAATTAGATGAAAATTGGGGTTAGCTGTTCTGAATAGATTTAGTATATTTTTGCTGTCTTGATTGAAATTTATGTATTCACTACATTTGTACACTCCTACAACTTAAACCTGAAGTGGTATATTGAAGCATTAGGGTTTTGTATTGGTTGAAATTGTCACATGTTTTTTATTTTTGTCTTTGCTTCTATCTCACGACTGAAGCTGAATAGGAGAAAGACAAACTAAAAAACAAATTTGTTGTAAGTAGGTAGTATATTTGGGAGGGAACAGTAATACTTATTTGGCATCATATTAGACATTTTAGCAAACTATTAAATCTGTTTTTTTTGAGATTTTCTCTATTCACAAGAAGGGAATTACTGTTAATTTGTAGTTGGATTGATGATATGAATTCTTGTTATTTGATGTAAAAATTGGCCACTTAAAAATATTGGTTCTTTTTTTAATGACGTGAATCTTTTTTCCACTTCATGTATCTGAAACTGATCAAGAATTAGAATTCCACAGAAGAAAGATCAGAGAGAATTTTTGAAGAAATCACATCGAAATGTATCATTTATATATAGAAACCACTTTGAAAGGCCGAGAAATCGATTTTGCCTGCCGAAATTGATGTTTGATTATGTAGACTAATGAAATATGTAAACAGGGAGAGACATCTATTCAACTTGGTACTTGCCACAAAGTCTACAAAAGAAAGATTCCTTTATCTATAGAGTTTTTTCAAATGTTCCAATTGGTATAAATGACATTAACCTAATTTGCTTTGAGCCCTGGAACAGTAAAACTGCCTCAGTAAATTCCATACCCATGTGGGAAAGTTATATGTAACCATCCTGACCGAGAACATATAAAGGGAGACATGTAGCTGGGTGGGGGGAGGCAATGGATTGTTGCTAACAGTTCATCAATATGGTTGTCTAGGGCTGTGTACAGAAGCAATGGTGCATTATTGGCCTTGGATTAATGTTGGATAGGAGGGGAAGAGATCATTCTAAATTGTACTCATTGCTGTAAAAGCTCATCTCTTTAACACTAATGTTCTGGTAGTGCTTCACAGCAGTGAATGATGAAATAGCATAATCTCTGAAGAATCCAGATTGCAAATACCCTCTAGGGCAATGAACAGTTCAGATGGTTGGTAAGAGTTGGCTACAGAGTAATGTTCAGGAAGTGGCATAAAAGATAGAGCAGATAGGTAAATGATCAGAAAAGCACAATATGAAAGAATATATTGGTATAATTGCTATAACCCAGATATATCAAAAGGATGAGATATAAAGACCTTCAACATATTGGGTGGATCTTCCCCTGGAGGATTAATGAAATACATGAACCAGATTCATATAGATTGAGATCAGTGGAAGAGTTTCTGCATGCATTATTCTACAGTGGTACTAACCAATGTGCCTGCCTGACAGCCACAAATTAAATTTTTCTTTTAAGTAATTAGAATTCATAATTTTGAAAAGTGAAATTAGGTTTTGATTTTGTGGATTATACCTAATCATAAATTGAATAAATTTTTATAGTATGTTATTTAAGTTTAAGCAGAGACATTTGCATTATTTTAAATTTTTGACTGTGTAGAAGATTTTATTTTTTAAATGTTATCCAACACTTAACAAATTCATGTGGAGAGTCTCCTTTCATGCAGGAAAGACCCAAGTGTCTTGGACTTCTGCTTTAATGGCTTATATCTTGACTACCTTGTCCTTTACTCAATTTGGTATCTGTGGTTGTAGAAAGTTCCCATGTTTTATTTCATGCTGACTCTTTTAGTCATTTTGTAAATATTTCCAGGTACTTTTAGCAGTCTTATGTCATAGGTTGTACTCACCAAAGAATTCTTCACTTAGTGGCTAAATTAGTGGTGATAAATACATTTCTGTTTTTATCTGGGTTTGTCTTTTAAGTACCTCTTGGAATCTTACTTGGAGATTTTATAGCATGGGCAGAACCTGCTATAAATTTGGATGGAAATTTATTCTCTGTTGGCCTGACTTTCAAGTGTCCAGGGTGACTTGTGTTCTTTGGAGTAGGGCTTTGTGGAGGGATTTTGTTAAGGAAATGAATGATAGGAAAGCAGTATGTGGGCTCCTTTTAGTGAGGATGAGAGTGACATGGGTAGTCAAGTCCTGGCACTGGTATACTTGTGAAAGAGAAAAGCCTACTCTAGTATATTAGATGAAGAAACTGTGAAGGACCTGTGGAGAATATGGGCAAACATTTGTACAGCACAATGTGGAGTACATGGATTGCTATCAGAACCCTTGGAGGTACTGAATACCTCCATCAGTAGAGAGATCACACATCCATTGGAACATAATAAAGTCTTAAGATGTGGGTCTAAGATTTAGAGGAAAACAAAACTCTCATTTCAGATTTATAGGCTCTTACTGTTTTTCATTCCAGTAGATGAAGACAGTTTCTCTTTAAATACAAATGTTATACAGAAAACTCTTTTATACCATACGTAAATGACTAGAAGGTTAAAAATAATAATTGTTTTGATACTTTACAGTATCTACAGTGAAAATTAGTGTTTGTGGCAACCCTAAGATAGACTTCAGAGATTCTAATAAGTATATTTTATTGCATTCAGATTGGTTATCCATTTATGTTAAATATCATAAACGTTAGACCTGACACTGTATTCCCTGGATAAATGTGAATTCATGCTTTTTAGATCAGGGTATCTTGGTGATTTTGGTGTCTGTCTGTGAACGTAAATTTTTTTTTTGATAGTCTTTCAGTGTATTTAGTTTTATTTGTAATCTTGTGTATTTTGTGCATTTAAAAAAACCCAATTCTGAGGTGTCTATTCACTAAACTGCCAAAGGGTGAAGGGCTCCACAACTCACAAGAGATTAATTATTCCTGATCCAATTAACGCCATCTTTTAAAAATGTAGAAGCCTTTCTCCAGTAGGTTTGTTAATTTTAAAATTGCTTTCTATGATCTGTATTCCAAATATCTTAGATAAACTGTGGTTTTGCGAAAAGTTTTGTCCCAGAGAGAAAGATGTTTGGTTACCTACTTAGGTTTTCACCATTTATTTTATAATCAGCAAATCATCAAGCATGGTAACAATTATTGCATTCCAAAAGCCATTTTTGTCTTTATAGGGAACATACGTCTTTAATATCTGTTTAAACTGTATTTAAACCTTCTAATTTGTTTTCTCTTACCTGACAACATAAGCTTATTATCTTTTCTTATTCCCTATGTCATAGTGTTTGGTAATTTACTTCCTATGCACATAGTGTGCATTTTTTTATTAGTTAAATAAGTTACTGTGTTTATACAGCATTTTACAATGTAATTTCAGTTTAATAGCTATAATAGGTGATTTCTTTTTAAGAACTTCTTGTTACCTGGACTTAAAGGACAGATTTTAATAGAATATCATTTATTTCGGAAGAGGAACACTGTTAAACACTTTATTCTTTGATCATTGGAACAGATTTATGGTTGCTTTATTACCATTGCTTTTATTTTTACATATATTATGGTTTCTGTTAATTAAAGGGCTTTCAAAATAATAGGCTGAAGGAGTGGTTTTCCTAAGTTTTAGTTAACATCTTTTATTTAGTTTAATTCTATTAATTTTTCTTTTCAAGGAGAAATTGAGTTTTACATTTTTATTAATAAGTATAATACTCTCTATGCCCATCCTTTAATAAACTTAGGAAAAGACTTCTAATTTCAAATCAAATTATACTTTATGCATCTTGTGAATTCTTAGTATACTTAAAAGTTGGCATTTCTTGCCTATCGTATTATGCATTAACTAGTCATTCTAATGCCGAATATCTAGATGATTTAGTAAGAAGAGGGGAGCCTTTTAAGATCATGTAGGTTATTAAACATACAGCATTTAGGCATAAGAATTTACAGGCATATAAAAGTGACTTTATGTACTTTTGGTTAGAAAGCAACTTGGCTATCATTGACATAAAGTATGCAGATTAGTTGAATACAGTTTTATTTTCAGTTCTGAATTCTCTCCCTTATAGCTCCCCCTTTTCCACCTATTGAGAAAAAAGACAGACAAAACATTATAAATATATAGTCAAGAAAAATAAATTCTCCCATTAGCCATGTCCAAAAAAACCCATTCTTCAGTCTGTCCTCTGAATCAGTTGTTGAAATCTGTATCTGGAGGTGGATAGCTTGGTTCATTGTGCGTCCTCTGGAACTGTGATTGGTCATTGTGTTGAATAGAGATCCAAGTCTTTCAAAATTGTTATTTTATAAATTGTTTGACCTTCCAGGGACCAATGTTTAATGAGAGCATCTATCTTTTGGTTGGAAATTGAATTTTTATTTTGAATTAACAGTTGATATTACTAAAGATGGAGTGTAAAAAATCTTTGCCAAAAAATTTATTTGAATTTTTAAAAAATATTGAAAGGTATCCTTGATAAAAAAAAAATTAAAAACAGTATCCCTGGTACTTTGTAGTATTGTGTTAGAATTGTGCTCCTGAACACAGGAATTGTGAGTATAAAAGCTCTTGTTCTTTTAGGTTTTTTTGGAATATAATATCTGTCTTATGGCTAGAAAGTGTAAAATTAAGAAGCTCATTACCTCATATTAACAAGAAGTTTAGACTCATATGGCATATTCACATGTTATATTCAATTTTAATTCACAGATACTTTGTGAGATTCATTAAGGACCAGTTTTAACTTCAGTAAATGACAGAAGCTCAGTTTTTGCTGAGTTTTTGCTGTAAAATAAACGAGATAAAACATGTCACCCTTGAATATTGTAAACATTTAAGTTGAGCAACTTTAAATTTATTCATTATTTAACATTTACTTTATTTGCAATGAATTACATGTAGACTTGTAAATCATAATGTATTGGCTTATTAATGTTTTTAGCATCAAGAAGTCAGTCTTTTTTTTTTTTTTGGAAGGTCTTGTATGAGTTTCTGCATCAGCTCTAGCTGTCATTATACCTGATAATAGCAGTATCTTCTGTAAAACTATTTGGATTTGTGGGGATAATACGGAGAGAGATGGAAAGATGATAGAGTTGTAAGGTTTTTCTTCTCAGTTATCAGTTTTTATTATAGATTATACCATATGAAAGTTGTTTCTGTATCCTTCAATTCTAGTATGCCCTAAAACAGAACTTTCCATCTTCAAAATAGAAGTATTTTGTTACAGTATTCAGAAAGGAAAAAGAATAGATTTTGTTCTTAGAAATGCTCATGAGATGATAGTCTTATTGTTACATGTAGAGCCAATGATTTCAGCTTCTTAACTATTTTGAGTTGCTGATATGTAACTGTATAGAATTGTTTCCTCTTCTAGCCCCTCTCCACACTTGGAGAAGTTTTAATGAGCGTGGTTAAATGCACAAAAGTTGAAACTTGAAAAGGGAGTAGAAGTGAGTCTCTAGAAACTGAAATTTAGCCCCTGGCAACTATAGTGGTAGGTCACCTCTACAGAACATAACCAGGAATCGGAAAAGCATGGTTTACCTCATTTATAAGCCCACTGCCGTGTAGAAGTGACACAATAAGAGGGGAGATTGCTACAAGTAGACATAATGGTACTAGTCTGAACTGATAGCTGAAGAGACACGGTATACTTTAAAGACTAAAAAGCACAATAATCTTGGGAATATTTCCTTTAGGGACCAGTATTTCCTATAGGGACCTGAGGCTACCACTGTAACATCAGTGAGTCAAAGATCTATATTTTAATCAGTGTGAAGATTTCCTCCACCAACACAGGTCACATCCTTTCTTTTTAAGACCATGATCTTTGAGTTGCTTAATCAGTTGCCAGAACCTTTTCTAACTGTGTAGAACTTGCCAGTGCAAGCTCTTATTGATGTTGTCTTCAAGAAGCCAGAGTCACCTCGGTTGATGAGACATTGGAGGAGGACTTGAGTGGAAAAAGTTATAGAATGGTATAATTCAACAGATTTGTTGAGAAATAATATTTTGGTCATTAAAATTATATTCAGTATTCCCTTTTAAAAGATAATGATATATGTAATAACATTTTAGAACAGTTATCAAGCTTAAAAATGGGTTCTTAACAGGTTAAGTCCTTCTAGCTGGAAAACTAGACCACATTTAATTTGCACACCACTGTAATATTACTTACTCTATGGTACTAAATAGGTATGGTTTTTAGTTTATTTTTAATATACTGGGATATTAGGCCATGTAGTTGTATGCTGTGCTTGCATTATTCTCTAAGGGTTTCATTTGTCCAACTCCCTTAGCTGCTGCTAGTATCTTCCCTTTGAGATTATCTCCCATTTACACCATGTATATCTTGTATCCATCATTTTAAACTATTTAGATGTGAGTTCCTTAAGGTCAGGGACTGGGTTTTTTTTTTCCCCCCCCAGTGCTTTTACATAATGCCTGACCTAGAGTAAGCACTTAATAGATACATGCTTGTTGACTGACTAGGATGAGTACTGAGAGACTGATGTCATGACAGTCTTGGGGGGAAATGTTTAATAGTATCAGATATTGCAAAGAAGTCAAGAAAGGAAGGTTGAATGAGGAAAAGGCCAGCAGATTTGGCAATTAAGAGAGTGTTGGTAATGTCGAAGAGAGGAGTTTCAGCTAATTGAAGAGTCAAGAATGATAATGAACAAATTGAGAACCTAGAAGACTGGAATGATGGCAGTATCCTTCTCAGAAAAGGGGAAGTTCTGAAAATGTGGGTAGGTTTGGGTAGAAAGACAGTATAATTGCAACCTTTTCATTATGCCTGTGCTATGGCCAGGAACAAGTGACCAGGAAGCCACTGCTGGATTGGGGGTGGGATGGGGGCAGTTCCAGGAAATTTTGTCTGCACAGGTTTTAACTGCCCTGAGGGGACCCAGGCTGGGGGCAGGGCGTTAAAGATGAACTATTGTTGGGGAAGGGGGTAAGATGGTACCTATCTTCC
This sequence comes from Gymnobelideus leadbeateri, assembly GCA_011680675.1. NCBI lineage: Eukaryota > Metazoa > Chordata > Mammalia > Diprotodontia > Petauridae > Gymnobelideus > Gymnobelideus leadbeateri. Next base: position 264,818 of record WOXC01006227.1, read on the forward strand.
CCACTTCTATATTGGTTGATCTCCATGAAATCAAGCCAGTGCCCCACAAAAGGAGCCACAGTTCTTACTTTGGAGCCAATTGCTTTAGAGTAATCCTTGGAATTTTGTCACATAGCACTAGTGGTGCATGTGACAAAAAGGGGGTTCATACTGAGCCACCAAGCAAAAGGCTCCCTGTCTAGGTTCTGTCATTGTTTATTGAGGTAATTTTCTGGTGGGAGGTTGTGGGGAGGGAGAATAAGGGGAAATTTCTTCTCCAGAGACTAGATCTTGGACTTAATCATTCCTTTTGATTAGCTTTAAAGTGTCCAGATCCGGAAGAACATAAGCAGTCAGCTATTGTACAGTATATAGTATGAGGGGATGTGGGAATGGTAACAAAGATAGTTAACAGGTACACCATATATGTGACTTAGAGTTCTTTGGTTTAAGGCTTTTTTTCAGTCTTTTCTAGTTCCTTTCTTTTTTTCTTTTTTACTAGTCTGATTTCTACTGTTCTAGTCAAGGTTGAGCTTTTTAGTTAAGACCCCTTGGTCACTAGAAAAACAAGCTCACTTTCTTTCCAGACTCTATATTCTCTTACCTTCAGTCACTCCTATCTCTTAGCTCTGGGCATTTTTTTCAGGCTGACCTCCATGCCTGGAATGACCTCTTTTATCACCACCTCCTGTCTTCTCTGGCTTCTGTTAAGTCCCAACTAAAACCTCATCTTTTTCTGGAAGCCTTCCCCAACTTCTCTTAATTCTACAGCCTTCTCTCTGTTAATTATTTCCTATTTATCTTGTATTATAGTATTATATAGCTTCTTTGTATATAGTTGTTTACATGTTGTCTTCCTTTTCGATTGTAAGCTTCTTGAGGGCAGGGCCTATCTTTTGACTTTTTTTGTATCCCCCAGTGCTTAATATAGTGTCTGGCACATAAGCATTTAATGTTTATTGATTGATTAAGTTAAGCCTATTCTCCATACTTATTTACTGATTTGACAAATTTCCCTGGACTTAATGTTCCGGAAAGTAAAGGAAAGATTGCTAGCAAAACTAATGATTTCATCTCTCACATCTTCCCTGATACTCATTCATTAAATATCTTGCGTATCTACTATGGGCAAGATATTTTATGAATTAATTGATATGTGTGATGCAGAGGTGTACAAACCATGGTTCTACCTTTAAGGAGCTCATCATTCATTGTAAGCATCTTCTTTCCCTCCTTCCCTTTGCTGCCACACTTACTTAGAAACTGGTCCATGGTCATACTCTTATCATTTGGCTGCCATCTTCATCTGTCTAGTAACAATCCTTTGTATTACACTTTAAGGTTTTGCAGAGCACTTTCTCCGTAATAACTGTGTTTCCCTGTTTTACAGATGAGAGAACAGACAGATTGTTTGTCCGTGATCACACAGCCAGGGAATGTTGGAGCTAGAAAAACGACAAAAGATTGGTAATAGTCAATGTTGGGGGTGTGTAAGTTTAGGCATACAAAAACACTGTTAGTGGAATTAAGTGGTCAAACCATTCTACAAAGCAGCTTCGATTTATGTTAAGAAAGTTAAATAAAACTCATTCCTGTTTTCCCAGAAATTCCACTGCTAGACCTGTACCCTTAGGATGTCAAAGATAGTCTCATATACACTAAAGTATTTAAAGTATTTTAGACCAGCATTTTATAGTAGCAAAAAACTGGAATGCCCATCAATTGTGGAATGGCTAAACAAACTTTGGTACATGATTGTAGTTGGAATATTATTGCAACATTAAAAAAATAGTAAAAAGAATAGTAATATAATTCTTAATCATAAGAGAAGAGTGGGAAGATTTATGTGAACTGATGCTAACTGAAATAGCGTTACCATGGAAAGAAGAAGGAAAAAAGGCTGTTGTGGTGGTAGCAAAATTCTAAGGCTCCACTTTTTGCAGATTAGATTAGTTTTTCTTGAAAATTGTTCTTGAGATTTAATTGGTTAAGGGGACCGAGGCTCAAGCTGTTGATTTAGCTTCCTGGTCACCTTAATACAAGAAAAACCTGGGCTTCACTTGTGGCAGCTATGTGCATATTTTATTTTATGGCAGCTATGTACATACTCATATATATTTTATAGTATCAGTACTGCTATTTAGTTCCTAACTTAAAAGTTTTAATAATCCTTCCACTACAGTACAGAATTCTACTTGAAAGCTTACTGGTAGTTGTCTGGTTTCCTCTATCAGGATATGAATTCTTGACTGTTTTCTTTCTTTCTTTGACATCTCCAGAGATAAACATAGTGCCTGGCATATGATAGGCATCTAATAAATTTTTGTTGACTGGACCTCATTTCAAGGGAAAAGGGACCCCCTTCTTTTTTGATAAATTGTGTTTAACTTTAATCAATGTGTAAATGGGCATTTTAAAAGATGAACAAGTCCAGATATCAAAGACCTTTTTTTTCCAGTTCTCATTTTGATCCCTCAGGCATTTGATACTGCCTTTGTATAGGCTTCCATGATATGCTCTCTAACCATATTCTCTTATTTCCTTAAATTGTTTTTTGTCTATTCTGCTGATTCTTCTTATGCTCTGTTATGTCCTCTGAAGCTCTCTCCTTAGGTATTTTCTCATTTTATTTCACTCCTGAAGAAATCATCTTCTCTTCATGCCTTGAACCTTTATTTTGATGATACTTTAATCATTATCACTAGTCTTTGCTTCAGCCAGACTGTAGTCCTGTATTTGCACTCCTGTAGGACTTTGTTTCTATTGTATATGTAGTAATCAAGCCTGTTTGATTCATCCTTTGCTATATCTTGTGTAATTGTCCCTTTGTCATTACTCTTGTCCAAGTTTTTATCCCCTTAGGCCTGGATTACTATAGTTGCCCCCTCCTTACCTCTTAACAGGTAGTCCTGTCTATAGACTATCTTCCAGTGATTTCATCTTGCACACTGCTACAGATTAATCTTCATTATAATATTAATCTGTTGAAGAGCCTTCTGTGATTGCCTGTTGTATGCTTAGTATAAATCATAAAGGCCTGCCTAGTATCCAAAGTTGTTGGTAATCTGACCCCATCCTGCATATTACTGTCCTATGTCTCACTAATATAAACCTTCCATCCACTCCAGTCAAACAAGTATCTATATTCCATATTTGTTTTAGATACTCTCACATCTGTAGCTAAAATACTCAGTTTCTTTTATTCTGTGCTACCCGGGCTTGGAGGTCTAACCAACCTTCTTTGAATCCTTTTTCAGCAATACCAGACCACATTGATCAGTCTCTCCTTTTGTACATTTTTCATTTGGTCCTGTTTTCTGATGGTTTCATACTGTTCTGTACAATTTAGCACTCTTAATATATAATGTTCTCTTTTTCGTTAATTACTTTCTGTGCCAGGTATCCTGTAGACAGGGACTATCTTAAGCCATTTTGTACCCTTGTAGACTATATTTTATCATAGGAACTTGGTAGTTAACTTTAATAATTGAATTCTTTAGTTAGTTCTCAGTTATCTGCCCCAATCAAAGAAAGCATTGGTGTGGACAATAGCAAACTGTAGAAATTTGCTCAGGTGGGTGACTGTTGCGACAAGTGTGTGTTGTTTCCACTTGGTTAGACAAATCATTCCAGCAGCTACCAATGGGTATCATGACAAGGAACTGCACTTCTAGGATCAGGGTCTTGTTCCAAAGGGAATCATATCCTAGACTGTGAACAAATAGTTAGCACTTTGTGCATAACTGGGATATAGCTATGTGTAAATTTAGTTCTCTTCCACTCTACTCCCGAACCACCTTGCCTCATCCAAGAATGGCCTTCCAACTATCCTGGTTCTACTTGTCCCCTGCTTTTCATACCTGACTGACTTAGAGTTTACAAAACACTTTTTTTTTCCCCTCATAGCTGTCTTGATGTGTAAAGAATGCTTTACATCCCCCGCCCCATCCCCAGTAGTCTTTCAGTAGCATCAAACTTAACTCAATCAAACTTAACTCTCTGTGGTGACTTCAGTTTGCTTTGATCATAAAATCTAAATTTCTTTATGCTTTTTGCCTAATTATTTCAATTAATATTATTTACTGTTTCTGGGATCTTTTTTTTTAAACAAGACATATTTAAACAAAGTATTTATATTGGCATTTATAAACAGGAGCAGATTTTTTTCAAGCCCAGTTAACTATATGTGACTTAAGGTCTTTTAAGACCGTCGTGATTATCTGCTTCTTGTAGTTGTATTTATTTTGCCTAATTGACACTAACCAGGAATAGTGTTACAACTGATTTTGGCCCTTTGGAAAGGTGAAAGGCTTATTACTTAAGTAGTGGCCTTTTTAAGATGTGAGCTTCTTGAGATATATGAGATAAAGTGATTTTTTAAAAACTGCCCCACTTTTAGAATTTGTATCCTGGAGCCTGTTGTGCCTGTTGCCTACTAAGTACTTAATAAATTCTGACTGATTTAACTAGAGTGAGTTGGGTTCTCATGACAAGGTGTAGTTTCATATCCTCAAATTTCTTTTTTTTTTTTTTAATGTTTTTTTATTATCATCTCACAGCCACGGGATGTTCAAGTCTTTGATTTATCAACTCTAAGAAATTGGTCACCCTTAATTAACAGGGGGGGATAAGTAATAATAATAGTTTATGTTTATGTAATGTTTGTAGGTTTGCTAGTCACTTTGCATGTATTATCTCATTTAAGACTCACAATCAACCCTGTGAGATTGGTACTACAACTTTGTATTTTAATTTTACAAGTGAAGGAACTTGCCCTTGATCACACGGCTAATCTCATAAAAGGGTTTTAAATCCAGTGGTCTGTCCTCTACCAATAAAACTATACATTTTGATCTTAGAATTGCTGTGGTGTTAGTAGTGTTTGGTACTTTCCACTCAATGTTTTAGAATTGAGTCTCTTAGCTGAATAGTCACATAAATTAATTAAAAGCCCATTTAAATTGCCAACATTAGGAAGGCTTGTTGACTAAAGTGTTCAGACTGTTTCAATTTGTAACATTTCAGCATTTTACTTAAAGCATTGCCATTATCTTTCTTCTGCCAATACCACTGATGATCATTATATAATTGTTATAATTATAAAAATAGGGTTGCGCTTTTGACACCCCCAGATTTATTAAAAATAGTAAAACTTAGCGTAGTTCCTCTTTTATCATGATCAGAGTTGAAGGAGGAGGATTGTTAACTTAGGGATGATGTTTTTGGAATAACTTCTTTAATTGAACCAAGATGATTTATGGGCATTGGAATAAATTGGGATACAGCCATTGGTATATAGTGTAAAGGGTTATATAGTAAGTCCTTTGGATGTTGGTTCTTTGCAAATGTGGATATAGAGGGAAATTTCCACTAAAAAATTTGTTGTTGAATGTTGCCCCCTTTGCCAAAATGAGCTATATTTTTATAAGTAAATGAAAGAATTTTTTTGCTCGTTGTCATAATAGCTAGCGGATCCAATTCTGCATCTTTAATATAAATCTAATAAAAATATAAATTATTTATAATTAAGTTTTATAAAAATACCATTTTGGGGTAAGCTAAACATTTGAACTATATAGTCACTCAATGATATAGATAAGAGAAATTTCTCAATTCTTCAAAACATCAGCTACTTTTATTTGAATTTGGCATATGAAGTCATACTGGGATTGTTTAGAAGTTTCAAAAGCTGTGGAGGTAATTTCATCTTGGGAATTAGTGAGCTTAAGAACTCTGATTGACTTTTAAAAATTAAATTTTTGTTAATACTATTTTTTCACACCTTGGGCAGGAGGGGACATACTAGATGCTGTTTAGGGAAAGATAATTCACAAAGAAGAAAAAACTTTTCATTTGGCCTTTTGAAACAGTATCTTATAATATGATGCTATCTTTATAGACAGATTCTCTTTTGGTAAAGTGAAATTTTAAAATGATTATACCTTTTTCTTGAGTTTAGTAGTTTAACAAGGTATCTTTGCCTGAGAATAATTTGTGGTTTTTTTGTTTTTGTTTTTGTTTTTTGGTGGGCAATTGGGGTTAAGTAACTTGCCCAAGGCCACAGGGCTAGGTTTTTATTTGTGTGTGCGTTAAGTGTCTGAGGTGGGATCTGAACTCAGGTCCTTCTGACTCCAGGGCCGGCTCTCTACTCACTGCGACACCTAGTGGCCCCCTGAGAATAATTTGTAATATCTCCACCAGTTATTTTTCTGATTTGATCTTCTTCATTTATGGTAGGCATCTAAATACTCAAAAATACTAATTTTTCAAGTGACAGCATAGTGGTGATATAAATGAAAGGAAAAAGAAAATGATGCTCAATCAGATGAGGTAATTGGTCTGGATTTTAAAAAAAAATAGAGAATTCATTTAGAGGCTTTCTTCATCATAATAGCATCCCATAAATTTAAAAAAAAAAGCTTGAAAAGTAATCTCGAGGAAGAATTGTTTTAGAAATCATTTTCACCAATAGTGAGATTTAGGGAAGGCATGCTTCTTATTACGATCAACAGTGAGGAAAACAAGCAAATTGAAAATCTTTTGTGAGTCTTTGGACTTGGCTTGTCATCCTCCCATGGTAGGTAGGAAAAGTAGCAATTAGAGGGCTCATTGCTTTGGGGGAGTTTTTTCTCTTTTTATTTCACCAGAGAACATAGCATTATTAAAAGATAAACTAAAACATGATCTATAAGAGAACTCATTATCTTTCGCCTTAAACCCTCTCCTCTTTCCAACTTTCCTATTATTGACAAAGAGTCACCATCCTGGCATGCATTCATAGCTACTTTTTTGTCAAATCTTGTCTACCTTCAGAGTATCTCTCACATGTCCTCCTCTTTATACTCATACAACTGCTGCCACTCTGGTATAGACTTTCATTACCTCATGTACCTACATCATTGCAGTTGCTTGTTCTCTTTGCTTCAAGGCTCTTCCCACTCCAATATAGCCTTCATTCACCCACCAAAGTTATTGCTTCAAAATACAAATCATTGTCAGGGTGGCTAAGTGGCACAGTAGATAGAGTGCTGGGCCTCAGACACTAGCTGGGTGACCCTGGGCAAGTCACTTCACCCTGTTTACCTCAGTTTCCTCATCTGTCAAATGAGTTGGAGAAGGAAATGGCAAACCTCTCCTCTGTATCTTTGCCAACTGAAATGACTGAACAACAATATACAAGTCCCAACAATATGCAAGTCACCAATACCACCCGCCCTTTATCAATAAAGTAAGGCAGAAAACAGTTCCAGCTCTCAGAGAGCTTAGTCTCAGTCAATCAGCAAGCATTTATTAAGCACTTAACTAGGGGCCAGGCAAAGTACTGGAAAGGAATATAAATGCAAGCAGAAAGAAAGACAGTTCTTGCCCTCAAGGACTTTACATTCTAATGGGGGAGGGGAGGAATGAGGTGGCCTTTCTCCTTGGAAAGAAACTTGTCTGCATGCACAAGTTGATCCCATTCCATCCTGTCTTCTCCAGCAGATTCACTTCAGTCTATCTCTGTCTGGCTATTCCCTGCTTCCTACAAATATGCCTGTGGTTTTCTTCCCCCTTCACAAAACCTTCACTTGATCCATTCATCCACACTAGTTATCCCATATTTCTCCTTCCTTTTTGTACCTAAACCCTTTGAGAATGCTGCCTGTGATTGATGTCTCCATTTCATTTCTTCTCACTCTTTTTGAAAATCTGTAGTCTGACTTCTGATCTCATCACTGACTCAGAACTTCTCTCTCCTAAACTGACAGTGATCTCTTAATTGTGAAATCTCACGGACTTTTCTCAATCCTTATATTTCTTGACCTCTTTACAGCCTTTTACACTGTTGATCACCCTCTCCTTGATACCGTTTTCTCTAGGTTTTGGTAAGGCTACTTTCTCCTGGTTTATATTCTACCTGTCTGTCAGCTCCTCCGTTTCCTTTGCTAAATCTAGGTCTCACCCACAATCTAGGGGTCTTTCAAGGCCCTCTTCTCTATATATACTTTTTTTTTTTGGAGGGAGGAAGGCAGGGCAATTCAGGTTGCGTGACTTGCCCAAGGTCACATGGCCAATAAGTGTTAAGTGTCTGAGATCGGATTTGAACTCAGGTCCTTCTGACTCCAGGGCCAGTGCTCTATTCACTGCGCCAACCCCTCTGTCTATACTTTTTGCTCAATTATCTTACCACCTCTGATGAGTGTTGATGATTCTCATATCTACTCTTATAGCTCCTGACCTCCACCCTCACATCTTCAGCTGCCTATTGGACATTTAGAACTAGACATCCCCAAATCATCTTAAATTCAACATGTTCAAAACCGAACTCATTAGCTTTCCCCAAAAACTCCATCCCTTCTAATTTCACTGATACTGTTGAGGGCATTACCCTTCTCACAGTTACCCAAGGCTGACATACTACTTATCATCCTTGACTCATCATTTTCTTTAACCCAAATCCTATGTATTATCAAGTCCTCTTGATTTTACCTTTGAACAATCTCTAATTTGTGGCCATTTCCCTCCTCTTGAAACTGCCACCTGCCTGGTGCAGGTCCTCATCACCTTATACCTTTGCCTTTGTAATAGCTTGCTGATTCATCTCCCTGCCTCAAATCTCTGCCCACTCTGTTCCACCCTTCCTATCAACCATCAAATTTATCTTCCTGAAGTGCAGGTCTTACCATGTCCCTCCCCATATAATAAAGTCCTATGGTTTCCTTTTCACCTCCAGTGTTAAATATAAAATCCTTTGGCGTTTAAAGCCCTTAATAACCTGACCCCCTCGGATCTTTCTAGTCTTCTTTCATCCCAGCATAGACTCTGCTATCCAATGATTTCTGACCTTGCTGTTTCTCACACAAGACTCTACACTTCTCAACTTAAGGCATTTTCACTGATTGGTCTCTAGACTTCATCTCTTCATCTGTACCTCATGGCTACTCTGGCAAGTCCCAGCTAAAATCCCACCTTCTAAACCAGGAGCCTTTCCCAATCCCCCTTAATACTAGTGCCTTCCTATTGAAATACCCACTTTATCCTGTATATGTCTTTATACTTAGTTGCTCGCATATTGTTTCCTCCATTAGATTGAGAGCAAGGACGATCTTTTGCTTTTCTTTTGTTCCCCAGTGCTTAGTATAGTGTCTTGAACATAGTATATTATATTACCACTATGCTGAACACACACACACACACACACACACACACACACACACACACACACACACATGCACGCACGAACTTCTCTTTCCTATTGGCATAGATATAAAGATAGATACAAAGTAGTTAAAAACAAGGTAGTAAGTTATTAATTTAATTTTTAAACAAATATAAAATGTCTCTGTGCTAAATATTAGTAGTAATATAAATGTGTAAAATATTTTTTCTTTTCCTTAAGGACTTTATAATTCCATTGGTAATAGAAATCACATACATACATGTGTTTGGAGAGAGAAAGACATTTGAAATAGGCATCAGGAAGAATTAAAATATTTTCTCCTATCTTTTCTTTCAGAGTCTCTGAACTTTTTAGGTAACTGTAAAACCCAGCATATAATAAAATGTTTCTTTCTAGAGCAACTTTGTGACATTGAATAAAGTACAGTATGTATTTTAACATTTATCTAATGTGAATAATTGCTATAGTGACATACCCCAGTTGTATTAGAGGAACATTCGCACTAAGAAACAGGATGTATTTGTTTTTTAAGTTTGGCTCCACTCCCTGAGCTTGATTCTGCAACAGAATATGATGTGGGACCATAAATAGTTTTTTTTTTTTAATGTATCTCATGAATGAAGGAAGGAGGTGGTTAATAAATTCTTGCACAGACTTTCCATGAATCTCACATTGAACTCTTACTTAACCTGAGTCCTCTGGAAATTCCTTGTGTAAAATTTTAATTTATTGATTTCATTTTTTGTATTACCATAATCTACCTCAGTATCCCTTCCCCTCCCAGAGAGTCATACCATATAATGAATACAATTTTTAAAGGCTCTTCCCTTCCTCCTCCCAAGCAAAAAAAAAATCAGCAAAACTATTAAGTACATTGAAAAAGTCAGAAAATATGTGCAAAGTGGTGAGGATGTCTTCACATATCTGTTATTTCAGCAATACTTGTTTTTTATAATTTTGCATCATTCACTTTATATATTTTTTTCTTCTCATTTACGTTGTTGTAGTTAGTCTGAATGTTGTTTCCTTGGGTCTGCTTGATTTGCTTTGTATTAGTTCATAAAGATCTTTTACCTACTTCTCTGTATCCATCACACTTGTCATTTCTTACACCATAATAATGTTCTGTTATATTCATATATCGATTTTGTTTAACTGTTCCCCAATCGATAGGTATCTACTTTATTTCTTATTCTTTCCTATCACAAAAAGTGCTGCTCTAAATATTTTTACATATATGAGGATTTTCTTCATTTCAATGTCTTTAGTATTAATTTTGTTTGCTTATTTTAACATTTTATGTTATTTAACATAATGCTTATTTAACATCTTATAAACATTTTAGCAATTCTACTTGCTTTGGTGTGTTGAGGAAATAAATAGTCCTGTTCCTTGGAGTTTCTAATCAGTTGTTTGTTTTTTTGAAGGTGCTATATATCTTCTAGAGCCTTTTATGTAAAAACTTTTTATTTACAATTGTTGTTTTTTTATTATTAATTTGGAAGTTTCAAAATCATCCCTAGCTTTGAAATTGCTTTGTCCCCTGCTTGTCTGTGTTTCCCTCTGAACTTTGTTATGTTATCTTATATATATTTTATAAAAAATGCTTCTGTAGCATTTTGGTGGGGAGGGGTCAGTCTTTATAATTAACCTTTTCTTTGGGGCAGCTAGGTAGCACATAGAATAGAGCACTGGCCCTAGAGTCAGGAGAACCTCAGTTCAAATCCGGGCTCAGATGCTTAATCTGTACTAGCCATGTGACCTTGGGCAAGTTACTTAACTCTAATTGCCCTGCAGTCCCCCCTCCAAAAAGCAAAAAAAATTTTTTTAATTAAAAAAAATTAACCTTTTCTTCATGTTCCCTCAGCTCTGTTATTAAAATTTTTTCTTTTGCAATAAAATAAATGAAAATAGTAAGGAAAACATCTAAACTTTGATCATGTCTGAAAATGTATGTTATTTTGCAACTCTTGGAGCTGTGACCAGCCATTGCATTAGTCATAGTTCTCAAGCCTTATAAAATTGTTTCATTAACAGTACCATGTTTCTTGTTGTTCAGTTGTTTACTTTGTGACCCCATTTGGGGTTTTCTTAGTAAAGGTACTGGAGTGGTTTTCCATTTCTTTCTCCAGCTCATTTACAGATGAGGAACTTGAAGGCAAACAGGGTTAAGTGACTTGCCCAGGGTCACATAGCTAGTAAGTGTCTGAAGGCAGATTTGAACTCAGTAAGACTCATCTTCCTGACTTCAAGCCCAGTAGTCTGTGCATTGCACCACCTAGCTGTCAGCTTTGTTGCTTACAAAGTATAAATTAATGAATGCATTAATGTATGGTTTTTTTTTCTGATTGACTTTTTTTTCTATATCTTTATTGAGAGATCATTTCAGAACTATAGTTACCTGAAAGCTAAGCAGTTGGAGAACTTTAGGGAATGGGGTTGGATTTTTTTCTCCTGGTCTCCTGAACCTCACTGTTACTGCATTGATTTAACCTGTGGATTAGGGTGTAGTTCTGAATGTTGACATTTTGTTATATTTATCTATGAAATAGTTGCTTCATCATGCAAATACTATTTAGGACTTTTCAGTCTTATAACATTAAAGAAGTGGTTTTTATTGTTTCTCTATGGTGTTATTTTCAAAATTGAACATGGAAGAACTTGGAGAAAATCCATTTCAATTCAGAGAACTTTTAAGCAGTTACTATTCAGACCACTGTCCTAGATATAAAGTTAAGATAAAGTAATGCATAAGTGAGTAATCCAGAGGATTCCAGTGCTTTGTTAACAGGGATCTAAAGGGTGCTAAAGAATGTAGTTTGAGAGGAAAGATACTGACCAAAGGTGATTTCGTGGAAGAGAGGGCATTGAAGATGGCTTTTAACATAGAGAAGGAGGATTTTCTAGGCATAACTTGAACAAAGACCCTTGAAACAAGAAATAAAAGGATGTTTGGGTGTCTGTAGTGGTTTATATTAACTAGATAACATGGGTGAAAGTAGTATGGCATAAGGCTAAATGGAATTGAATACCAGGTAAAGGAGTTTGAATGTTCTTCAGACAGTATGTAGTCACTAAAGGAAGCTTTTTTTTTTTTTTTTGAGGAAGGCAATTATGTGATCAGATAGCTGCATGTGTGAAAGTCTTGACAGTGTGAAGGTTGGATTCATTCAACATTTATTTGAATAATAATAAGACATTTATTTTATTGTTGTGGTTTAATGGGAAAAGAGAATGGAGGTGGGAAGACCAGTTGGATAGATTTTGTAATAGTGTGTAGGTGAGTGATAAGTTTGATGATACCCATAGTAGGGAGAGACAGCCTGGGGTAGTAGATAAGAGGGTCCTGGACTTGGAGTCCAAAGGACCTGAAAACCCACCTGTGCCACTAACTCTCTGTGTGACCCCCAAGCAAGTTGCTTTATGCTTTAGGTGCCTTTAAAATGAGGGGGGTTGCACTTAATGACCTGTCTTTTCACCTCTACCTCTAAGTTTATGATCCTGTGACTTGACAGTGGGAAAAGAAAGAAGGATATAGATATAGCATAAAGTATTTTTAGGATAGCATCAACAGGAGTTGGTGATGAATTAGATATTAAAGATAAGGGGAAATTGCACAGTCAGTCATAACCCTAGGGTTTTAATTTTTTGTTGTTGTTTTTTATTTTTGGAGGGGGAAGGCAGAGCATTTGGGGTTAAGTGACTTGCCCAAGGTCACGTGGTTAGTTTTGTGTTAAGTGTCTGAGTCTGGATTTAACTTGGATCCTCCTGACTCTAGGGCCAGTGCTCTATTCACTTGTGCTGCTAGCTGCCCCCACGATACTCTCTTCTTGACACTGTCAGCAGGTAGTACTAGGGAGGTAAGTGAAGGCTGACAAAGGTGATGGTTCCTGCCATTCCTTGTGTTAGCAGTGCAGAGCGCTTTGGGTGTTGGTGACAAATCAAAGAATATAATAACCTTGAAGATTATGAGAGGGAGAGAAAGCAATTTGGAGGAGAGAGCTTTTTCAGATGTGTATCATATGTATACATAGTACACAAAGGAAGGTGGATTTGGATTTAATATGCTGCTACTTAACCCTCTGTGTGTGTGTGTGTGTGTGTGTGTGTGTGTGTGTGTGTGTGTGTGTGTGTGTGTGGTTTATTTGGGGGGCTGGAGGAGGGGAATACTAGATTTGGAATAGAAGGCTGTGAGCTGTTCCAGCTCTGCCATAGTGACTTGGGACAAGTTGCTTAACCTCCCTGTCCCTCTGCTCTCCTTATCAGTAAGATATGAGGGAATTGGACCAGAATTCAGGGCTTACTAAACTTTTTCCTCTTGTGACTCCTACAGGGCTTCTTAAATTGTAGGTCACGACCCCACCCCAAGATGGCATCCAGTAGTCCTTCCAGTTCTAAATGTTCATCCTGAGACCTTGAATTAGCCACTTTACTTCAGGCTGTTCAAACATAACAGGGAGATGATGGCAACTTTATTTCAGTTTGATAAAGAGATGGCCCTTTTCCTTGCCGAAGACCTTCTTTGTTCACCACTTTTCCTCCTGTCTCCTGGGGCAGCGTGCTGCCACAATCATCTTCAGTACAAGGCCCCTTCTATGGTCTCACTGTTTTCTTCTTAAGGTTTTAACATGTATCTCTTCCTTTTCAGTCAAACTCCTAGAAGAAACTCTCTATACTCTTTGCTTCAATCAGTGGGCGTTTGATTAAAGTGTCTGCTGTGTGCTAGGTACAGAGGGGATACTAAGACAAAAATTAAAATTCCTTTCCTCAAAGAACTTAAATTCTGTTGGAAGAGGAAACATAGTTTAATAATGGTGATGATGGTGTTAATAGCTAGCATTTATATGGTACTTTAAAATTTACAAAATTCTTTACAAATACTATCTTAATTTGATCCATACAGTAACCCTAGAAGGGAGGTAAGTGTTGTTCTTAGCCTCACTTAATAGATGAGGAAACTGAGGCAGACAGTTAAGTGTGACTTGCTCCTAGGGGCAGGAATCCCATAGCTAGTAAATGTCAGGGGTCAAATTTGAACTCTCATCTCTTAAAGTCCAGGGCTCTATTCTCTGAGCCATTTATGTTATGTGTATAGTAATTTATGGATGGGAGGCCCCCGAATCTGGGGGCAGGTTTGAGGATTAAGAAAGACTTCATATGGAAGGTTGTGCTTGAGCTGAGTTTTGAATGGAACTAGGGATTTTAAAAGGTGAAGATGAAACAGGGAGGGTGCATTCCAAAAATGGGGTAGCCTTTGCTCAATACCTCTAATTATCTTCTCACTTTCTGAAAGTCTGACTTTCAACTCTATCTCTCAACTGAAATTACTCTCTCCAAAGTTACCAATTTTACCTTTTTTTTAATCTTTTGTTTCTACATCACCTATATTTCCCAGTAACTCACTCCCCACCTCCCTTCTCCCTTATAACAGAAGGGAAGCTGGGGGCTAGTTCAACAAAACTAGCCAAGACTTCAGAAAGTTGGACCTTGTAGTGTTCCACACCCATAATCCTCTACCTCCATAAATAAGGGAGATACAGGGCAAGTGAGGTCATCATAACTTTGCAGCACTTGGTTTCAGTTGTTTCATCATTATTTCCTTTTACATTGTTGTAACTGCTGTGTATGTTCCCCACCCATGCTTACCTTGTAGCAGCTCATTCCCGTGCTTCTCTGTCTTCATTAGATTTGTTGTTTTTTGCCCTACGGTAATATTCCATCAGCCATCTTCCTTTTGGATTCCAGTACAATGTATTTGACACTGTTTTGTCCTCTGGGTTTGTGGTTCAAAACCTAACTCTGATCCTTATCTCTTCTGTAACTTTGACCCAGTCATTTTCCCTCTCTGGTCGTTGTTATCATGGGTCAGAGGAAGGGACTGGATTAAATGACCTCTGAGGTTACTTCCAGCTTTAAATCTCTGACTGTATATATTCCTAGAGCCTCTACACTCTGTCTTTCAGTTACTTAAGAAGGCCCATGAACTCAATTATCATCTCTATTTGGATGTTTTCCAGGTCTATATAGCCAGACGTAAGGAGCTTTCCTTCAGCTCCAGTGTTACATTACCAATTGCCATGGGGACATCTCAATCTCTGTGTCCCATAGGCATCTCAAACTCATGTCTAAAGCAGAACTTTTCTTCTCTTCCCCACTTCTCGGGGTTTGTGTCCAACAGAGTTTCACAAGTACTACCCTTGGCCTCCTGAACTGAGTACCAGCAGCTATGTAGATAGATGCTGTTGAGAAAAGTCTCCCTCTTCCCCAACTCTAGCTTGGGATTCTTCTTCACACACACACACACACACACACACACACACACACACACACACACACACACACACACACACACACACACACCCCTTCTCATTTTCAGTGGGACAGAATGAGTCTCATAGGTTGAGTAGACGTATTAGGTGGGGTTGCATTCTGCATCCTAGGTCCTTCCCCCGAAGCTACCCCTTTTCCTCTTGTTTCTACACAGACCACTAGCTCTTCCTTCTAGTTGCATAGGTTTACAACCTTAGATTTTTCTTAAATTCTTTCTTTTTCATTCCACATATCCAATCAGTTTTGAAACTCAGGTCTACTAACACAGTATCTTACCTAAGTCTCCTTTTCTTTTCTTACATAACCACCACTCTGGTTTAGGCTTTATCACTTTTAGCCTGTATTCTTGTAGTGGCCACTTTGGTCTCCCTGCTCAAATGTGTCCCTACTCTAATCCGTTTTCCACATACCTGCTAAAATGATTTTCCTAGGGCAAATCTGGCTTTGACACTCTTCTAACAAATTCTTTTGACTTTATAGGGACTGATCAAATATTGTTTCATTTTTATTTCATCCTTTTAACATTTTTGTATGTTTTATAACATAATTGTTGGTGCATTTGTATCTTGTATTTATAAAAAGAATAAGTATTTACAAATTAATATTTAGTGTATGTATTGAAGGTTTTTTCTGATGGGAATAATTATATGATAAGAAGTTTGGAGATGACTCTCCTAGATAATCAGTCATAAAGCTGGAAAGGACCCTGAGCCATCTTATCCAACTCTCTTGTTTTATAGATAAGGAACCTGAAGCCCAGAAAAGTTTATCAACTTGTCCAAGGATATATAGAAAAGTAATGTGACAGAGATGGGATTCAAACCCAGGTCTGCTGACTTCACATTTAGTGTTCTTGCCACTGTACCATGTAGCCCCTCTCTCCTTACTTTCTCTATACAGTTGCTAAAGTGATTTTCCTAAAGCATGGATTTAGTTTGTCCATGTCTGATGGCTCTGCTAATTCCCTCTAGGTTTAAATATGAACTTCTCTATTGGCATTTAAAATCTTGTGCAGCCTTGTTCCAACTTGACTTTCCAACCTTACATATCTTTCTCTCATATGCATTATTACATTGAAGTCCAGATGGCATTCATGCTATTCCTCAGTGCCTTTAAACATTCTGTCCTAACATGCCTCTCCTCAGCCTTGCTTCTTATAATCCCCAATTTTCTTCAAAACTCAACTTTAGAATCACCTCCTGCAAGAGACACTTTTCTTAGATTACTCTTGCTATCAGTACCTCCTCCCTAAAATTACCTTCTTTTGGGGTTGTTATTTTGGTTTTGTTTTTTGTTATATACTTATAATATTTGAATACTGTCTCTTGAATATAAGCTCCTTGAGGACAAGGGCTATTTTTAGTCTTGTTATTTGTATAAATACGACTATTAGCACATTATCAACATTGACTATAATATTACAGTCTTAAGATGTTTTAATGTTTCTGACTCTAGAAAAATGTCTAAGTTAAATTTATCCAGGCATCTTTGTACACAATTTAATCAAAGAATCCTTTCATAGAGAAACAATCCTTTGATGAAGAATAGTACATCATAGGTGCTTAATAAATACTTAGTGGCTTGATTTACTAACTGCTTTGAAGAATTTTTAATTTAGCAAAAACATTAAACTGTTCAATTCACTGTTTCAGAAGGCAAGGGAGTATTAAATTTTAGAAATAATTTTCCATCAAGAAATAGTTAAATATTTCAAAACCCTTGATTTTTGAAAGACTCTTCCAATTTCTTTTCCAGAAGGAAGCCCATTGTTCACCTCTTAAGGTTAGTCCAGGTTTTACCGTATCATATAACTTTCAGGTCAGTTAGAGCACTGGCAGAAGCAAAAACCGTTGGTTGAGTGGACTGCTTGTTGTGACTAAATTGTGGTCTTAAAGGTCCATCTAAAGGGTGACCAAAGTTTTGTTTTGTCCAAGTTTTAACACTCTGTCACAATTAATCTTGCTTTTGGATAGGGTGTCTGCCTAGTATGCCAATGGAGAGTTCATCATGTATCCTCTGGAGTACAAGTTATTTACTGCCTAAATCTAATGCAGGACATAGTGCTTACCTTAGTTAATGCCTGTGGTAGACAATACATCTTATATGTTCATTTAAGGAGTGTTGATGTGAAGGTGAATGCCTGCCTTCACTGTTGAGCCTTAAATGTCTGATTCTTATCTGATTTGCCTAAATTCAATTCGTCCCTTTCTATCCTTTAATCTTTTATGCTTCCTTGTCCTTCCTTTGTTGTCAATCTGAAGGACTGATTATTAGGTAATGGGATTGATTTTATATTAGTTTTTATAGATTACATAATGTATGTAGGACAATGAAGTAGTTGGTTTTCTTTTTTTTTCTTTTTTTTGGAGGGGGGAAGGTAGGGCAGTTGGGGTTAAGTGATTTGCCCAAGGTCACACGGCTAGTTTTGTGTTAAGTGTCTGAGGCTGGATTTGAACTCAGGTCCTCCTGACTCCGGGGCTGGTGCTCTATTCACTGTGCCACCACTCATCATGTTAGTTGGTTTTCTTTCACTCCTTCAAGTTAAACGATGATTTTTAATAAAACCATAGATAAAACTCTTTCTTCACCATAAGATTTTTAGTTTTTCTGTCAGTTGATTCTCAATTTGATTCTGTACAAAGATATTTGGGTAATACTTAGTTTAGTAGATACTTTTCTAAAATTGGGAACATCAAAATATTTTAGACTGTAAATATTAGAGCCAAAGTTGATAAGAAAGTTTTTGCTAAATATGGGTTAGTGGACTATCCTGTTAGGTGAATTTGAAATTTTCTATTTTTTTCTGGTGACATAGTAAAACTTGTAAGTAATTTGCAATCTGACTGAAGCTAATTTTGTGTCAGTGGTGAAAATTTGCTTTGAATACCTTACTGAAAAAAGGTAGAACAAATTTTTGAAATATAGTTAACGATAACAATATTATTGATTGACAGTAATCATTGCTTTATTTTCTCTATTATACTTGAATATATTTTTATGGGATTTTGCAATATTTTAGGTTAGGAGGCATATTGTTTTTGGACAAATTAGAAAAGCTATCCACTTAAAATGAACCTTGGTTAAGTGGACTGGTGTTTTATGAGATGAGAGTGCTTATTAAATCAGTAGAGTAACCTTTGACAAATTACATAAACTACTTTGATACGTGTGTAATGATAACTGTAAAGTTACTAGAGACATCCAGTAATTTTGAAATTTTCTAGTTAAATAATACAAAAACTATTTGTTGGTTATAGTCTATTACATAGTATTGTATTTTCTTATATAGAGCCATCCTTTGTATATTTTCTAAATCTTTGTTTTCTCACTTAAAATCATAGATTTTAAAGAATTTTGACAGTCATTGTTTACTGTATAGCCACTTAAAATGGGGCTCATTTTAAATAGACCACCTTACTCTTTTTTCTTGTACTGTGCTGCTTGTTAGTCATTTGTTTCCTGTGTCCCTTTTATACATGCTATAGTCATTCACCTAACCCAGTGATAGCAATAGTATATTCATTGCCCAGTTTTTAATCACAATTTCAGTAGATTATTCTTCAGAGTGCACCAGACAACTACAATTGATAATGCAATATAGAATACATTAATTTTGTCCACCAAAAAGCATACTTGAATCTCTGTTTGTTTCTAGTGCTTAGGCAACAATTTCATAGCAACACTGATCTGAGCTGGAAGAACATTCTGGATATTGATATGCAAATGAATATACTCATCTAGTCTTTGAAATATATTTATGTAATCTGCATAAATAGCCTTTAAAGGGAATGCAAATTGTACATCCTGAAATACTGCCAAAATATATTTCAGAAAAGAAAAATCTCCTTTATAATTTTGAACCTTTGAATTTTTTTTCTCTTGACACATATAAAAATGTAACTTTATTCAATGGGTGTCTAAAAGTCAACTCTTACCTATATGTAGCTCTTAGTGTAGATTGTAAATGTAAAATTTTTATTTTAACCTAACTAGTATTATTATTATTATTATTATTATTTTTTTTTTTGGAAAGGGGAAGGCAGGGCAGTCAAAGTTAAGTGACATGCCCAAGGTCACATGGCTAGTAAGTGTGATCAAGTGTCTGAGGTCAGATTTGAACTCAGGTCATCCTGACTCCAGGACTGGTGCTCTATTCATTGTGCCACCTAGTCACCCAACTATCTAGTATTCTTGAGGTATTTTCCCAGAACCATCAGTTGGTATGTACCAAGTATGCACAACCTACTTTTTAATATGATATTAGCTAAACAAATTATTTTGTTTTGTAGCCACACCTTCCTAATTCCTAATTAGTATCTATCTATTTGAGGTAACAGTGGCATTTTGAAAAAATAGTTGAATAATATTAAGAATACATAAAATATAGGATAATGATAACAGGCAACTGTAGCAGCTGGAGAGATTGGGAATACCTCATGTAAAAGTGATGCTTGAACTGAGTTTTGAAGGAACGTAGTGATTCTGGAAGACAAAGGTAAGAGTATTTTAGTAATTCTTTTTTGGGAAAAATGGAGTGTTGTAGTGAAGAGCAAGAAAATCCATTCGACTGGGCTGAGAGGGCATGAAGAGTAATAAATGTATAATTTGAATGGAAAAGTAGGTTTGGATGAGGTGTTCGGATTTGACCCCTGAAAAGGTGAGTAAAGGGGTGACCTGACATGGTGGACCAGCAAGAGGTGATGAAGGCCTACACTAGTGTAGTGACAGTGAAGTAGAGAAAAGGGGGCTGATGCAAGAGGTGTAGAGCTAGAAGTATGAGACTTGTCAACTAATTGGATATGTGGGGTGAAGTAGAATTGAGAACTGGGATGGAATGATGGTGGTGTCCTCAATAAAAATAGAGAAGTTCAGAAGAAGGCTTGGTTTTATAGGAAAGATCTTTAGTTTTTGTTTCAGACATGTTGGGTTAGAAATGCCAAAGGAACTAGTATTTTCAGTATTAAAGTTTTTTGGGGCATAAATTTCAGAGTGGAAACTTTTAAGTACATGTTTTCTGTGAGTCTTTTATTTTGATATCACAGTTATATCATTGATTTCTTCACTCCTCAAGCCTCCCACAGTATCCTCTCCATCTTCTTTTTTTTTCTAAATTTTTTTTTTAAAGCAATTGGGGTTAAGTAACTTGCGCAAGGTTACACAGCTAGACATTATTTATGTGTGGGTGCTCATTTTCTGAGGCTGGTTTCGATCCCGGGTCATCCCAACTCCGAGGCCGGTGTTCTTACTCACTGTGCCACCTAGCCGCCCTTCTCCATCTTCTTAGCTGAGGACCTTACCTCATCCTTTCCAGAGAAAATTGAGGGCAGGAATCTTCTCCGCTTCTCCCAACCCTCCTTTCTGCCCTCTAACTCCCCCTCCCCCACTCCTGTAACCCAGCTCCAAAAAGTTGAACCCACCATCATCATCTTACTCGAATCTACAGTATCTTTATTTATTGATTCTTTTCATACTGCCTACAAACATGCCTGATTCTGCCTCTCTTTAAAAAATACTTTATGAATTCTGTCATCCCTGATAGTTATGGGCTATCCCATCACTCACCCTTCTTCAGTCAAGCTTCTTGAGAAAGCCATCTACAGTCAATTCTTTTGCCTTCTCTCTTCTATCCATATCACATCTACATTACTCAATTAACATTGTCCTCCCCTCTTATATCACATATAATAAAGTATTTTGCCAAAGGAAAGAAAAAGAGAAAGAAGAGAACAGAAGTCAGAGAAATTGAACAATACACCCCAAAAACCTGCAAACATGTACAGTGTTCCGCCCCACACGGACCTTTTCAGAGGAGTGAAGGGAGAAGAGACATCTCTTTTTGGAGGCTGTGTCAATATTTTTAGTAATTTTGCAACATTCACTTTCAGTTTTTTTGTCGTTCTTTTGATTTATATTATTGTAGTCACTTTGCATATCTAATTTTGTACAACATAATATCAGCCAGTAGTTTCTTAACCACCAAATCAAATGGATTCATAAAATTCTCATCCTTCTTGACCCCTCTATAGAGTCTTTGACATTATTGGCTCCTTTCTCCTGGAGATTCTCATTTCTGGATTTTCGTATTTTCTTCTCTCTTTACCTACGTATTTGCTCTCTCCTCACTCATGGGTTGGATCATCATATGCTTCATGCTCTTTTTTCCTCCTTTTTTATTCGACCCATCTCATTTGTTTTCTGGATTCAGTTATCTCTTTGCAAATTATTTCCACTTCTATATCCAGTCCTAGTTTCTCTCCTGAGCTCCAGTCCAGCAGCATGCACTGCTTTTTTATACATTTTGATCTGAATGTCAGATATCTCAAATGTAGTATATCCAAAACAACTTGTTATCTCTTCATGAGCTGTACAGGTCAGCCTTACTAGCATGCTTATTTTTTTTCTCTTACCCAGTGCTCCATTTCCTGTCTCTGTGTCTTTGCACTGACTTTTTCCAAATCCTAGAATGCTTATCCTTATCATCTTGACCTCTTGAAATTCCTGGTTTTCTTCAAAATTCAGCTCAAACACTATCTTCTACATGAAATAAACTATTTTCTGTTCCCCACTTGCTAGTATACCCTCCTTTTTAAAAACTACCTTTAATTCACTGATATTCTTGATATATTTTTTTTAACTAGGCCTGTGATTTTTGTCAATGTTAAGGAAATCCTTCCATCAATGAAGATGGGCATCTTCTAGTCATAGAGTTGCCTGGGGTCTGGGGTAGAACTTGAAGCTAGGTCTTCCTTATTCTCAGACTTGCTCTCTACTCCTCCATACTGCCTCTATTTATTCTATATGTACATGTTGGCTTCCATATATAATGTAAGCTCTTTGAGGGCAGGGACTGTTGCTCTTTTGTCTTTGTATCCTCAGCACTTAGCACAGTGCCTGGCACAAAACAGGTGTTTAATAAATGTTTGTTGCTTGATTGATTTCATGAGCTTCTGTTTTTTCATCTGTAAAATGAAGGATTTAGATAGGAGTAGAATTGGGTAGATGGCTTCAGTTTTGATGTTACTGAGACCTTCATAATAATGTTGTTGTTGTTGTTGTCAGTTATTCAGAAGGTTTTCTTGGCAAAAATACTGAAGTGGTTTGCCATTTCCTTCTCTGGTATGTCCACATTTTACAAATGAGGAACTGAAGTGACTTGCCCATGGTCACATGGCTGGTAGGTGTCTGGGACCAGATTTGAACTCAGGTCTTCCTGATTCCCAGCCTGGTACTCCATCCATTACACCACCTAATTGCTTTTCTAACAATGAGAATTGTCCAGAAGTACAAGGGGTTGATTGCATTATGACTTAGTGGGTTCATCCTCAGTGGGCGTCTTCAAGTAAAAGTTTGGAAATGTCGCAGAAGAGTCTTATTCAGGTACTTTTGCCTGATTCCAAATTGGTATCTCTAAAGGAGTTGACATACTTGATAGAATATATTTCTTAAGAACTTTGTGTAGAGTTAAAATATGACATTCCTAACTTTTTTATATATGCATCATAAAATATAGCAACCATATTAATTTGTTTATGGAGCTAGGTAATGTACTTCATAACAGACACTTTGAGGGTTAGGATGTTTTTTGTTTTTTCTTATTATTCTCAGCTCTTGGCACAGTGCCTGGCACACGGGAAGTACTTAATTCATATTAAATGTTATGTTTTGGAGTTGTGACTTAAAAAACAATTCTTTGTTTTCTAATCATCCTTATCTTTTTTTTTTAGTAGATTGTACTTAAATTTATTTTTTTCTCAATTACAAGTAAAAAGAAAAATAGTTTTTAAAATTCTTTAAAAACATTTTTTGAGCTCTAAATTCTCCCCCTCCCCCTGCTTGAGAAGGCAAGCAATTTGTTATAGACATGTGCAGTCATGCAAAATATTTCTATATTAACTATGTTGCAAAAGCAACAATAAACCCCCCCCCAAAAAAAACCAACCAGAAAAATAAAGGTTTTTTAAAAATATATGGTTCAATTCTCTTTCTTTCTCTAGAGATGGGGGTAGTATTTTTCAAGTCCTTTGGAATTGTCTTGGATTGTTTTTTTATTAAGAATATTGGGCAGCTAGATGACAAAGTGTATAGAATGCCAGGCTTGGAGTTAGGAAGACTCATCTTCCTGAGTTCAAATGTGGCCTCAGACACTTACTTAGCTGTGTGACCCTGAGCAAGTCACTTAACGCTATTTGCTTCTGTTCCTTTTCTGTAAAATGAGCTGGATAAGAAAATGGCAAGCCATTGCAGTATCTGCCAAGAAAACTCCAAATGAAGTCATGAAGAGTTGGACAGGCCTGAAACAATGGAACATTACTGAGGGATAGCTAAGTCATTAACAGTTGATCATCATACAGTATTGATATTGCTATGCACAATGTTCTCTTGGTTCTGCTCACTTCACTTTGCATCAGTTAAGTCTTTGCATCATATAAGTCTTCCTAGGTTTTCCTGAAACCATGCCAATTTTCATTTCTTATAGCACGATAGTATTCCATCACAAATATATACTACAACTTGTTTAGCCATTCCTCTGTTGATGGGCATTTTCCAGTTCTTTTCCACCACAAAAAGAGCTGCTATAAATATTTTTGTATATATAAGTCCTTTTCCTTTTCCTGTGATCCCTTTGGGATACAGACCTAGTAGTAGTATTGATGGGGTGAAAGGTATATAGCCCTTT
The DNA here is from genome assembly GCA_011680675.1 of Gymnobelideus leadbeateri. NCBI lineage: Eukaryota > Metazoa > Chordata > Mammalia > Diprotodontia > Petauridae > Gymnobelideus > Gymnobelideus leadbeateri. Next base: position 288,964 of record WOXC01006227.1, read on the forward strand.
AAGCATAGTTCCAAATTGTTCTCTGGAATGGTTGGGTTAGTTCACAACTCCACCAGCCATGCTTGTGTCCACATTTTCCTACGTCATCTCCAACATTTTTTCATTTTCCTTTTCTGTCATATTAACCAATCTGATAAGTTTGAGAGGGTGCCTCAGAATTGTTTTCATTTGCTTTTCTCCCATCAATAGGCACTTTAGCGCAGTGAATAGAGCGCCGGCCCTGGAATCAGAAGGACCTGAGTTCGGAGCCGGCCTCCGACACTTAATCCACACAAACAAAAACCTAGCCGGGTAACCTTGGGCAAGTTACTTAACCCCAATTGCCCTAAAGGGGCGGCTAGGTGGCGCAGTGAGTAAGAGTGGCGGCCTCGGAGTTGGGATGACCCGAGATCAGGTCCGGCCTCAGAAAATGAGCACCCACGCATAAATAATGACTAGCCGTGTAACCTTGAGCAAGTTACTTAACCCCAATTGCTTAAAAAAAAAAAAAAATAGGCACTTTAGAGCATTTTTTCATATGACTATCAATAGTTTGATTTCTTCTGAAAACTGCCTGTTTATCTCTTTTGATCATTTATCAATTAGGGAATGATTTATATTCTTAAAATTTTGACTCAGTTCAGAGATATTTGTTGTAAGAATTTCCCCCCAGTTTTCTGTTTTCTCTCTAATCTTGGTTGCGTTGGTTTTGTTTGTACAAAAACCTTTTAATGTAATGTAGTCAAAATTATCCATTTTACATCTTACAATATTCTTTATCTCTTATTTGGTCATAAATTCTTCCTTTATCTGTAGATCTCATAGATAAACTATTCCATGTTCCCCAATGCATATATTACCTTTTATGTCTAAATCATGTAACCATTTTGACCTTATCTTGTTATACGATACGAGATGTTGGTCTATACCTAGTTTATGCCAAATTCCTTCCCAGTTTTCCCAGCAGTTTTTGTCAGATAGTGAGTTCTTATCCCAAAGGCTTAGATCTTTCAGTTTATCACACACAAGATTACTGTGGTCATTTATTTACTTTATGGTACTATGTACCTAATCTATTCCACTGATCCATTATTCTCTTTCTTAGCCAATACCAGATTGTTTTGACTTAATACAGTTTGAGATATGATACTGGTAGGCCACCTTCCTTCACTTTTTTTCATTGATTTTCCTTGATAGTCTACTTTTTTTTTTTTTTTTGGATGGTAATTGGGGTTAAGTAACTTGCCCAGGGTCACATGGCTAGGTTTTTGTTTGTGTGTGATAAGTGTCTGAGGCTGGATCCGAACTCAGGTCCTTCTGACTCCAGGGCCGGTGCTCTACTCACTGTGCCACCTAGCCACCCCTTTCCTTGATATTCTTGACCTTTTGTTCTTCCAAATGAATTTTTTTCTAGCTCTGTAAAATAATATTTTGGTAGGTATGGTGCTGAACAAGTAAAATTATTTTAGGAAGAAAATTGTCATTTTTATTTTATTGGCTCAGTCTACCCACAAGCAGTTGGTATTTCTTTGGTGGTTTAGATCTATTTGTGTGAAAAAGTGTTTTGTAGTTGTGTTCATATAGTTTCTGGTTTATCTTGTCAGGTAGACTCCCAAGTAGTTTATATTGTCTGCAGTTAAATAAAATGGAATTTCTTTTTCTATCTCTTTGCTGGATTTTGTTGGTAAAATATAGAAATGTTGATGATTTTTTTTTTTTTTTGGTTTTTGGTGGGCAATTGGGGTTAAGTAACTTGCCCAAGGTCACACGGCTAGGTTTTTGTTTGTGTGTGCGTTAAGTGTCTGAGGCCGGATCCGAACTCAGGTCCTTCTGACTCCAAGGCCGACGCTCTACTCACTGCGCCACCTAGCCGCCCCAAATGTTGATGATTTATTTGAGTTTATTTTATATCCTTGCTAAAGATGACAATTATTTCAACTAGGTTTTTAGTTGATTCTCTAAGTATACCATCATATCATCCGCAAAGAGTGATTGCTTTGTTTCCCCATTTCCTATTCTGATGCCTTCAATTTCTTTTTCTTGTCTTATTGCTATAGCTAGCATTTCTATTTAGCATTTTGTTTATCCTCATTTACATGTAAAAACAATTCTAACATTGGTTTTTAAAACTGAGTTCCAAATTCTCTCCCTTCCTCCCCACCCCCCTCATTGAGAAGGCAAGCAATTCAATATAGGTTATACATGTGTACTCATGCAAAACATTTCCATATTAGTCATGTTATGAAAGAAAACATAAACAAAAAACAATCTCAGGAAAAATAAAGTTTAAAAAGTATACTTCAATTTGTATTCAGGTTCCATCAGTACTTTCTCTGGGGATGGATAGCATTTTTCATTATAATTCCTTCAGAGTTGTCTTGGATCATTATATTGCTGAGAATAGCTAAGCCATTTAGAGCTGATCATCTTTACAATATTGCTGTTACTTTGTACTCAGTACATTTCACTTTGCATCAGCTCATGTAAGTCTTTCTAGGTTTATCTGAAAGCATCCTACTCATCATTTCTAATAGTACAATAGTATTTCCCCATAATTATATACCACAATTTGTTCAGTCATTCCCAATTTATGGGCATTCCCCTCAATTTCCAGTTCTTTGCAGAAAAGAGTTGTATGGCTAGCATTTTCTAGTGCAATATTGAATAATAAGTGGTGATAATGAGCATCCTTGCTTCACCCCTGATAGATTGGGAAGGCTTCTAGCTTATCCCTGTTATAGAAAATGCTTTTATCTGTTCATTTCAGAGTTATAAATGACTTAGAGATTATCCAATCTTACCTCATTTGACAATTGAGGAAATGAAAATGAGACTTTTAGAATATGATGTTTGGCTGATATCTGTTTTTTAGTCATTTTTTCAGTTGTATCTGACCCATGAATTCATGACCCGTTTGGGATTTTGGCGGGGGGGGGGGCAAAGATACTTGAGTGGTTTGCCATTTCCTTCTGCTCGTTTTTTTTTTTTTTGGAGGGCAATTGGGATTAAGTAACTTGCCCAAGGTCACATGGCTAGGTTTTTTTGTTTGGGTGTGCGTTAAGGTGTCTGAGGCCGGATCCGAACTCAGGTCCTTCTGACTCCAGGGCTGATGCTCTACTCACTGCGCCACCTAGCCGCCCATCTCCTGCTCATTTTACAGATGAGGAACTGAGGCAATCAAGGTAACGTGATTTGCCCCACATCACATAACTAGTATGTGTCTGAGGCCAGATTTGAACTCAGGAAGATGAGTTTTGCAGGCTGCAGGCCAGGCACTCCATCCTCTGCCCCTGATATCACTTATACATTAAAAAGTAGGAAGGACATGCCTACACTAAGTTTAGCAGATACATCATCTCTTTCCTCTGTTCATGATCCTGCCTCACCTTGCCTTGCTTGAAATATTTTATCTTTGTCTTTGGTAGAATTAAGGAGGATAAATACTTTTGTAGTGTGGAGAGACCACACATTTAAAATTGGAACCAACATGTCAGGTAGGCAATATGAGTAGTGGTATAAAACTGAAGTGGAATGCTGCTTTGACCTAAATTGTGTTTTTTACTTCCCCATTTAGGTGGAATGAACCTTCCTTGTTGAATGTCTCCTGGTTACCAGTTGGATCTCACCTGTGAAGAACTATTTTCCCAATAGTGGACGCCACTCTGTGGCATATTTGATTGCCGATTCAGGGATTGTAAAGCTTTCTGATTTCCTGAAGGGAGGCAGTTGCTGCTGTATCAGAAAACTTGATATCACAGCCACAATGGTGCTGTCACAGAGACAACGAGATGAACTGTAAGTTATATTTGGGCTTAAAAAAAAACCCACAACACTTTACCCTCTTGTTAGAGGCAAACTAGTATGTACATTTAGCCATCCAAAACATCATTGGTTTCAAATGTTGTACAGGAAGCCCTAGACACGAACCGTCTTAGTTAATGATGATAATGGCATAGTTTGTAGTCTTGGCAAAAATGTAAGTTTTAAGTTTGAGCCTTTGTTAAATACTAGGAACTGTTAATTCTGTGGCTTTATGTAATATGTGTTTACACTTAAAATATTAACAGAAAGTTTTAGCTTGCCATCCATAGCATACTTAGGTAGCTTGAATTTGTGATCCACTTTGTAATGCCACTTTCATTAGATTTATTTCATTTGAAGTAATTTCTCCACAAAATGCTTTAGTGTTACATTATTCATCTTTTATCTGGTTGTTGGTATAATGTGGTTTGCTAGTTAAATAATTATGATGTTTGATGACAAGTATTTTAAAATGAGAATAGTTTGAAATGACTTCACTGCTTTTGACAATTCTTATTCATAATGATTGTTTGGATTAGATATTACAATTTGGACCAGCGTAAATCTCCATCCTACTTGTTTCTTTTATTCTTGCCTCTGTACTTGTGTAGTATTTCTCCCTAAACTGCTCAGAAGTAATTATTTGTTCTAACAATCAGAGGTGATAAACATTTAAGTCTTAAATATAAAAGGGAGGTAGAGATTTGGGGATCCTTAAGTTAATATAGACACAAATTCACTGTAGTAAGAAGAAAATGGAACTGAGTCACAAGATTTTAGGGTGTAAAGGGACTTCAGAGGTGATCAATCCAATCTGTGTTTGACAAAGAATTTCTTCTACAACATGCCTTCTTCAAATCTCCAGAGGACAACTGTAATCATTAAGATGCTTTTACCAACATGGATTTGAAGTCTTGCTTGCTATAACTTTTACCCATTTTCCTCTCAGGCCAAGCAGAACCAGCTTGTTTACAAATGTTTACACTTTATAAAGTTGAAATTTTGGCTGTCTTCAGCCTTTGTTTTGTTCCAGTGATTTTTAAGAAATGCATACCATATGCTACTCCTTTTGGGGTTTTAGATTTAGAAATGAAAGGTGAACTTTTGATGGGCAGTGATACTTGATATCAAAATGAGAGACTTAATGATCACCACATTTTATATCTGGTAGTATTTCTCACTTAAGCTAGTCTGACATATTTTCCTGAATTATTAACAAATTCAGGGAGGGCACAATTTATGAAATTACTTAGTAGTTTTACCATCTTAGGAAGAATATATTCTTTAGTGAGTAGCTTCTTAAGGAAAAATAACTAAAGGTGATTTTGTTTTTGTAATTTCTTTGACACGTGAGTGTATCATTTCTTTGCTTGTTAAAATCACATCTTCTGGGCACTCTTCTTGTAGCCCAATTAGGAATGAAAATGTTCAGATTTTGACATTAGTTATTTTATCAGATGTTAAGTGCCAAAAGTCCTTGCCTTCAAGAAGGTTACATTTTCTATAAGCATCAAGAGTTATATTTTAGAGATTTTGCTATGTTGGAAAACAAGCTAAGATTTGCAAGTGGCATACTGTCAGATTTGTACTATTAAATAGAGAATTTGAAGGTTGGTTGAGTTTTGTACAGGGAGCACAGTACAATATTGAACCATTGAAGAATGATTATTCAGGTCTGTACTTGAAAGGATCATCTTAATTTTAAAAATAAGTTGCAGTAATTTCTGGGAATTATTCCTAATGCCCTAATTGTTCATTGTTCTTTAGTGACTTAAACTTTCAAGAAAAGTTTAAAATACTATCTACAGCATATGAATTACATTGTAAAGAAATTTAAATTGTATTTTTCAAACATCTCCCATCCAAATGTATTCTGACTGAAATTATGACAAGTTGTTTTTATTAAAAGTATTTTTAGATGTACACACATATATATGGGACTTTTCATTGATCTCTAGTAGGCTTGGTTTTATAATTTTAAATTGTTGATTTAAAATATGATTAATAGTTTAATAAACATTTTCTTGTTTGTTTAATATTGTATAAAAGATCTTATGAACTTGGTTTCTAGAGTCAAAGAAGTTCATAAGAATATTGGTCATTTTTGGTTATTTGAGTACTGTGGTTAAAATATCATATATCTTAAAACATTCAGATTTAATAGTGTTTTGACAGAAGCAAAAGTTGATCAAAATAAGGCATTAACTATTAGTTAGCTGGAGAATCTGTTATATATCTCTATTTGTGTTAAGTTTTGTTCTATTTTAGTATTCTGATCAAAAGTGATAGGGAACAGGCTGCTATGCTGTTTTCTTGCCATGGAGTAGCTTTTCCTCCCATTCCTAGGCAAGATGATAATTTCATTGGAGTTAAAAGGCAGCAAGGTATCAGTGGATAGGTTTCAGAATCAGGAGTATCTGGGTTGCAGTTTTCCTTTAGATATGTTAATAGCTGTCATTTTGGGTAAGTCACTTAAGCTCTTTGGGCCTCCGTTTCCTCATCTGTAAAGCAAAGAGGGGTTGTGCTCAGTAACTTCTAAATCTCTTCTAGCACTAAATCTAGTCATATGAAATGTAGTCAATATTTAAAAGTGTTGTTACTTGTAGTTAGTTATTTCTGTGAAAAATAAGCCAAAAAGTAAAGCATGAGTAACCCATGTATGGTTTTAACACCGGCTTCTGAGTCTAGCAAGGATTAGTTATTAATTTTCTTGAGAATAATAAAGGATGATCATAAAGAGATAATATTTATATAGTTTTGTTAACATTGCAAAGCAGAATTTACTCATGGCAGATATTTATGACCAAAAAGAAGATAGAATGGCCTAAGTATACATGGATGACTGACTGAGATTACTTGATCCACTTTAGCTTGTTTATTACCCTGTTACCCCTAAAATGGACTTAACAGTTGATAAGGCAGCAAAGTAGATGGTGGCATTCTCTAGGCCTAGAGTCATTCAGTTTTGGCCTCAGTTGATAATTATGTGACTCTGGACAAGTCACTGAACCTATCTACATCAATTTCCTCATCTATAAAATGAGAATAATAATAGCACCTACCTCCCAGGGCTGTCAGATGAGATAATATTTGTAAAGTACTTAGTATAGTGCCAAGCACACATAGTAGATGCTATATAAAGTATGATGATGAAAGCTGTACTACTTGGACTTGATTTGACTGGGCATGATGGAATAATTTCTATAAACCATGTTATAAAAGTATGTAAAGATACTATCTTAACTCTTGGACTTCTATGGCTAACTGGGTATTGTATTATATGTGGGCTAACTGTTGAAGCTTTTGTGTACAAGCTACTAGGTAAACTTTTAAACAGAAATCAGCTAATTGGTCATCTGGAAAACTCTTTACAAACTATTAGTAATTTTTTTGTCTAGAATTTTGCAGTTGTTTCTTCATCTTTACTCCTAAGTTATTTTAACTAGTTGACAGTATTTACTGTGGAAATGCAAAAGAAATAAATATGTTTCCTGTTCTTGAAGCTTTGCAGCCTAAATGGTGAGACAACAAACAGTGGCTATGCTGAGTTACTATCATTTTATAGGTTTAAGTTAGCAAGCACACATTAAGCAGACCATTTTTCCTTCCTGTTTTGCCTGTGTCTAGAACATTGCCACCTGAAGAGTGGCAGTGAATGGACTGACCAGCCAAGTTTCTTATGCACAAGGATGGTTCTCAAGCTAAAAGAGAGAGGGAGGGAGGGAAGGAGGAAGAGAGAGAGAGAGTGTGTGTGTGCGCGCGCGCACGCTCATGCATGCATATACACACATTGGTAAAACCCTACCCAGGGCATTACATTGGCTTCAGGAGCAGCTTAATGTCAAAAACACCTGCCTTATCTGCCTGCCAGTTTCACCCACCATTTGTCATCATCACAATCTGTTTGCTAAGAGTTGTTTATAGATTAATTTAAAAGACAGCTTTCATATTTTCTGTAGTTCTAGTTCTGGTTTTCGTGCCTCTTAGTCTTTTTCAATATGTGGGAGAGGTTGTGAGAAATTATTAAAATTCTGATTTCACTTAAGTCAGAAGAACCTTTCTAATTTTATTTACTGTTTACCTATAGCCTCTTCCTCTCAAAAGAGAATACTGGGATTATTAAGCTTATTCCTTGTAGTCCCAATTTATGCTTTATTCAGATGCAAACTTATTGAATGAGGTTATAGTTAACAAAAATTCACATTTTTCAGAATTTATAACTTTTTAGGGAATATGTTTCTAACAGAACTTTGAAAACATTTAAAGTGGTTTCATCTGACTGATGAATATTCTTCAAATTAAAACATTATATAAAGAAAGGACAGACATAGTAGCTGGTGGAATTAGTTATAAAATACTTCATGAAGGGAGTTTTGAAGCAGGGTTTTCAAAGTGGAGAGGGCCTAGATTGAATGATAAAAGTATGTATGAGTGAGTTGTGTCCAGCAAGGTTAGATTACCTAAAATGTAAAGGTTATGGCAAAGTGTAATAGACTGTGAGAAATTGTGACAAAAATGTTATGGAAAGATTCTTCTTTCATTTAAATGGATTAAACATCATTGAGTAATCAGAGTTTGTTGTAATAGTCTAGAATCTGAATCAGAAATTCCACTGTGTAATTGTATGTAGTAATAAATGGGACACGATCAGAGGGAGCCATGGTCCTAGGATTTAGAGTTGGAAAGCACCTTCAAGAACATCTAGACCATTGGTGTCAAACTCAGATAGATATGGGGTTCACTAGTCTCTATGAAAGGATTCCTGTGGACTGTATGTTGACATAGCCTTAAAATTTTATATTATCTGTGTTTTCTTGAATTTATATTTATTTTCTTAAGTATTTCCCAATTACATTTTAATCTAGTTCAGCTGCATTTGAGTGTTGTGAGCCACATGTGACCAGCAGCGTGATTGATACCTCTAACCTATACCAACTCTTTCATTTAATAGATGAGGAGTGTGTAGAGAATTATGAATGAGCCTATTTCAAGTTTAATTTTTTTCTTTAAAAGAAGTTTAAGTATTTATTATTTAAACTTCAGAATCAAAAGGATTGAAAAACTTTAATTTTTTTTTTTTTTTTGCTTTTTTTGGGAGGGCAATTGGGGTTAAGTGACTTGCCCAAGGTCACAGGCTAGTTTTTGTGTTAAGTGCTTTGAAGACAGATTTGAACTTGGGTCCTCCTGATTCTAGGGCTGGTGCTCTATTTACTGCGCCACCTAGCCACCCCTGAACACTTTCAATCTTGATGTACTTTTAGGTCTTAGTTGGTAACACTAACCAACCCTAAAATGAGCATTCTTCTTAGAAAGGTCCTCTACCAGTATTATAGTGTTGAAAAAAAAAAAAAAAAGCATTTGTGCAGTGTTGGCTCATGATTGATAATCAGATAAAACTTAGATTTAAAAGTATTTTAACTTTATAGTTAAACTAGAAACTAAGAAATAGTAATGAAACTATTTTGCAAGTTAAATGAGGGGGGCCTTAATTTTTCTATTTCCTCAGTGCTGAACTTGGGGCAACTCAGAGTCACAAAGTAGAAATACAGGTTGTAGTTTTTGAAATTTCGGGGGGGGGTGTTATTATTCCTTACAAGCAATACATTAATTTATTCAATATGTAATGATCACTTACTATGTGCAAGGTCCATGATAGGAGAGTAGTGAGTGATGTTCTTTGCTTAATCACTGGATTCTGAACTATTATTAAATAATCATTTCAATGTCAGAAATAGGAGACAAAAGGGAATCTTCATAGTATATACCTCTGTCACATCTGTTGCTTTTTGTATCTTTTAGATGAAAAAGAAATATTGTTGACATGAATTACTTTAGTAAACAAAGAGATTAGTAGTAATACTGAACTTTGAACATACTTTGATCTGTGTATTACTTTTCTACATCTTTTCATCATGTGTCATTCAAATTTTGCCATAAATTCTCCATTAAGATTCTACCCAGTGCTAAGTAGCCTTATTTTTTAAAAATGACAGAACAAAATGTCAGTGTGTTAAAATCCTCATTAATCAACAAACAGGTAATGTGCTAGGCTCTGGTACCTGTCCATATGGAACTTACGTTTTTTCAAGGGAAACAACATGTACACATGTAAATATAGGCAGAGTATTTGGAGGGATACACTGGCAGCTGGAAAGATTGAGAAAAGCTTTGTATAGAAGAAGGCTTATTGAAATTGAAAGGAAACTGGGGATTCTAGGAGGCAGAACTGAGAAAGGATGATAATTGATGAAAAAATAAAGAAACTAGTGATGGACTCTCATGAGGAGTCAAGCAGAAGGCCACCTTGAATGTAATAAGGAATGTGTGAAAGTGAATCATGTATATGCAGCTGCAAAGGTGTACTGGGGTCAGGCTGTGAAGGGTTTTAAATCCAAGCAGTGGAGTTTTATTTAATCCTAGAGAGTGGGGACAATGTCTTAATATTTAGTATGATTACATATTTTTAAATATTCTCTTACTTATAAATCTTTCCTTGGAACAAAGATTAAATAAATAAACAAATAAATAAATAAATGTTAAACGGAGCAAAAAAAACCAAAGATGGTAATTTTAAATAAAACCAGCAGATAATCCCCATGTATTTCATGCATATTCAATACAGCCAGATTTTAATGCAGTAGAATAATTTGCACAGTCACTTAGCCCTTTCTAACTTTAGGCTCCAGCCTGTCTTTTCAGGCTGACTACACATTACTCCCCATAGATACCGTACTCTCCAGGTACATTGGCTTTCTTGCTGTTGTGTACATGTCCCATCCTCTGCTTTTGCACAGGCTATCCCATGTGCTTAAGCTACTCACCATCCTTACTCCAGCATAGTCAGAAGCTTTATGAAACTCTTGTTTCTTCAAACCGAAGTACTATCTCCTTCAGCAAGTTTTTCCTGATTTCCCCCTAGTTGTCATTGGCTCCTTCATCTATTTGCTGTCACCCAATCATCACTTTGTATTCATTTTGTAAATATCCTATTTCAGCTTGTCTGGGAACATGCTGCACCTCGTACCCTTACCCCCACCCCCAGGAGAATATATTCTTGAGGCCAGAATCTCTTTTGTGGTTGTATCTTCAGCATCTAGCACAATAGCCTGGCAAATAGTAGTGCTTAATAAATACTTTTTTGATTGATGAATCAGGATTCTACCTACTGAAAATTTTGTTTTCTGTTATTTCTTTAAATGAGGAAACCAATATGTGGCAAGGTTTCTGTAAAGGAGATTTTTTTTTTTTGATACTTTGGTAGCTCTTAGCATCATGGATATAGAGCTGAAATGAATGACCTAAGGGTCATATAGTCCAAGCTTCTCATTCTATAGATGAGGAAACTGAGGTTCAGGGAGACACTAGTTAACTCACTGAAGGCCATGTAGGTTATAAATGTCAAATATAGGATTTGGACTGATGAGCAAGATAAGATTAGGTCTAGAATTGTGAAGGTTTTTTTTTGGGGGGGGGGCTTCATCTGCATTAAGATGGGACCTAAATGACTAAGGAAGAGAGTATAAAGGGAAGAGAACAGAGGTTTGGGGATAGATCCCATGCTGTGGAAGTAGGAGATGGTGAATGAGGAAATTAGAGGTGAATGAATTTCATAGGATCAGTGTTAGAGTTGCAAGTGACCTCAGGCTCATCCAATCCTTTTGTTTTCCACAGGAGAAAATTGGAAGCTCAGAGAGGTAAAGTGATTTATTTACCTGAGGTTACCCAGTTAGCAAGGAGCAGGGCCAAGATTTGAACCTGTGTCCTCTGACAACAGAGCTAGTGCTGTTTCCACTTAACTAGAGAATGAATGAAAGTGTTTTGGAATTCAGGGTGGCAGAAAGGTGAGTCAATAGTTTGCTTACAAAGAGTGGTTAAGGAACATGAAGAAAAGTGAGAAAAGGCTATTGGAATAAAACAAATGGAATCATAAAATGATTGAGAGAGCAGGTTCAATGATTGCAAGTGGTGGAGTTATAAACCAGATTGAAGAAGATGAAGAGTGGGGCAGAGCAGGAGGCACTTTCCAGCATTTAGCCAGCGAAAGAGAGAGCAGAGATAGAGGATTGTGGCTTAGGGGTGGGGTATAATATCTGAAGGCAAAACTTGGGGTATAGAGAACGGGAGAGAAAGTGGGGAGAAGAGTAGATAGAGAGAAATTGAAGGTGGGGGTTAGGGCCAATGGAAACAGTTGATGAGATGACCTCCTAGAAGACAGTGATGACAAGTGGGGTTCATGGCATAGGATCATGGATTTAGAGCTAGAAGTGACCCTTCAAAGGTATCTAGTCCAAACCCCTTCATCTTACAGTTGAGGAAATTGAGACTTTGAGAGGTCGACTTTGGAAAGGAGAAGAGCCCCATTCTCCTCAGGGACAGGAATATAGGAAGAAAGTATGGATAAAGATATTTGGAGGTATGGCATCAGGAAAAAGAGGGGAGATCACAGCAGATGGCCTCCATCTTTCTTAAGAGAATAGGTAAGAGACTCCTTTATTTTAAAAGCAGAACATTTTAATTTAAATAGTTGAAAGCCTATGAAAGGTAACTTTCTTTGGTCTTAGTCCCCATGATAGGATACATTTATTTAAAGCCTGAGTGCTCTTACAAGAGGGAGTGGGGTATTTTCTGGTTAATCTTTCTTCTGCTAAAATTCCACTGAGAAGAAAGGAAGATGATGAAAAGAGTAGTAGGAAATGAATAAGAGGGCCTAGAATATTATCATCATGTCGCTTTTGTTAAATATTTGAAGACAGGTAGAAGAGACTGTCAGTTAAAATAATTTAACATGAAATTTCATGAAACACTAGTGTTTCCAGTATAGGGCACTTTTAACCTTAGGACTGAAGTAATGTAATTATCAGGATCTCTGCATTGGCAAAGAAGAGGGTCTTGATGTTGATTCTTTTGCCTTTGTTAGGGTGCTCATTCTTTCAGCAGTGCTACTTACTTGTCAGAGCAGTCTAATCAGTGATTCCTGCAGGTCTATATGGAATACATGGAATTCTTTTTGATTAGCTTGTTTTCTCATCGCTAGGAATCATAGAAGATAAATTTTAGACATGGAAAGGACTTTAGGATGAGATTAAAGTCTCCCATTTTAGAGATGAAATAACCAAGGGATTTATTTACCCACGGTCATCATACAAGTGGAAGTGCCAAGATCTACTCTACTATACAGTCTTAGAGCAGTACGATCTCTGAGGTGGCTGGCTGGTGTAGTGGGTGGAGTGCTGAACTTGAAGTCATGAAAGACCTGAGTTCAGATCCTGTTAAACCTGGTTACTAGTTGTGTGACTCCAGGTGGTTCCCTTATTCTTCATCTGTAAAATGGATTTTAATGGCCTCCATAGTCCCTTCCAGCTCTAAATTTATGATGCTATAAAGCATATATATATTTGGCTTCTATGGGAATGATAGTAAATATCCTAATACCATTATGTTGGTTATGACATTAATAAAAATAATAATATAATAGCAGCTAACTTTTATGTAACGTGCTAGGCACTGTGCTGTATGCTTTACAAATATTTTATCCTCACATAAGCCCTAAGAGGTAGGTGCTATTATTATCCGCATTTTATAGATAAGGTAATTTAGGCAAATGGCATTTAAGTGACTTGCCAGGGTCACCCAGCCAGTGTCTGAGGCCAGATTTAAACCCAGGTCTTCTTGACTCCAGGCCTAGCACTCTTTTCCCCTGCGCCACCTAGTTATCCAAACTGATGAAAATCAGTTTAGATGAAAGTGAATGGTTTGTAATTAGTGATTGATATTGTGTTTTATGACTGTGACACTATAGGCTGCTTGGAGATTCAAGAGGTAAGTTAGCCTTGTGTATTTTCCAGATACTTAGCTAGGGCTATAGCACTTTAGAGTTCCATATCCCTAATATCGTAAATATTTTGATGGTTGATATGAACAAGGAAAACTGGACTGGGCTCAGCTTTTTAACAGGAGAGAAATCTCCACCAGCCTTTCCTAGTCTGGCCTCCATTTCCCCCCCAAACCTGTCAACATACCTAATATTGGGATCTGGTGGTGGTGTGGCCACGTCCAAGTTGGATCTAGTTTAGTCATAAAAGTGGTTTCTATCATAATTATTGTCATCTCTTTAGAAACTGCAGATGTAGGTAACTTTGGAGAATCTGAGTTGGAGAGGAGCCCAAAAGCTCTGATCTATAATATATAGTCTATATATAATCTATAATGTAATCTAATGTATAATAGACTATGAATCCCTTCTGGATGACAAGTGATCATCCAGACTACTCAAAAATCTCATGTCTTGGGGACCCCACAGCCACCTCCTATGGCCAGCTTCCTGTTCTACGTGTGAATGAATATCCCTTAATGGTCAGGAAGCTTCTATAATTTCTACCCAGTGCTCCTAGATCTGCCCTCTGGAATCTAACAGAACAAATTTAATATAATAGCCCTTAAAATACTTGAAGACATCTATTGTATCCCCCTGAGTCTTTTTTTCTTCAGCCTAAGCATATCCAATTCACAGAATCACAGATTTTCAGAGTTGGAAGGGACCTCAGTGGCCATCTAGTCCAACCCATACCTGAAAAAGAATTCCCTACCGGACAAGCAGTATCCAGCCTTTGTTTGAAGACCTCCAATGAGGGGGAAACTCACTACCTATCAAGGCAACCCATTCCAGGTAGTGGCCTAGGTATGATGCTATGTTGTGAATGTAATTCCCTTTACAATTGTTTGGATATTTTATATTCATATATCAAATCACATGTTAGAATTGTCAGTTTGAGAATCAAGAGTTGTGGGTAATGGTTCTTGACTTTGCAGTAAAACCTTACCTGGGGATTTTAGGCAAGTTGGTCACCTTTTCTGAGCCTGAGTTTTCTCATTTGCAAATTTGAGATCAAAGGAATTCTAGTATCATCACAACTCTGCTTCCTTATTTAGAGGATTACTGTAAGGATCAAATAAGATTGTATAGTGGATGTGAAAGTGTGGCTACAGAATTCGGTATGGAGGTATTATGTATGTTGAGAAGCATGAACTGGATGTTGCCCATTCTCATTTTACTTAGTAGGTGATTGAGGTTTTATTATTGTATATTCAAATAAACCATTTTTTTCTTGTTCTTTCCAGCCTGTTGTTTGGCATTCTGAGATTCAGGAATGGGTATGTCCCATAGAATTCAGATGAAAATGTTTTTTTAATTAGAGAAACAACTGAAATATTTTCTTAAAGTTGCAGAAGGAAAACTCTACGAAAATCATACTTCTTCCATGTAGAGCTTGACCCTGGGTTTTCGAAAAATGTGCTAATGTAGTCTAGGTTCTCTCTTAGGCATTCTCAGAAGTATCCTGGTACAGTCCCAATTGAATTCCGTTTAGCTAAGTTTATAGGGGTTTATCACAAGAAAAACCATTGGTTCTGAGGTAGTTAAATTTTTTTCAAGCTCCACAATTCATTCAACCAAGCTGTAGAAGAATTGTTATCTGCATCCATAGAGAATGTATCCACACTGATGACTAAATAGCATATCTTTGATATATTGAAGAGGAATCTTAAGACAACAACCATTTGATAAGTGTTTTAAAAGGAAAAACAATATTTTAAACATCAAAGAAATCATTGTGCATGTGTTACAAGTATAATTTATCATTTCAGGGGACTAAACTTGCCACATTTTTCCCAGACAAGGAACTGGGTTTTAGTATTTTACATCAAAATTGCAATAGGGGTAGAGAAGTAACAAATACATTCTATATAAAACTAACCTTGAAAATGTGTTGGATTTGTGGGTGAGCATTGGGCCCTCAAATTAATTTTGTTCTTCTCTTTTCCATTCTATTTACATTGCCATCACCCTAGCCCAAATCCTATTCCTTAATTTCTGGGTTATTTCAATAATTTATTCTTAACCAGTTCCCCCAGTTATTTCACACACTTCCAATTCATCTATTATAAATACCTTTTATAACCACCAGATATATCTTTTAAAATGACAATGAGGACTGAACCATGTCCTTTGAGGAATGGTTAAAGGAATTATATATTTTTAGGCCTGGAGAATAGAAAGTAAGATGGATTGGCTCTCATCTCGTTAATTTCGTTCTTGTTTCTTTGGAGGTATTTAATCAGAGGTTGGGGTAACTAACCATCGAGGATATAGCAGAAAGAGTTCTTTGATGATTAGGAGATTATGTCTGATGCCCTCCAAAGTGCCATTGACATTCTAAACATTATAATTTTGGCATGAGGATGTATAGAAAATGTTCTAAAATAAAAGTGGTCAGGTATGGAAAATAGTTGAAGTACAGCTTTTTCAAAAACATATAGTTCATGAACAATTGAATTGAAGTTCACATAGAATTGAATGACTTCAATTCCTAGCAAAGTTCTAGAACATGTTAAGGTTGTATCCCCTAGAAAGGGACATAGTGATCACCATGAGCCAGAAGTTCATCAAAGAACGAAGTCATGTCAGACAAAACTCATTTCCTTTTTTGGAAAGGGTTTACTAAGCTGGTAGATCAGAGTGTAGGGGCATATAGGTGTATTTTCCAAAAGGCATATGATCTAGCATTATGATGTTCTTGTGGACAAGCTAGATGGGTGCTAATAGAGTTAAGTGGATTTGGAACTGGCTGAATAATGAGACCCAAAAAATGGTGGTTAGTCATAGTCAGCCATGAGTCATGTCTTTGCTATAGAGTCCTTGGGCTTTAATTTTGATCATTGCCTTAGATAAAAGTATAGCTAGCATACTAATCAAAACATTTTGTTAACAGGAAGGTGCAAAGAGAAGTTGTATGCTGAATGACAGAATCAGGATCCCAAAAGACCTTGTTAGGCTAGATTTTAATCTAGTGAACTGATTTTAATAAAAAAGTGCAATTTGAGAAATGTAGAGTTGGGTTCCAGATATTAACTTTTATAATGTTAAAAAAAAAAAAAGGAGTGTGCACAGTATGACTGAAAAAGAGTTTGTGTGAAAAAGATCTGGGGATGTTAGTGAACTACAAGCGCAGTGAGTCAGCAGTGTGTATAGGAGGCAAAACAAACAAACAAAAAAAGGCTTAATTCTTTTGTAGGCTGCGTTTAAGAGGCCTAGAGTCTGTAACAAGGAAAATTTGGATCACACAGTACTCTGTCCTGGTCAGACAGGTTTTCCCTTTTAGGAAGGATATTGTTAAGGCCTTTTTTGTTAGCACATCCAGAGAACTGGAGATAATTAGCCCCAGAAGAGAAGACTTAATGATGGCAAGAAGTGAACTGTCTTTAGATAGATATGTAAACTGTCATGTCTTTGGAATGAGGGGTTTGACTTGTTTTACTTGGCTATAAAAACAGAACAAGAAGTGATGGGTGGATTTTGCTCTAATACTAAGAAAGGGATCTTTAATATTGAAAATTATTTTGATATAGAATGGGTGAGTTCTCCATTACTGGAGGTCTTCAAGCTGTGCTTTGTTGTTAGGGGAAATTTTAGAAGAGATTCTTGGACTAGATGACTTCTTCCAAGTCTAAAATTCTAAAGATATAGATCTTAGCTTCTAGAGCTGAATACCTGTGTAACCTTGTTTATAAAGAGGTGGAAGTTAACCTGGATAACCTAGTGGTAGCTAAAATAGCCTAGAGGTGGTTTAGTGGTGCAGGGGATAGAGTGCTAGACCGGGAGTCAGGAAGACTTGGGTTAAGATCTGGGCACAGACACTTCCTAGTTGTGTGACTCTGGGCAATGC
Organism: Gymnobelideus leadbeateri; assembly: GCA_011680675.1. NCBI lineage: Eukaryota > Metazoa > Chordata > Mammalia > Diprotodontia > Petauridae > Gymnobelideus > Gymnobelideus leadbeateri. The sequence goes on from WOXC01006227.1 coordinate 306,465, forward strand.
ACTCACTGAATTTCTGTCTGCCTCAGTTCCCTCAACTGTAAAATGGGGATCATAATACCACCTACCTCCCAGAGTTGTTATGAGGATCAGATAAGATTATAATTGTTAAGCATGTAGCACAATGCCTGGCACATAGTAGGGTCTTAATAAATGTTGTCCTGTTCCCCCTCCTTTCCCCCTTGCCCGCATAACTTTTAAAGCTCCTTTTCTAAAATTTTATGATACAGGTACCATAGTAAACTTCGAAGGAAAAAGGAAGGAATCCTATCCCTTTGGGAAAAGGATTTTGAGCATTAGGGAAAGTTTTATGATAGAAATAGTGGAATTTGAGGTAGATCTGAAAAAATTATACAATTTTGACATGCAAAGATAGGGCAGGGAATTCCAAGTAGAGGAAATACCATAGGCATGTCAGTAGGAAAGCATAGGAACATATTTTCAGAATAGATAATAGTTTGGCTAAGACATAGAGTTTGGGGACAGAATATTGAGAGTTAAGTCTGGAAAGGTAGGTGCAGGGTCTGTATTATTGAAGTCCTTGAGTGTCAGATTGAGAATTGTGAACTTTATTCTAAATAATACACTGAGAATATAGAGCCAGGAATTAAGCTGCTGGTGTATCACAGCATAGGCTGAGAGTCTTAGGCACTATTAGGTTTTTTCTCTTTGTAAAATATTGACTTTTATTCATTGAATGGATAAAAACAAAGAAATTTGAAAGAATTGTTTTTAATGTTTATTAAATAGTTTGTAACAACATTAAATGCTTCAAAATAACGATAAAACCTTTGGTCATTAAGTATTTTTGTTTTCATTTTAGAAATCGAGCTATAGCAGATTATCTTCGTTCAAATGGCTACGAAGAGGCATATTCGGTTTTTAAAAAAGAAGCTGAATTAGATATGGTATGTTCTCTTTCCTCACCCTGAACTGTCTGTATTACACTAAAAGAAGGCTTGCATTCTTTGGGACATTCAGAAATACTGCATGAGGCACACAGACACACGTTTGGTGGAGTTGGGAATTGGCCCAGCTACTCTTGTGGAAAACTGTTTGGAATTATGCTCATGTGACTGAAGCACCCAGAGTTGCCACTGCTAGAGACAGAAATAAAGACCCCAGCTACAAATACCATTCAAAACAGTGCTTTTTGTGGTAATAGACTGAGAACAAAACTAAGGCCCATTGATAGGGATGTGCGAGGGCTTCATGTGCTGGGTGGGCCTCTAGTTCTGGTCCCAAATGCCTGGCTAATTGGGACCGTAAGGAACTAACACAACAGAGGGAAGTCATCAGAACCTGCAAGGCTGTCTACACAGACGATGCCTGAAATGGGAAGCCACAAATGACCGGGGCTGAGCATAGAGCAAACAGTTCAGGAGTGTGCATCCCATCCACCTTCAGAGGTCAAGGCCCAAGGGTGTGAAACAGGTTTGACCTAACTGAACTGCCTGCTGAGCTGTGTTTTGTTCTTTATTTGAGTCTTTGTAACTGGGGAGGCTCACCTGGGTCAAGGGAAGGAGTGTGTTGAGGATGAAGGAGAAACCAAAACAAAGGAAAGTTTTTTAAGACTCTCTTTTTCCCCCTTCAGAATGAAGAGTTAGATAAGAAATATGCTGGCCTTTTGGAAAAAAAATGGACATCAGTTATCAGATTACAAAAGAAGGTAACTTTTCTGAATTTGTAAGAAACAGATCCTACTGTGTTGTCTTCAGCCATTAGAAATGTCTCATTTTAACAGATTTATGAGTCTATTCATCCTCTCCTCCTTGAAAAGATAACTATCCTTTTCTTTAACTTAGGTGTGTTCTCTAACATAATGTACTTACAAATACTATCATGGATGTTTGTCATTTTGAGTATATAAATCAAGTTTTTACTTGAATTAAAAAATGTATTTGTCAAGCTTTTGTCTTCCTGTGGGTACTTTGTCCATAATTTGGATTGAATGTTACCTATACTGACCCTGATTGAAGGGCTGAGAACAGAGCAGTGGTGAAGGCTGGAGGCAGGATGGGAATTGGAGCTATGGAATAAGGACATTCAATAAACAGAATATCTGGTGCAGATAAAGAAAGGGAGATGGAGGAATTATTGGGGGAACTGGGATCAACATTGCTCTTGCTTAGAGAGGCCCTGAGACTTCTGCAGCTTGGCCAACATGCCAGAGCGGATGTCATGGTTAATAAGAAAGAAAACTGAACTTCTGTTTGGATCAGAGATAAGTAATGTCTATATTTGTATGGAAAATTAGACTTTCATCATGTTGGGGATTTAGTCATAAGACTTAAAAGAATTTTTTTGTTGTTGTTTTAGGTTAAATCTGGAAAAATAGCTATATATGTAAATTACTGAATTTTTACAAATATCCTGGTCATTGATGTAAGGGTTAATTTAGTACTGAGACAAAAGGCACTTAGCACATAAGAGCTACCAGCTAATAATACTTCTGAAGTGTTTGCCGAGTGGCATGTCTCTATAGCCATTAAGTGTTTTTTTCAGATACTGAACAACAGTTAAAAATTCATTAGAATTTAAACAAATTTGGAAATAACTCTTCTGTTCCATTTCAAGGTTATGGAATTAGAATCAAAGCTAAATGAAGCAAAGGAAGAATTTACGTCAGGTGGACCTCTTGGTCAGAAACGAGACCCAAAAGAATGGATTCCTCGACCTCCAGAAAAGTACTCATTGAGTGGACATAGGAGTCCGGTCACCCGTGTCATTTTCCACCCAGTTTTCAGTGTTATGGTCTCTGCTTCTGAGGATGCTACAATAAAGGTAAGTTGGGGTTTTGGTTTTTGTTTATTAACTGCCCAGTGCCCAATTGGAGCAGGATTATAGACATTTAGGAAATGGGAGAAGAAAAGAAGAGGATCTCTTAAATTTTTGTAACTGTGCGGATAAGTGAATCAAGAACGGATCTTACTCTTCAGACATTCGTTGTGTTTTCATGGCAGCATCTTGCATTGGGAGCCCAAGTTCCTCCCTTGTAATGTCTGGGATCCTGGTATTTGTGGCTTCTCAGCACAGCAGCCCTGGGAAGATGACAGGACTCTGAGAGGCTCATACAGTCAATTTGGTTCTAGAATCCAGCCAGGGGTGTGGGTCTAAGATGTTTAACAACAGGCTCTTTCAGTTTAAGTCTAGACAGTCAGCAAAATTAAAAATCAAGCCCTGATTTTTAGCATTTGCTGCTTTTCAGTGTACAGATGCTCACACTATAAATTTAATAATGATCTCTCAAGAGCTGGTTTGAGCCAGCTCCGGCACACCCTTAAATCTAGTTCTCTTAACTTACACTTCTGTTATGTCCTCATAGGCATTTAGTCTCCTGTGTTGAACAAGCTTCTAGTTGGGGTGGGGGTGTGTGGTGGTGGTGGGGGAGACACTAATGAGGAGGGTATAGTGAAAATACTACTGGACTGATTTGTCTTTAAATAGCTTATTTACTCTGTGCCTCAGTTTCCTCATCTGTCAGATAGGGAATAATAATGAAACAACAATGTGGTTTAATTAAAGGGGACCCAACAGTAGAAGTTAGGAGACATGGATGTTCAGTTGTTGCATGGGCACCCCAGAGTTTTGCAAGCCCAAATGAGCTCTCCAAACCTCCTGAGACCTTAATTTTCTCATCTGTAAAATGGGAGGGCAAATGAGATAATGGGTATCCAAGTGCTATGGGAAGTATTTGGAGTGGTTTAGAAATATAAAGTATGGTTGTTATTGAAATAGTTAGCAAATCAGTGAATATTTATAAAGTATAGAGTAAGAGATTAGTATACCACAGGCTTCCTTTAAATAGCAGGTGTCATTGATCTATTTAAAGGAGTTTGTTGTTGTTGTTTTTGGAGGGCAGTTGGGGTTAAGTGACTTGCCCAAGGTCACACGACTAGTTTTTGTGTCAAGTATCTGAGGCTGGATTTGAACTCAGGTCCTTTTGACTCCAGGGCCAGTGCTCTATTCACTGTACCACCTAGCCACCTGTTAAAGGAGTTTTATATGCACACCTTTCAGAGAAGAATTGTGGATTTTGCATGCTTATGTTTCAGATTTTAATTTTTACCTAAAATTAGTCCGTTGATTCTGTATATCCCATGGTCTTTACTCAGTATAATTAATATTTTTATATTTTAGCAAAAAAAAGAAAAGAAAAGGGGAAAAGACCAGGGTATCGGGGCGGCTAGGTGGCGCAGTGAGTAGAGCACTGGCCCTGGAGTCAGAAGGACCTGAGTTCGGATCCAGCCTCAGACACTTAACACACACAAACAAACAAACAAAAAAAAAACCCAGCCATGTGACCTTGGGCAAGTTACTTAACCTCAATTGCCCTCCAAAAAGCAAAGGAAAAAAAAAGACCAGGGGATCACTTAAAATGGAAATGTGCTGAAATGATACATTCATATTAATAAAATTGTTCATTTTTTCCAACCCTGTTTCGGTCTCTAGTTTCAGCTTTTTGGGCTGGCCAATGATACCATATAAATGTATCTATCATCAAACATATATTCAAGAAGTAAAGAATATTAGATCTAGGAGCGGTTAGGTGGGACAGTGAATAGAGCACTGGCCCTGGAGTCTGGAGGACCTGAGTTCAAATTTGACCTCAGACACTTAACACTTAGTAGCCGTGTAACTTTGGACAAGTCACTTAACCCCAATTGTCCAGCCTTCCCCCCCTCCAAAAAAAAAAAAGATTAGATCTAGAAAATCAACTTATAGGCTGATTACTTACAAGAAATGTTCGTAAAGCACAATGCTTGAAGGTTGAATTCTGATGTGGCAGTTTCTAAGGCTTTGACCACCTATAAAAACTCACTCTATTATTAAGTGCTAGGTATAATAAAGATCTTTGCCTACTATCTCATTTTCTTTAAATTACTTTAAGAAATGTCTAGTGGATTCTAGATCAGGTAGGTATAGGTTGAATTATTCGGCCTCCATAGCCCTTTCACTTCTGATATCTTATGATGGTGTTATCTCAGCCTCCTGGAAAAAAATGCATAAGATTTTTGGGGGGAAGTGGAAAATGTGAGCAAATAGTACTTGGTGAAGTTGTTTGTTCAATTGCTGTAATGTTGACTTCTGTGTTTAAATGTTGTTTGCTGTGGAAAAAGTACTCCTTTCATTATATTAGAGGGAAGGAGGGGGAACAAAAAACCATAATCTTTGTTGTTCCTGGAATACCTCAAAAAGAGGAAAACTTCTATTTTAAAACAATTTGTAATTGTATTATTAACTTTGCATCATTTACAGCCAGAAATTGAAAAGGTTGGACTATTTAAAAAGTAGCATTGTTGAACATTTAAAAATAGGATTTTTTTTTTTAATATAAATTAGAGTAGATGTTTTTCCCCTGGAGAATATTGTCCGAAATTAATATTTTAAAACTTAATGCCTTATAATTTTTTAAGGAGTATGATATTAAGGACCTGGAAAACACACATTGAAATCTAGAGGCTGATTATCTTATAGGATCACATGTTTCTTTTAAGTCTTTAAAATGTTAGTTTATATGTAGTGCTAAAGATATGCTTATGTTAATCATTTCTATATGGAAAGAACTGACCATCTGAATCATGTTTTTCCTTTGTTTTCAAGAAGGAGAAAACCCTTCATTGTCTTTAGTGATTTTGTGGTAATAAAGCTCTAATCTAATTAAAGTGGTGAAAATTGAGTGGTTGTTAAAAATTAATTGACAGTTAGCAAAGGATGGATGTTTTGCACCAAAGTGACTGAGTTTTATGAATATCTAAAGTGGAGCAATGTCTTTGCCAGATGCCATTTAGACAGTTTTGTTACAGATGCATTTTTTTTAAAGACTTAAGTTTCCTAGGACTGATTTTTATACAGTTTATTTTATACAGTTTAATGCAGACATCCTTGATCTTGGGGAAGTTCTGTGTATTAGAGCTGCTTAATATTAAGGAAAATAGAAAGGCTTAAAAGAAATAGAAAGGCAGTGCTTAAAGGTTCAACTCAAATATGGCAATTTATATGAGATTTTGCCCACTGATCAGGACTCAGTACATCTTTGAGCGCTAAATGTAGTAAGATCTTGGCTATTTCATGTTCTTTTAGAGATATTACTTTAAGAAATATGAGAATTTTGATAGTGTTTGGTCAGATAATTGCTGATCTCTAAAACTGGTGCTTTACAAAGGGAATATTATCTATAAATATTTTTATACATTACTTGGTCATTGTAAAGTCATGAATCAAAGGGTATTTTAGATTTTTGATGCTGTAATAATTTATTTTTTTCTCTAGAACAGGCATCTTTTGTTGTTCAGTTAATTATTCAGTAAGGTGTCTGACTGGCCTGCTGAGTGCAAATGTAAGACTAGAGAGTGTGAGGAGTGATCAACTGGAGTAAACCAGTCTTTTATTCATTGGCAGGTGTGGGATTATGAAACTGGAGATTTTGAACGAACCCTTAAGGGACACACAGACTCTGTGCAGGACATTTCCTTTGACCACAGCGGCAAGCTTTTGGCTTCCTGTTCTGCTGATATGACCATTAAACTATGGGATTTCCAGGGCTTTGAGTGCATCAGAACCATGCATGGTAAGGTATAAAGGAGACAGATTCATCAGTGAACTGTAAATGGCCAGGGTGGGGGACCAGACATCCAAGTTTTGACCCAGAGAGGAGAACATATAAGAGAAATGCAGAATACACACACAGGCTTTCGTTAAGCCTCCTCATGAGTGTGTAGTTTGTACTTTGACCACGGCTGAATTATAATTAGTTGTTTTGACATCAAATTACAGGTACTAAAGTTGACTGAAGTCTTCTTCTGATTATCCACATTGGTGGGGTAGGGTTGGAGTGGGGGTGGTAGTAAATGTAAATTATCATCTGTGTGATAAACTAACAGTTACTTAAGAGATACCTTATAACTGGAATTTTGCAGTATTAGCCTTTTCCATTTTCTAAAAAAATATTTTTGACTTAAAATATTTCCAAGGGCAGCTAAACACCTAAATGCTAATATGATGATGAGGTTTCTTTTTTAAAAAAACAACAAGATAGGGAAGGGATGATAAAGTGGCAAGAAGAGATGGGGAGAGACAGGGTAGGGTAAACTATCTCATGTAGAAGAAGCAAGGGGAAGTGGTTGCAGGGCAGGGAAAGAACAGGAAGGCAAAAAGGCAAAACCATATTCTCATTGAATTTGGCTCAGGGAGAGAATGACATACATACTAAATGTGATATTTCACCCTGCAGGAGCGTAGGGGTAAGGGGGATGAGAGGGGAGATGATGGAGGGGAGGTTGGAAGTACCCACTATCCAAGAGGGTCAGGATCAAAGTAAGGAATGGACCAGGTTGGGAGTGGGATGGGTGGAAGGGAAATATAAGCAGTCTTTTACTGTATATCTACTATAGTAATGTTTTGCATAGCTATACATGTACAACACATACTGAATTGCTTATCTTCCCAGCAGGAGTGGGTGACAAGGGAGGAAGGGAATGGATCTGAAATTTGAAGTTTTAAAGTGAAACGTTTCAAATATATATAAAATACTGTTATTAATATTATTTTGGATGTAATTGTGAGATAAGATGTGCAGGCATTGGGACACAGAGATTCACCTTGCCCTAATGGTAAAGTTGAAGGGGGGTATGGGAGAAGATATGGGAGAGAGCAGATTGGATGAGGGGATATCTTGTGGGACTGCTTTTCTGGGATGGTGGGTAGGGGGGAAATGGGGGAAAAATTGTAACTCAAAATCTGGCTGAAATGAATGATGTAAACCAGAAGTTAACGAAGCATTTGTTTAAAAAAAAAAAACAAACCCAAGATAGAGAAAGAAACTGAAGCCTCAAATGAGCAAGCAAAGAGTTAAAGCTGAAAACTGGATTTTCCATTTCTGTACAGTCCTAAATATATTCTGGGACTTGACTAGAGTATCTTCAGGTCTGTGCCATCAAATTTTGTAACTAAAGTTATAGTCCTGTGGAAAAGCTTCCTAGTGAAGATAATTCTGTGGTAAATCCTTTTGTGGTGTGATACATTGGACTTTTCATATAAGGTTTGTTTAGAGTGTGGGGGAATTGTTAAAAGTTGACCATTTTACCTTCTAACTTGCAGGAAAAGGCTATTCTTCATCTAGTGAGTGTTCCTTGAAAGAAATGAAAATTTGCTATTTCTGGAGGATATCTGGGGCTTGCCCCCCAACTAGGAATAGGATAACTGATTTAGCAGTGTGGTCTATTGAAAGCTATATAGAAATGAATATAATTTCTCATCACCATTAAACTAAAATATATCAAGTTCTTTCTTTACATGTAACAAGTGTTTGCAGAACTGCCCACAAAACCACCCTCCCTTGCCCTGCCCATACGAGTAAATTTAAATCTTAAAACTAATTGGTTTTCTTGTTTCTCATGTTTACTTGTGACCATTCAGATAAACAGTAGAGATTTATAGGTACTCAATAAATGTTTCTTGATGATGAGAAATGTTCCTAAAAGTCCATTTTAAATGCGTCAGGAAAGCTTGCTATTTAGCAGCAGCATCATTTCTTTTATGTGAATAGATTTGTGATTCCAGGCTTATTTAATGTGAGGTATAGGTCTCTAATTATGTTGTTTGAATTCTTTGGAATTGTTGTCCTAATGGAATAATGTGGACTTTTATGTACCACTGGTGGGACATTACTAAAGTTTCCCATTTGTGTGTTTCAGGACATGATCACAATGTCTCTTCAGTAGCCATCATGCCTAATGGAGATCATATAGTATCTGCCTCCAGGGACAAAACTATAAAAATGTGGGAAGTGCAAACTGGGTGAGTGAATCTAGTTGAAAAAACCTATCAATGATAAGGAACAGTTTGCTCAGTGTGTGGCAGCACAGTACCAGGCACATAGTAAGCCCTTAATAAATGCTTGTTGACCTACTGTTAAAGAGTTCAACCTTAACCCAATGTTGTTATCATGCCTGATAAGCATTATTAACCTTAAAAAAAAAAGTTTTTATAAGGTATGTTAGGGGTTGGGGGAGTGGGAGTATGTGTGAGAGGGCTGAGGGGGAAGTTTCCAAAGATTAAGGGCAGTCTTCAAAAAGAGACTTGAAAAACTCAAGCAATGTGTCTTAGCTTATATTCTTTGAGGTCTAGTTGAGGAGATCCCCATGTTTCTAAAACTTTACCCTTCCTTTGTCAGACTGAATTTCTTCATCTTTTGTTTAGAATAACTATGCTTATAATAAGACATTAGCCGTGTTTTTATTCTTGACATAGTATTTGCCTTCTCCCCTCCCAGCTGAGTTAGGATTTGTTCGGTGTGGCTTGTTATGCTTGCTTTACAAAGCTTCTTTCCTTGATCTCTCACCCCTCAAGGATGTTTTAGTTATCCTCTGTAGATCTGTTTTGCCAGTTGTCTTCCATATTCTTACCCACAAGTGTCTGGTCCTTTTAGTTTCTTCCTTTGTAAACAAATTAACTTCCAGCCTTTCTTCTTCCCTTTCTTCCCCACATTTGTATGTGATCTCCCTGACTTGGAGCTCTACCATAAGCAGTACCCTCTATGATTGGATCATTTAAAATTGTGCTGTGCTCATTACAATATGACTTGGATTTTTTTTGTAGCTACTGTGTGAAGACTTTCACAGGACACAGAGAATGGGTACGCATGGTGCGGCCAAATCAAGATGGCACCTTAATTGCCAGCTGTTCTAATGACCAGACAGTACGTGTATGGGTAGTAGCCACGAAGGAATGCAAGGCTGAGCTCCGAGAACATGAGCATGTGGTCGAGTGCATTTCCTGGGCCCCAGAAAGCTCTTATTCCTCTATCTCTGAAGCTACAGGATCTGAGGTATCATGTTGTTTGTGTTACCCTATGATTGGACCCTGGCTGCCCCCAACCTGTTGTAGAATAGTTGTCTGTTAAAAGGCAACACCCCAAATTTTAGCTGTGTAGATGTTGGTGTAAACTAGTGAGTATTCATGCTGTTGGCACATCCCTATTGTGACATGGAGCCTGTGGGATGGAAACTGAATCCTGAATGTTGTGGTCAACATGACATAGAGTGAGATGTCTGCACCCTACTAAGCCTTCATTAAGGAAGCTGTTTAAAAAAGAAACTTGTTGTATAGCTTATTTGTAAATTTCTGGAGCTATTTTCAGTCTTTCAGAGATAAATCCAGGTTCATATATTATAAGAAGACATTTTATCCCCACATAATCCTTTTGTGATTATATTGATTAGAAGATCAAGGGAGCAGCGTGATGAAGTGGCTAGAGACTTGGCTTCTAAGTCAGGAAGACTTGGGTTCAAGTTCTCCCTTTGACACTTTCTGACTCTGTGACCCTGGCAAGTCACTTAACCTTTAAGTGATAGGATATGCAGAGAAGGCGCCAGCCTGCCTTGGTGTGGCAGGAGTTTCCTCACCTGACAGTTTCTTAAACCATTGAAATTACAGGTAACCCGTCCTTATCACCATATTATTGATTAGAATTAGTGGGTTTCTGTAATATCAAGACATATGTTATTTTAGTGAGCTTTTTAAAAGTCGTTTGCTTTTAAATCACTAAGTTTCCTCGCTAAGATCTTGACTGTTGTTTGGCAGCAGATTCACTCATAAATTTACCTTTAATGTGTTCCAACAAAGAAAATAATCTTGTTTTGATGAAAATCAAATTGTTAAATAATCCCTATTGACTTGCTGTTTTACCTGGAAAATTCTATTTACTTCTTTCTTGAGGTAGTCTAATTAGTATAAGTGGTTGGTTGAATACCGACAACATTCCTTATATAAAGGCTAGATTAAAGAATCTTCATAATGAATATATAGCCTTTACGTTTACTGTTACCACATAGGATTGTGGAAGAAAAAATATCTGAGACAGTTGGATACAGACAGAACTGGTCAAAGTTACATCCTCCTCCAAATTCGATGGGATTAATAGACTTGAGCCAAGCCTTCCCTCAACCCTCCTTCCACTCAGCATTTTAGTGAAGCTTCAGATGGAAGACTTAAATGTGAACATCACTTACCTACTTTGTAAATGAAGACCCAGCTGGAAGGGATGGAATTGGAATAAAGAATTAGGTCCTAACAGGATTGCTGACAGTTTGGAATTCGAGGTTAAAGGTAGCAAGACAATGGAATAGGATCAAGATAGTCTTGCCCACAGGCTCACACAATCAACTGCCCAGGTAGAGAATGGGGGGCCTTGGCTAGCCTACAGTTAATTTCATAAAGAAGAGATTTTAGCTGACAGCAGGCATGATGTGACTGCCCCAAAACAAATACTGCATTAATTCAAGTATAATTTCCATAATTAGACAACTCTCTTAAGACCCTTAAGTTTCAGAGCAGGTGCTGATCTGATGTAGCAAAGGGGGAGTCTCTTCACTCAGAGTCTCCTACCCTAGTGACACTCTCTCTCTCTCTCTCTCTCTCTGTCTCTCTCTGTCTCTGTCTCTCTCTCTCTCTGCTTTTTGGAGGGCAGTTGGGGTTAAGTGACTTGCCCAGAGTCACACACAGCTAGTTTTGTGTTAAGTGTCTGAGGCCGGATTTGAACTCAAATCCTCCTGACTCCAGGGCCGGTGCTCTGTTCACTATGCCACCTAGCCTCCCAGAAGTAATAGTCTCAGTGTAATATCTATATCCCTGGATTTTGGATCACTTATTTGAGAGAGTTTTGACAAAACTAGGTAGAAGAATGGATAGAATAACAGATAGATTTTTGAAAAACTCACTTTAAGAGCTTTTTTTTTTTTTTTTTTGGCTTTTTGCCTTTTTGGAGGGCAACTGGGGTTAAGTAACTTGCCCAAGGTCACATGGCTAGGTTTTTGTGTGTGTGCATTAAGTGTCAGAGGTCGGATCTGAACTCAGGTCCTTCTGACTCCAGGGCCGACGCTCTACTCACTGCGCCACCTAGCCGCCCTGAGCTTTCTAACATTTAGAACAGGAATGGAGTCCATTTGATGGGGTTATGCTGGATGACCTCTAAGGTCACTTTCAATTATGAATTGTTAACTGTATTTGAAAACTATGAAGCCTTATACAAATGTAAAAGCTGAGTATTAGTGATAGTAGGAAGGGCAGTGGACTTGGGAGTTATCTGGGTTGGAATCCAGCTTAAGATCCATATTAACTACATACATCACACTTTGGTAAGGTCCTGAATGGGCTAGGCCTTCATTTCCTCAGCCAAAAAGTGAGGCAGTCAGATTCAGTGACCTCCCCAACTCTTCTCCTCTCTAAAACTGGATCTTAACCAGTTGTGTGTGGTTTTTTACTGACTAAGGGTCGCAAAGTGGTACATTGAGCCTGGAGTCAAGGTCTGGCCTCAGACACTTAGGAGCTTGGAACCCTGGTCAAGTCATTTAACTTCTGTTTACTTCACTTTCCTTATCTGTAAAATGGGGATGAAAGTGCCTACCTCGCAGAGTAGAGATCAGAAGAAATAATATTTGTTTGTAAAGCATTTCGCACTGCGCCTGGCCCATAGAAATTCGAGCTCATGATGATGATGCTTCTTCAAGATGATCTCGGTCTGATGTGAGAGGGTGTGTATTGTATCCGGCTAGTTTCCAACTAATTCTTATGTTCCAGTTCTTCTTTACTTTCAGAAACAACTTCAGTTGCCTGCTTTTGTTCAGCTATTATGTGTGGTTAAAACCAAATTTCTGCTTCACTGAATTAGACATATAGCTAAATGGAAACCCTTTAAAAAGCCTTCATGTGATTTTTTTTTTCTTGCATGGGAAATCTAATTTTGAAATATTGTCTCTGTAGACTAAAAAAAGTAGCAAACCTGGGCCTATCTTGCTGTCTGGATCCAGAGACAAGACCATTAAGATGTGGGATGTTATCACTGGCATGTGCCTTATGACCCTTGTAAGTTCTTTTGTCTTTGTTCATTTTCTTAATGTTTGCTGCTTACTGACTTTGAGGCGTCAGTGGCTTGTAATATTCAATCTCCTTCCTTTCTCCCCCCACCCCCAAGCAGTTTAGTAATAACTGAAGTGTTATGTTTTTCCTTTATACTTGGTTGTTACTCTCTTAGGAATCCTGTTCTGTGCAAATGGCCATGTTGTATAAAGAGGGTCTGCAAAGCAATCTCATTCAAAGGGAAACAAGAAGAATTGTTCTAAGATTTTGTAGCACAATGATGCCCATGTTGCCAGTGTAGGGATCCCAGGTCACTAGATCACTATTTGTGTAGCTCTTCTTGTGGAAGAGAAAGACTTTGAGAAGCTTGTTACTGAAACTGAGCTGAAACTTGAGTATTTTAAGTCTGTAGTCTGCTGCTTTTTCTATTCCTGTAGAGAGTGTTTCCTTTTGATATGAAGCCTTTACTTTGTCATATTCACTTATTCATGTGACATCAGCCACCTAAGATTTATTTTAGTATTCTGAAGTTAATAATCCCATTTGGATGTCCTGGAAATTTTCCTTTTAATACAGAAATATCTGTATTTCATTATGAAAAGGAGATCTAGATGGGCCCTCTTACTAAAGTTCTCTGTCTGGCCACAGGAATAACACTAAATGAAATTTTGAGCAAGTTAATCTAGAGCAGTAGTAACTTACCATTTCTCTAACCTTGGTGTTATGTGTGGGGAGGGGGTAGTTATTTCAATAAGATCACATCAGCATTTGTCTTGTGAATATTCATGTGTGAAAGTGTTGTCAGATAATCAAGAAGTTGCCCTCAAGCCTCTATTTCACTGGTGCTAGATCAGCTGTAATTTGTGTGTTAAAGGGATTTTTCTGCTGCTTAGAACAAATATAATGCTAGAGCCTACCAGTTTCAAAGGAGGAAATGTTATGCTCCCCATTCTTTTGTTTTAGCACACAAAGCGTCTTATCTGTCAGTGACATTATAGAAAGAGGATTCTTGATTCATGTTTTGTGTAGGGGTTGGATTAGATGACCCAAAGCCCCTACCAGATTTGATGAATGTATGACTGAATGTCTACGTGATTCAGTGGTTGATGTTGGTTTTGAAGGTCTGCCTGAGAGAAATAGAATAAACTTTGCTATAATTTCCTTCCTTCCTCTGGTAGATAGGAAGTAGGTCACAGCTGTAAAAGCCGGTTACTTTGTTCCCAGGTGAGACACATATTAGCCATAGGGGCTGTATGTCACAACGGGAAGACTCCTGCATTTAGAAACAGAGAATCTGGGTTCAGAACTGAACCTTGCCCCTTATGGCCTTGAGCAAGTCTGTTGTCTTCTTTGGGCCTCTGTTTCTTCATCTGTAAAGTAATTGAGTTGGACTAAATAACTGCAGAGTCCCTTCCAGACTGAAATCTATTAGGCTATGATCTATTTAAGTTACTACTCATTTTTCTGCAGACACCCAAGTACTTAGATTGCTTTTCTGTTTTTTAAGGTGGGCCATGATAATTGGGTACGTGGAGTTCTCTTCCATTCTGGGGGAAAGTTTATTTTGAGTTGTGCTGATGACAAGACCCTACGTGTGTGGGACTATAAGAACAAACGATGCATGAAGACCCTCAACGCGCATGAACACTTTGTTACCTCCTTGGGTATGTACTAGGACTGCTTGACTTTTTGAGCTGTTATTTTGGGGAGTGCCCTACAAAGCCAAAGTTAAATGTAAACACCTGGGTCCCTCACCCTGAGGTACTTTTAGGGTTGAAATTTCTAAGAAAGCCAGCAGATGGAATTTTGTGTAAAAAAAAATTTTTTTTTTCTTTGACTGCTGTTTCTCACTGGTATAATGCCTACTTAGCCTCATAACCATAACAAAAACGTTAATGCTGGAGTTCTGGAGTTGATCCTTTAATTAGCATAGGCTCCAGTTCATAGCTGGATTCATTTGGCATTAGGTGAAGATGAAGTTTGAGCTCTTATTTAGCACCCTTGTTTCCCTATTTTGGGCAGCTGACAAGATTCTCTAGTTATCTTTAACTTTCATTTGGGGAGTAGTAATGAGTTGAGTTTTTTTTCCTTTTTAGTTGTACATTTATGTATGGGGGTGGTGTGAAGTGTTCTAAGGAAAACATTTCAAAAGTCTGTCCTCCTTCCCTTCCTTAGAATTCCAGGAGGAAATTCCAACTGGTACATTTGCCTTATAGTTTATAATGGTGATATACTCTAGGGAGAGAAATTAAATCATTTTTTAAAATAGCTGCTGAGTTTTTTTTTCTTATTAAGATATGAATTGAGGTAGTTGATTCCCAGAGCAAGATGAGCTAGCATGTCTAGCACTGTTTTCTGAGAAGGAATGATTGTTCTTGAGCTGTTGTCTGTCCCCTTGTCTTTTGTTTATTCCCCATGAGGTTTTGGGCACTCCCTTGCCTAGTAATTGACCTGTTTTGTAGCTCATTGGAATTGGATTGAACGCAAATTGAGTTTCAAATGAGCCTTTTCTCTTTTTTTGCCTTTTTTTTCTTTCTTTCTTTCTTCCTTTTTTTTTTTTTTTTTTTTTACAGATTTCCACAAGACGGCACCATACGTGGTTACTGGAAGTGTAGATCAAACAGTAAAAGTGTGGGAGTGCCGTTGATTGATTCACATTTGATGACTCCCCCTCCCTTTCCTGGATGCACTCAGATACCATGGTTACCCCCATTGAGCTCTGTTTAAATAAATATTGTCCTTTCATGTAAATTATTCTGGATGTAGATTGAGCTTATTAAATGTTACACACAAAGTATTCATGCATGGTGAATCCAAATTGTATACTGTAAATTTACATACGTTGTCTAGAAGTACCATAGGGTTAAAAACCTGGGCTGGCATTGGTCACACCAGGCCTAAGAAGGCAGAAGTTGGATAAATTGAACTAGGGCACTAAACTGAAGAGTTGATGGTGTCATTCTATGTCGGGTTATTAATTCCTGTTTTTCTTTCTGCTGTCTGTTGGTGCCTGGGTTGGTGACCTCACTTGGGGAAAAAAAATGGTTGTTGTTAGGGCTCTTTCAGAAATGTGTATCTATGTAACATCACTTAAGTGTGCTTAATAAATCTTCTCTAAGGATGCTAGATAATAAGGCTGCAATTCAAAATCTTCTGAACCTTCTATGTAATTAATGGGAATGAAACCTTAGAATTTTTGTCATGACATTTTTGCCAAAACAATAGGATACATTTGTTTTGGTAGCTGATCAAGCAAAGGCTAGTGGTATATTTGTGTAATGAAAATGACTGTAAACCTCAAATAAGAAGAAAAATCTCAGCAGCTAATATGATCAACCATTTATTTTATTTGGTTCTTGAATTTTTGTAAACAGGTTTTAAAAACAACACTGTAACACTTTAAGCTTCTCTTTTCCACACTAGATGTCTTTCCAGTTGTCCCCATGTCCTGTTAGAGTACATTAGTGATGTGATTTCCAAGTAGAATTTAATCTTCCCATTGAGAATATGTCATAGTACAATTCACTTTTGATGTTTTCTTAGGGATGTGCAGTGCACACTACATAAGGACAGAGAGCTATTGGAAAGGTTATTTTTTTCCCATTCTGCAGGAAGTGGGAAGAATATGGGGGATCATCTCAGTTATCTTAACATCTATTTGACACTGTTTCATTTAGGGTCTTAAAAACAAAACAGGGTTTAACCAAGCTTGCATTCAAACACTGTCTTGTCCTCTGGCAGATGTATCTATATCTAGAGCATATCGACATGATTGTCTACATATGTTCATCTATCACTCTCTTATACATGTGCCCTCCATGTATTGCATCTTGGTTCTTTGAAATACTAAAGCACATAGGTAGAATAAACTTTGTCCTGGAGTGCTGTACTCTGGAAGAAACAGTTTTGATCCAGAAGCTTCTTCAATAGACTCTGGCTCTAGAAAATGTTTTTCTAGCATAAGAAAAATCCCACCCAGCTGGATAGAGAAGTTGATTATTCCTTATGTGGCCATCTCAGTGTAGAAAATGTTTTAATTGTGTATCCCAGAAGGATTACTTTTTTTGACCGATATATTTAAGAGAATTTTAATCTGTTTTTGTTTACAAATTTTGTTGTAGGTAGTAACTCCCTGGTTTAGCTAACCAATGACGTCTCTTAGCAGTCCACTTGAAAACTTACAGTATAATGAACTAACAGTCTTGACATTTTAATAGAAGTAAATTTATTCTGTCTGCATTTCATTCATTGTGTCATATGTGGCTTTTTTAAGACTGCCTCTATAGAAAATATTTAATGGAAAACATTGGGCTGCAGGTTACCGAAAAGAACAGATGAGTTAATTTACAGTAGTCACAGAGAATGGTTCATATATTGAATAGAAGCAGATTTTGAGTTCGGCTTCTTTCCCTTTTTTTCTTTTGTTTCCCCCAAGAGAAGTCTTTGGAAGGGAAATTGTTGAAAACTGTGTTTCCAGGACAAAAATGAAAAATCAAGGTAATTCCTTAAATATCATGGAGAATGACTTTCAGGACAATATTGACTCATACTATTTCTGCTGCGATGTAGGTGGTATGACTTTCTCCCCTCAACTGTTCTGACTGGACTTTTCTACAAAAGCTTTGGGAAAAGATACTTGTTTTGATTTGCTGCTATTTTTCTCTCCTATTTTGAGAATGAGAAATAACACAGAAATGCATCTTGACCTCTGTCTGTACATCTTCAAATATAAACAAACGTAGTTCTGTATTTTAATTCTTCTTTAGAATGTAGCAATGGGAATTACTTAAGGGTAAGCAACAATATGCATGCCATTCACAGATTTGAATGGTAAAAAAGGTACCAATTTCTGAGGAAATAAATAAGCTGTGTCCAGTGGGTTTCTCTCCCTATAGCATAGCATGACTTTCATGGACAAAGGAAGAAGCAACAAATTATGTACTTGGGAACGTGGAACACCCTTGCTATTTAAGTAATTCATGACTTTGTGTCCCTTCCCACCTTCTTCTATTTGAAAGCAGCGAATATTGAATCTCAGGGATGGTCCCAAACTGGATCAAAATGTCCTAAGCCCTGTTTGAATCATAAGGCAGAGGGGGAGAAAAGATGCCATCCACAATCCCGGAGTCAAATGTACCAAGGTTTCCTGCCATGTCCCATTAGAGACTGTGCTGATTCACATTCTCACTGTTTCCTGTTTTCTCTGTTAGCTGTCTAATCCTGTGCCTTGCCTGCGATAAGTACAATGATGAGGTTACTGGCTTGGATTGTAAGTAGAGGAATATCTGGAAGGTTTAGAGGTTCACTGCTGCTTTGTCCATTTTCTTACTCAGATTGGCTGTTAATTTAAGAAATTTTTTAAAATCCCAGTAGAATTGCATTCTCAAATAGTTTCTTTCTCCTTGTTAAGAGAACAGACATTCCTGTGCCACAATGATGTGAAGTGCTGGAGAAGTCTCCCAGGCGCTCTGGAGAGTGCAAAAGAGAGCGCACGCGTGCTTTAGACACAGTCTGGAAAATGACGGCTTTTTTTTTTAGCATCTTGCACTTTAGGAGACAAAGACCGTCCTGCTGTTGTGTATGTGTGTGGTGTGACCAATGGTGTGCCCAGGGCACTCATCTAAAAATAACTAGTCGCTAGTGAGTTGTGCCAGGCTGTGGAGCACGCTAGTGTTGTTGAGAGCTTTGGCTATAGATGCACCAAGCCCCATCTCCTTTATTGTCAGTACCCTGCTTCTCCTGTCTGCCTCTTTCTGATTTTATGTGAACTGCCTGGTAATATCACACTTTTAAATAGTTTTTTAAAAAACATTTTTAAAAAACTATTTAAAATTAAAAGAAATTTTGTTCTTTTGACAGTAGTGGCTTGATAATCCTTAAGTTGAAAAAAAATTTTTTTAATTGCTCAATTGAATGAAGGAAAAAGACACTTAAAATGGCTATTTTCTGTCCAGCTGTATATAAGTCCAATGTGCAAATTAAAATAGCTGACACAAAGAAGAATCTCCTGGTAGAGAAGCCAATGTGTGCAAGATTGTTGGGGAGAAAACCTTTTGGGGGGGGGTTGGGGAGGGTAAATGGATTTACAAGTCACAACTGGATTGAACTGGCCTTTTTATCTTTCCACTGTATCATGTAAGTAGCTGCTTTCTTGTCCTGCCTATCCTTCAGACACCCAAGCGCATTCTGAAGTTAGAAAAAAAATCTTCAAGCTAATAGAAGTTGATCCTGACACTGACATGAAGGCATGCATTGATTTCATAAGAACGATGGCGAGGTTATAATTGGAGAAAATAGTTCCCCAGACGAAGATATTGACACCATTTTTAAAAAAATCAGTAAAGGAATGTATATAATATTGCTCTGTGTTTTACAGTAAGATTTGTTGCGCTCAGACTGTGTAAAACAAAATTTATTCATGTTTTCTGCATATTAAAAATCTTATTGTACCAATTGGTAAACTATTAAATGCATATAAAACTAGGTGTGGTTTTTTCTTTTGTCTCCTTGTACACAATTAAAAGGTTAAGAAAAATCCCCATTCTTGGAATTTCCCACAGCAGTCCGTCCAACTGATCTTTGATCAGGACACTGTAGAAGTGGTAGATGTGTTGAGCATCCTTAGAGTACTGTTTTTACCCTCTTGGAAGGGTAAGGAGAACTTCAAGACTACAGGAATTGGTCTTGTGCTCCACTTGTTCCAAGGTCATTATTGCTGTGAACTGTGAGCCCTTTGTTTAGTGGTATTATGATCTTAAGTCCTTGTGATGCTTTTGCAACCAGGAGGAAAGAGCAGCTAAATAAACAGCCCAGGTGGAATTGCAGGCAAATAGCCCAAGATTGACTTCAGTCACCATATTTTCAGGTAGGTAGCTGTTGCATCCCCAATGAGCTGATATTTCAGGATATTCAACACAGTAGCTTCCTTTCACTCTTTGTTATCAAGAGTAATGCAGGTAAACCAAGGACCAGTAGAAGCTAGAAAGCTAAAGCCAAGGAAGGGTATTATTAAAAAGATAAAATTGGATAGGACACTAAATTACACCTTTATGTAAGTTCTGCTTACATAAAAACCAAAGTGGTTTTCAATGTAAATCTTAAATATTCTTTGAATGTTGTGAAAAGCAGTGTATCTAGGCCTTCTATTCTTTGCCCCTCTGTATGAGACCTTCTGACTTATCTTTATACTTTGAGTATGCCCTGCTGGAGAAGAACCTATGAGATGGGAGATAGTTACACCCCTCCCATCTTCGTTGAATTTAGTGACAAGAGCAATAAATAGAAGCAACATTGCAGTCAGCAGAGTGCCTGCTGGGGGCATATCATTTTGGTGGATCTTGATGGAGACTTAGCCTTCATTAGATTAGTCATGGACATCCCCATCTTATTTCATTACTTTTCCTTCCTTTACCCTCAAGTGGAAAGCACTTTTTTCACTTTTCAAAAAGCTCAAGGCTTTGCTGTGGAATCAAGAAATTGGGTTCCTGGTATTTTTAGCTAAGGCCTTGCTTCCTTTGTGTTCAAGAAGAATCTGATAAATACCCTGGCATCTTTTCTCGACTTTTCATACCGCCTACTTGCTAGAAATGCCAGTCAGGATTGAATTATATTCATTAGTCTCACCTAGAAATCAAAACCATTAAATTTGGGCATCTCTATTGGAATCACTGCCCTTCTCAACTCTTTGCTGCCACCCTCTGGCTAGAACGTGTTGCAGTTCTGTCCTTAAGACAGTTTATCTATACCGGATGAGAAAATAGTGCTGGTTAGAACTGAATAATAGGTTCCTTAACAGTGATGCAGCTCATTCGACCTTTTTTGTTATGAGGAAATGTGGACCGGGGAGGCGAAAATCAGTGAGTGTGGAAGGTGCAACGTTGGACCACTAAGGCTTTTGAGAGACAAGGCTTAGATTTTTGACTCCAGTTTTATTCACTCTGTCTCCTATCAGAAGAGTTGTCAGGGAAATTTTGTAACCTGGAAGGCCTAATTTAAAATGACTGGACCAAGATCAGAATTAAGACTAAAATCTAGCATTTTTCTAAGTGCACGTGGACCAAGCACAAGACATTGTCCAGACAGATGGTAGTCTAGGGTAAGGAGTGTTCTCCCCTCTCGAAACAGAAAAATCTGTTTGGGTTGGCAAGTTTCCTCTGAATGTGTTGGGAAAAGGCTGTTTTGGAATCCATTCCAAAAGCAAATGGGATTCAGTGTCATTCACTCATACCTAAAAACTACAAAAGGCTTGTTTCCTAGGTTAGGAAAGAGCATGAGATGAAACTTGGTGTTTATAAAAATCCAAAACTTGTAAATGTCTTCTATCCCAAAGTGGGGTGGGGGGGGCACGCAAAAAAAAACTCACTGAGAACTCGACTCAACTGTCTGACAAGACAGAAAGCCCCTTGAGTGCTCAACTTTCTAGCACCTAAAAAGCTAGCAATGGACAGAAATTGTCCCTAAGGACAAGTGGAGACTAGCCAGCAGCAGTGTTGAAGCTTGATCTCGATCTGTCACTTGGCTTCTCTTCCCTTCTCATGCCAGTTCCTCCACAGCCCGATTCTCACCTGTTCAGAGGTATCTACAAGTTATTTTTTAGGGTCACCATGGACCTTCTCAGATATAGTTACTCATGCCCTACCTACCTTCACAGCTTCCTGATACTTTTTTGAACCCCAAGCCTCTGATCGATTTACCCAGAAGAAATCTATTGCAGATCTTTTAATCAAGTATGGAGGGCAAAATGAAAACTTGAGACCTCAAAGCAACATGGAATGTCTCACCTCCCTTATTCTAGGTCCAGCTGTGTTGGCTTATGCTGCTGCTCTCACTGGACAGAGCACAAAATGTCAGAACACACTGAGGAGGGCCCAGAGAGGTGAGGTGATTGGTTTGAGGGTCAACAGTGAGGTCTCCCAACTCTCCACCCACAGCTTTCCCCAGTAGTAAGGAGCCAGTTGCTAGGGTCAGGAAGTCCAGAGAGGGCCCAGCGGCTTTAAAGCAGCCTTGAGCTGCCCCTCCCAGAACTTACAAAGCACAGTGCTGAGCCAGGGGCAGCAGGTTTCAAAAATTCACTTTATTCCAATGTGAAACGAAGATGTGATGGTTTAAAAACAAGAAAACCAAGTTCTTGATCAGCTTGTGGGGACACGCTCACACTCACTTTCTCGCTCACACTCGCTCTCTACACTTTTATAAACAAGGCAGTTGGATGGACTGGACCTCTTAAGACCCTTGGCCCGAGGGCTTCAAGTGATGGAGAAGGTGGCATTTCACATCCTAGACCACCCAGCCTTTTAACATACACACTCAGTGTACAGCTCTTTCTCCCCTGCTCCCTTTAATAGGCCAACAAACAGGCCACTAGGGAAAAAGAGGGTGGCAACCTCTCCAGCAGGCTCCATCCCCCGGGATTCTCTGTCCCAGCATAAACATCCTCAAGTAGTGACCATGATCAGCCAGCAAGAGACAGAAGGGCCCCCCCAAGATGAGCAATATAACACAATTTAAAATGTTCCTTTTGGGGGAGGGGGTGACTTCTCCACTCATGATTCCACACTGGTTTCCTCCTAGGGTTCTTCCCTCACCCAGCAAACCCCACCTTCCCCTTACTATTCATTAAACAACTTAGGACAAAGGGCAGGAAGAAGAAAAAAATACATTCACGTTGAAAGCCCCCCCCTCCCTGGGTGTTCCCCCTCCTTACCCCAGATGAGGAGCTGGAGTTAGAGAAAGGGGAGGTGCTCAGCTCAGAAGCTCGGGAGGGGACTGGGCAGGAATGGGACTGTGCGTATTTGAGCCAGGGCGCAGAGACAGTCCTCAGCACCACACGAGGCACTATGGACGGATGGATGGGCAGCAGTGGGCAAAGGGACCCAGAATGGAGACATCACAGAAGACGACACCCCCCTCCCCCCAACTAGGCCCATTAAGCAGGAACAAGGACCCCCTGTGGCAATGGTCACGATGACACAATGCTGCAGGGGCAGCGATGGCTCTTTCCTAAAGCAGAAAAGCTAACATTAGCCCCAGCCCTCCCAGACCGAAAGAGCCTTGGGGGGTGGGGCACAGGCCAGGGTGTGCTCCATCCCCTGCAGGGTGGTGTGGAGACAGCAAAGAAGGGATGTCCCCTCATTTTGGCTTGGAACCTGGGTGCCCAGGCTGAGGGCAGGCAGACCCTTAGGAGGTGGTGGCAGCGGCGGCGGCAACAGAAGTAGCAGCAGCGTCCTTATGTCAAGCATACAAATGACCTGAGAAACAATCTCATCTCCACAGAGTCCATTTGGGGAAATAAGCTGGGGCTATGTACACATGAGAAATGGACTGATCAATAATACATGGGGACAAGGGAGGGAACAGAGGCTGCCCTTGGCACCCACTGTCCCTGGCCAGCGGCTACATGCTCACACGCTCCATCCAATGATAGGTCTCCAAGAAGGACTTTGCATTGTGTATTAATTGTACCAGTGCAAGAACATTTTTGTTGGGGGCCAAGGTGCTCAGGAGTAAGGGGATGTGACCCCTTCCCCAGTCAGCAGGGCATGGCATATACCTGCCCTCTGTGAATCATTGGGGGCGTGTCTCCAGTTTCTCCCTCTCTGCCCCTAGAAACATCATACTGAGCTCAAGGTGGGGGGTTCATCCCCGGACAAGAGGCTAGACTCTGCCTCCTCTCGAGACTCTGCAGCAGCAGCAGCAGCAGCATCTGAATCCCTCGTGGTGGCCTTGCTGGTTTCTTGAAGCTGGTGCCGCCGCACCACCTCAGCCTTCAGGTTCTCCAGATCTTTTTGACTGGGGAGAAGGGTACACACTTGATCAGAGAGAAGGAACCAGGGGATCTTCCAGCCAACCCCAGTCCCCTGTCCCCTCCCTCATGCTAGCTATGGTGTGCTGTGCTTCACAAAGGTACAGGATTTAAAGATCTGAAAGAGGCCCAGGAAGGGGAAATAACTTGGCCAAGGTTACAGAGCTGGCCCAAAGAGCTCAGACTCAGCCCCAGGTCCTCCTAGAAGGCAGGTTCTTTCCATCTCAATTCTCTCCTGGTATTTAACTTTCTTGCATCAGACACTGCGCTAACAGCTTAAGGGGGAACTTAGAGGGAAACCCACTTCCCTTATTCTTATCACCCTCTGATGATCATCATCATCCAGAACCCAGGAGGCTTTAAAAAGCTGAAATAAGCCACAACATACATTCCCAGAAACTTGGGCATCTCATGGCAGAAGACACATTTAAATCCCATTTTCCCTACTTTGCATACAATTGTAATAAAAGCCAACAATAAATGGGCCAGAACTTTGTCATGTTGAGACTTAGTGAAGAAAGGGAAAACAAGGCAAAGACACCCTGGGGAATATTAAACACAGACTCCTAAGTTTCTCATTCCAGCTCTGAAAATAGTCAAACTTTAGGACAGATTTCATCTGTAGACTTAAAGGGGGAAAGCCTGTGGTCAGACTAAAGACTCTTTAAGGGAAAGGTATCTTAAGAGGGAAGATTTTCAAGAAAGAGGGGGAAAAAAGGAGCGGGGGAGGGCACATTTCCTGATGGCTCTGGCTAGTAAGACACACACACTTATGATACCAAAGAGCAACCACACAGGAGGCTTAGGGGATGTGCTGAAGACAGAGTGTCTGGGGCTGCAGCCACTCCTAGGGCTCTCTTGCTGGTCCTCAGGTGGGCCCTGTGCTCTAGGACCTGCTCAGGCAAAGCAATCCCTCTCACATTCCCAGGACCTTGGACATTCATGTCAAGTCAGATTGAAGAACTCGACAAGTAGGAAAGGCATCAACTGAGGAATGGCTGAACAAGTAATGGCCTATGAATGTGACAGATATTCCTGTGTGTGTAGGGGCGGGAGGGGGCGGGCGGTCAGAGGAACCTATGAAGACTTGTATGAACTGATGCAGTGAAGTGGGCAGAACCAGGACAAAGACAAACTAAATGAGGGGCTCTGCTCAACCTACTGACCAGCCACAATTCTGGGGCTCATGACAAGACACACTGCCCCACCCCCTCAGAGAATGAGAAGTGTGTTTTTAGACAGGGCCATCTCCAAAACAGAAGGGACCTTGGAGGCCACTCTCCAGCCCCCTCCCTAAGGAGCTCCCCATTCCTTTCAAGCTCTGCTTGAAGGCCTGCCATGACGAGCTGAATGGGAGTTGGGCTAACACCAGGGAGCATGCTCCGAGCCCAGCAGTCTGTGACACCTCCATGTGCCAAAAGCACGCCTGCCTCCTAGGCTCCTAACTCTCAAGTCATCTAGAAAAGGCTGGACTGTGCTTCATATCCTGTTTCAGAAGGCAGGGCAGCACATAACCCATGTGGCTGGACCTGCCCCAGGAAGCCTCATTCCCCAGTGATGCTGGGGGACAGAAGTACCACTCTCCTTGTCAGCCCCACTTCCCCCCACCAGGTCCCCTGAGGACAGGTGAGAAAGTGCAGGTACTGTCAGTCCTCCCCCCTGGCCTCAAACTGACCTGAGAGGAATGAAGAGGATGCCATTGATGATGTGAAGCTGTTCCAGGACACTGGCCATGCTGGGGGCTGTGACCTAGGGACAGACAAGGGGCATTCATGAAACCAGGGACCTCTGGCACACCCACTGCCCCCCGGGGGTGGGGCCCAGGTACCTTGAGGGGCACGATGTTGGCACTGGAGCCATTTCGGTAAATTTCGTTCATGGTGCGCTGCAGGGCCACAGCCTGCTGGGTGAGGCACTTCAGGTAATCGGAGCTCTCCTTAGTCTTCTCGTGGTTCTCTCCAAGCTGCAGAGAGAGAGTGTCAGGAGGCCTGAGCGCTGGCTCGGCATCAGCCGTGGCCCGAGCTGTGACAGCTTCCTCACCTGGCTCTTATAGATAGTGTACCCCTCCTTCTCGTGCTGCAGGGCCGATCGGAACTCGGCTTTGCTCTCATAGACCCGGGCTACAAGGTGGTGACTGCAGAGGCAAACAGAGGAGACACTGGGAGGCAAGTGACCCCACTCCTGTCCCAGAGTCCCAGGGGATGGAGGTCTTCTTCCAAGACAAGGGAAAGCCTAGGCCTGTTCTAGAGGTAGGTAATACAACCTCACCTCTGCCCATGGATTCCCAACTCCTTCCCCCCTCCACATTCTCAGAGGGAACGTGATTGGGGGAAAAGGTGGAGGAAGAGCTGTTTCAGAATCTAAGGGAAAGGTTCTCCTGGTCTGCCCCACACTGAATCATCCCTAGCTTTGGGACCCCACTGGAACCCTCGGCTCGTCTTTAAGAATGGGCATGACTCTCATACCTCTGCAGTCTGCCCCAAGTAGAGGCTGGAGGGTCAGTGGCAGGAATCAGGAATCACATCAAGGAGAGTCTTATCAAGGGCTGCAAGGGCCCTGACAACCTTTCTAACCCTGCCTCCAGTCTATCTCTTAGCTTTTCCTCAAGGACCAAGCAACACAAGTGTGCTCCTGCCTCAAATGGCCTGGACTAGAGAAATGCATTTGTCAATTCAGACAACCTACAAGGCTACAAAGACAAATGGCCAACAGGCCCAGACCTCGAGGACCTTCCATTCTACTGGAGGCAGTCTAACTGTAGATTTGTTTTTGTCCTTGGAGTCTTTTTGTGAAAGAGGGACCAGAGGCAAATGGAGGCTGAAGGACAGCAGCGACCTGAGTAAGTGTCTAGGCACCACGAAAGAGGTCAAGAGTCCTGAAAGCACTGCTGCCTGAGGGGAGGGGACCAAAGAAGGGGAGTGGCCTCCTTACCTGAGGGCCACCTTGAGGGACTTGGCCCCATGGTACTTGGCATTGATGCTTAGAGCGTTCTCCAGGAAGCGAAGGGCCAGCTCGTACTCCATGACCCCGTGCAGCACCAATCCAATGTTGTTCTGGGGAGAAGCCAGGCATGAGGCAGGGGCTGGGCACTGCCCCTCAGCCCCCCAGCCCTCAACACCTGCCCTGGACACTCACATCCAGCAGAGCCATTTCTGGGTGGTCTTCCCCAAAGACCAGCAGCAGCAGGTAGCGGGCGCGGTACAGCAGGCTCAAGGCTGTGGACAGCTGGCTGCTGGCAAAGCAGTAGAGGGCCAAGTGCATCTGGGGAGACCAAGGAGCGGGCTCAGCACCCACTCCCAGCCTGGCTCACAGCCTCTTCTCACAGGGGGCAAGAGCTCAGGCATCAGCTCAACTCCCTTCGAGTTTATATATACAGGTGTGTGCCTCCCCCCGTCCCTACACAAAACTAACCGATGCATCAGCCAACAGACAGCCTGTGCAGCGTTCCGCCCCCTCCTCCCTGAGCCCACGAGAAATGTGGTGCCCTGGCCTATGTTTGCAGAGACTGGGGACCCCACATGTTCCTCCTGCCCCTCCTGGGCAGGCCCCCAGAGACAGTCACTCACGTATTCCTGGACGGTGTTGGGGTGCTCGATTCCCAGCACACGCTCGCTCATCAGCACTGCCTTCTGTTGGTTACTTAAGGCCTAGGAAGCATTGGAGGGGGAAAGGAAAAGGGAGAGGTCATTGGTCCTGAGGCACTGGTAGGGGGCCTGCTCCCACCCAATTCCTAGTGGACAGGTAGAAGTCAGACTGTCCAGCAGCCACATGGAGGAGACAGCACACTCCCCTCTCAGCAGCAATGCCAAGGATCCCCCCACGTGAGCAGCGTGGTCAGAGGAAGAACCTGGGGTTACCCAGGCAGGAGAGTCCTGTCCATCCATCTGCCCTCTCCCTAACCTTCCTCCCCGTCCTCCTCCTCACACCACATCTATGCCAAGGTATTTGCTGATGATGTCTAGCCCCGCCCTGGCCCACTTTGGGGTTCAGGACAAGCACCCACCTCAGCATAGTCCCCCATGATGTAGTGAAGCCGGGCTAGGAGGCGAAGGCAGGCACAGATCTCCACGTGCATGGCCCCATAGACGTTATTGAAGAGGTTCAGAGCCTCTGTGATCAGCTCACAGCCCTCCTTCAAGAAACCTGGCAGGGAAGAGAGACCTGTGATCCTGGTGGCCCCAACCTCAATCAGCCACTTCCCCCGACGGCGGCCTGACCTGGCCCCATTTACCCTGCTGCACTTTGGCCTGGCCACTCTGGAAGAAGTGGAAGGCATCGGAGGCCTTAGGGTTGACGTGCTTGACCACAGGGAAGATGTTGAGGACATCCTCTTCAGTGAAGGCCGGCTTATGCCTGCTGTCAAAGCTGTATTCTTTCAGTAAGATCTGCAGGTACACAAGAGGGGGGTGGAAGGAGAGGAGGATGAGCGAGGGGCTTTCTCTTCTCTGGATTCACTAGCTCTAGCCCACTCCTCACAAACCCTGTGACCTCACAGCTCCCCACGAGCAGGCTCTCCTGCCAGGCGAGAAGCAACACATGGCCCCTTAGATCTGGGTAAAGCAGGACTCTCCACCTACCTGGATTCCAGTTTTCAGGGAGATCTCCCGGAGGAGGGTTATCTTCTGCAGTCCAAAGGTTTCCACAGCCTGGTCAACGGTCTCACTAAGGAACAATAAGGGCTAAGTGCTTTCAAGCCATGGATGGGGCCCCCGGGCTGCCTCTTCCCCAGGCCCCTGCCTCAGCACTGTTCCCTACCCCTGCCAGGTCCTAGACAAGGCAGGCAGTTATCCTGGTCCCTAATCCTTGGGAGCTACTGATCTGGGGGTGCTGAGAAATGGCCATGTTACCTGTCCCTGGAGCCCCTTGGCAGGGAGGGCTCCCAGTTTCTAAGTTCATTCACTGGTTCTGCAGGAGCAGTCTCCTTGGAGAGGGATTCAATCTGCTGCCCTGCAGGGCAGCTCCTAACTGCCCAGAGCCTGGATTCTGTGGACACAGGCATCAATCCACCGAGGAGAGAAAGGCCTGTTGAACTGGACTGGATAACCCTCACAGCCTTGGCTCGGGGCACCTCCCTGCCAAATTACTTTCTTCCCTGCCAAAAAGTCTTTCTCTGCCTCCTGGGTGCTTCCTCCCCCAGGAGAACCACAGCCTGGGGAGTAGGGTCTGTCTCCCTTTCCCAGTCATATTCCCAGCACCTCCCACAGTGCTCGGTACATGTCTGTGCTCATGAAACATATGAATGTGCCTAGACCTTTCTCCCTGACACACTAACAGTTCTCTCTGCAGCTCCCTGTACGGGGCCAGCTCTCCTCAGGTCCTTGTCCTATGTAACTATAGCCCCTGGGATCTGCCTGCCTGCCTGCCTGCCTTGCTGCCTGGCCAGAGCCCAGGCTTTCTCCAGCTCCCCTCCTCATTCCCACACCTTCCTCTCCCTACCCCCACCACACTTTCCCAGCTCTACACCTCCCTCCTCCTTCCCTTACCACTCAAGGTTGAAATCAAAATAATTCTTGGCCTCCTGGCAGATGTCCTTCCAGAGTTCCTGAGGGGTCATGACAGCCCAGGCTGTGTTGTCAGCCCCTCCTGGGGGCCGGTTTTTCCTCCTCTTATTCTTCTTTTTGGAGACAAGTTCATCAGCAGGGAGGTGGGCAACAGGGTTGGGGAAGGAACTGAGGAAGCAGTTGAGGAAGTGGCTGATGGCTGCTGAGAGGCCCGAGAGTTCCACACCCTGGGTCAAGCACACTGGTGGTTAGGGCTTGCCCCAGGGTACAAGGCCCAAAGCACCCCACCCCAGACCCTCCACTCCTCTTCCCCACCCACAGGGCTAGCTCCAGGGAATGGGGCAAGCTGGGAGGGCCCGGTGCCATGGATACCTGAAGATATGTCTTGAAGATATGCTTGGCAGACCGTGTGATGAGCTCACTGATGCCGATTTTCTACAAGGGTTGGGGAAGAGAGAAGCCCTTAGCTCCTTCTGGGGTATCTCTCCTTTGCCTCCCCTCTCGTCCCTGACTAAGCTACTCACATAAATGTGGTCCAGCTGAGGCCGGGCAGGGCTCCTGAGCACAAAGCCTAGCACCTTGCCTAGGTAGCGGATGTTGATGCCGCGCTGGTGCATGGCTTCTGCCAACGTGGCCCCATCCATGGGCAGCACCGTGTGGTCTGTGCAGTCTTTCACCTGGAGCATCAGCAGGAGTCAGAATGGCATCAGTGTCCCCTAACCTCCAGAAGCAATCCACCCCAAGTGCCCTCCATTCTCCTCCCTGGCGCTTCTCCAATCCCAATATCAAAGCAAGCCCCTGTCCTGTCCTGGCTCTCCTAGAAACCCAGCAAGTGAATGCTGAGTACTTGGCACCATTCCCTCCTCACTTCCCCATACTCCCTGTTTTTCTGGGTTAGCATCTCACAGAACAGTGGCTTTAGAGCTCGGGGGCCACCAGAGAGGTCACCATCCAGGTCACCCCGGGGCTAAAAGCAAAGGTGGGATTCAAACCCAGGTCCAGGCTCTCTGACTAAATCCATTTCTCCCTCCACTAAGCCACACTGCCTCCCACCAAACCAAGATAATCCAACTACAAGAGAGGCCCTTTACCACCTCATCAGGTGCAGTACAGATGGGAGCTAGGATTCTACACAACAGCTTTCAATTGATTTACAAAGGATAAGTCTGAAAAAACTACAGAGCTTTCTATTTTAAAAAGTTTCCTTCCCTCAACTCACTCAAGTTCATTCTGTCCATGAATTTCTAGAGAGGTTTTGCACCTTTCCTTACAGCATAGTGTGGAAGGTCTGAGGCCTCCAAGGCAAAATGGGGGGGATGGGGCAGCAGGAGCTCAGTAGGGGAGTGTCCAGCCCATAGGGTCATGCTGGGGTCTCTCCTCATGGGCCCCAAGCACTCTCAGCAGCTCACCAGGCCAGGAATCTGGCAGGACAGCAAGAAGGCTGCAGCATCTTTCAGCAGCTGTTTCTGGTCCCGAACTTCATCCTGGCAGGACTCGGGGAATCTCACACCTAGCAGCAGAGTAGGAAGAATAGGGTGTGATCTGGGGGTAAATGGTAGGTGATTGCAGTGGTCGGGGGTAAGCACTCAGTCCTGGAATAGGTTAAGGGTGACAAAGGCTGATTTCAGGATACTGCTTCCTCTCCCAAAACACTACCCAACTCTCCCACCCCTCCCACATGCCCCTGGGCCTCCATACCCGGTGAAAAGATGTCAGGGTTGAAGCGGATGTCGAAGGAGGTACTGCTGACGGAGCCCACGGCCTTGCAGGCATTCTGGATCACCTCCCGGCTCTTGGGGTCCACTGCTGAGGAAAGATTGGAGGGCATGGGGAGGTGAGGAAGAGAGCAGAGTGCAGGCTGCCCATGGCTTGTCAAGCTCCAAACACCAAACCTCAAAGGAAGCGAGACCTAGAAATGCCCCCCTGCCACCCTTCAGGGCAGAATGTGGATGAGGAACCTTAGGTTTTTTGTGGGGGAGCACCAGCTGAGGTGGAGGAGAGACCCCGCCCCCATCCCTGTAGCAAACCCCACCACCTGGGCCTGCTCCTCAAGTACCATGGCCCCAGCACTGCTCTTCACCCAATGGGAAGAGGGAGAGCTGGCCAGAACAGGGATATGGCCCGAAGGACTCAGGGACTAGACTGGTGGTGGGGAAGCAAAACCCCCTCAGAGACATTGAACAGGGCACAGCCAGCATGTTTGGCCCTGCTTAGCTCTGGCTCTGGAGGAGCCAGGAGAGTGATAAAGACGTATCCAAAAAAGCATAATAAAATGAACTAGGAGATGGACAGCCCCCAAAATGAGCCATCTCACTAAACCTAAGAGAAGGTCATGGTGTGATCCTGCCCCCAAAGCCCAGGAAGAGATAATCAAGAGGTGGAGGTAGAAACCCAGGCCAAGGGAGGCTCCTGAGCCAATGTTGAGCTCCCTCCCCTCCCCAGCCCAGCCCCACCTGGGCCGTTGTCAGAGGCAATGGTCTCCGCGAGCTCCTTCACCTTGGCTAGGCCACCGGCCCCTTCCTCCCCTGCAGCCTCCATGGCTTCCGGTGTCTCTGAAGCCCCAGCCTCAGAAGTACCGTTCTCCAGTGGGCCCGGGCTCTCGGCCCTGTTGGCTTTCTGCTGCATGAGCTGAATGGCTGCCAATTTCATGAAGAGCAGATACCTGGAGAACCAGGCCCTAGGCCTTAGACCAGAAGGCTCTGCCCAGCCTCAGCCCCAGGGACAGAGGAGACACTGTCAACAGAGCCCTAGGACCAATCCCCCCTTTTCCTCCTCCCCCTCCACATGTGCTGGATTTGCATCCTGGAGAAGGGACTTGGAGATTCTCCAGGCCAAGCACCTCCACACAGGAAGTGGCTGCAGGCTGCAGTCTGGGGTTCCACGGGAGAAGCAGCTCGGCCTGAGCCCAGGTCCTTAGGATGCCCACATGCCACACTGTCACAGCATGGGAGTGGGAAGGGGGAGTGGCACTCTGCAAGCTAATGCCATGGATAAGGACTCTCAGGTTTATTTGGGGAGATTGGCCGCTGCCAGGGGGCCTCACCTGTGCTCCACAAAGGCATCCACCAGCTCTTGGCGCAGACAGCAAAGCTTGTGGCGGTGAGGCTTGGGGAAGCCGGCCCGCCGGCAGTCCTCGGGCAGCTCCTCGCCAGCCACAGGCAGGAAGTTGAGGTCAGGGGGGAAGGTTCGCAGCAGGTCTAGGATGTAGTGCCGGCCATCGTTGCCAATGATGCCTTTGCACTCCACAGAGGAGCACAGCTCCACCTCCTCATCTCGGTCATTGAGCACTCGGTGCCGCTGGATCTTCAGGGGCCGGCTCGTCTTCTCCAGGAGCTCCAGGTAGCGGGGATGTGACACCACTGTCTTGCCAAAGTCAATGGAGCCATAGATGACGCTCTGCTCCTGCTCCCTCTCGAGGATGCCGGGGATGATGGACTGGGCTGTGACGCGGTAGCCGCGGTAATCTACCACCACCGTGCCCAGCGTGTAGAGGCCCTCCACATCCACTGCGTTGTAGGTGCGCACCCCATTCAGGTCATTGGTGGGGGCTACATAGGCAGCCACGTCCCCACCAAAATCCTTGTAGTGGTCGCGGACGTCAAAGCCCAGACTGAAGAAGATGTTATTCCAGATGAACATCTGCATCTTGGTCTCCTCGCTGGGGTTGATAGCCATGACGTTGCCGTCGATGACTGCCATGGCCCCCCGGGTGGCTGCTGCTGTGAAGTCACTGTGGACCTGTGGGGCAAGGGAACCATCTTAAGAATCTGCCTCCTGAGACAGTGGGGCACTGGGTCAGCCCCTCCCCACTTCAGGGGGTCTCTACCTTCTGTGCCATAGGGGCAGGCCTGGGGCAGGCCTTTTGTGAAGCCCAGAATACAGATCCCTTCTCAGACAAATGCTTTTAAACCCATAAAACAAAATGCATGGGACTGCAAAGAAAACTAATTCTGCTGAAGTAAAGGTGTAACTTTTTTCCCCCATCCAAGTTCACCATCTCCTGAAATCTATCCTCAGACCCAAGTTAAGGAGCCTGCCTGGGATGGTCTAGCATAGTCCTAAGATAAAAATGGTCCCTATCCTCAAGGAGACTGCATGCATCCTACTGGAGAAAAGGTGCCCACAGCATTAGCACATAAAACACAAAGTGCTACCTGGCAGGAAGAGGGAGGAACAAGCCTCAAGAAAGGCCTCCTATCAGGAGGCCATGTCTGTGCCACACCTTGAAGGCAGTAGCCACAGGTACCAAGTGGCTGAAGCCCCAGCACATTCTAGGCACAGGGGGAGAGCCCATGCAAAGGTACAAAGATGGAAGTATAATGCCATGGGGAGGAAACAGCAATGCAGGGAGGATGAAGGGCGTCTGTGTACAACCAGCCCAGAAAGGAAGGCTGGAGCCACACTATGAAGATTACACAATGTCCGGGGTTTGTACTTTCTCCAAAGATATAGGCAGGGCTGTCAGAACTTTTGGAGAATGGGAGCAACAGGGTCAGAGGTGCCTGGTGTCCTGTTTCTAGCCTTGCTACCAAAATGACTTGGGTCAAGTCCCTCCTCTTGCCTCTGCCACAGTTTGTCCAACCTGAGGACTGACCTAGACAGCTAAAGGCCCCTTGAGCTCTCACATTATGGGCTGGCCTCAGTCAGTGTGTGATGGAAGCTCAGGAGGTGGAGCGGGACATAGGCAGACACACTCTGCTACCCAAACCTATCAACAAGGGCATCATTCATCAAGGACTCAAAGAGCTAGGGAATACCAAGGGCCCTAAGGGTCCCCCAGAGTCCCCAACAAAGGTGCAAGCATCGCCTCACACAGCCCCCCACCAGCCCCTAAAGATCCCACAACATCTGCCTGTGTGTGGCTCTCTCACCCACACAAGGAGCCGGTTCGCCTCCATCCATCTTCCCCAGCTCTGGAGCCGCTGGGCAGCCCAAAAGGCCAAAGGACATGAGAGCTCCCAACCCGGCCAGCGTGGGGGCCCAGCCCTCCTGTGCACACCTTAAAAATGGCGCGTTCCCTCAGCAGCCTCTCAGGAAGGTTCTTGCGGGGAAGCTCCCTTGTCGTCTGTAGCTCCTCATTCCAGTCTCGCGTCTAAGGAAAGGCAGAGGGTTAGAGCACTGTGGGATGTGGGCTCAGGGAGCTCCCCTCCCTCACCATGATCAGCAGTTACCCACCATCCTGACCTCCCACCCTCCCTTTGCACAAGAAGGAGCTGCACAAAGGACACACAGGAAGGTCAAAGGAGCCAGGAGGCTGGGGGGCGCACCTGGCCAGGGATGTGCTCTTCGTAGCCCAGCCGGGACGTGTAGGCATCCTCAGCCCGCACACAGTCCATGGCGTGCTCCACCTGGGGGGCTGTCCAGCTGTAAACCTGGAACGGGGTGGCGATCCTCTCGAAAGGATGGCGCTGGACCCTATATCCGGGGCACACCAGATATCCTTAGCACCAAATGTGCCTCCCAATTCCGGCACATAGAAGGAGTCAGGACAGCCCTCAGCAAAGGAGCAGGATTTCTCTCACCCCCCCACCCCCCGTCTTGCCCTCTGTTGGACCTCTCTCCAAAATGTCTTTTACCCCCCTGCCTTTCCCCACTCTCCTCTCCAGGGAGACCTAGGGAGATAAAAATAAGGCCTAAAGTGTCCTCAGTCAAGATGTGCTTAGCAGTTACAATGCAAGGCACAGAATCCCAGGCAGAGCTCGACGGGCATACCTAGGGAGCTCCAGGCCCACCCTGTCCCCATGCCCCACCTGGTCAGAGAAGAGAGGAAGTGGCTGTAAACGATGACAAGGGCAGAGCCTGGGCTATAGTGGAAGAAGAGCCAGGAGGAGGGGAGGGCCAAGCAGGCAGGAACCCCACCTTTTCTTCTGCAGGAGAGCAAAGTTTTTTTTGAAGGTTGGACTGATCTGATTGAGCAGCTCCACCAAGGAATGGCTCAGGAATCGGGGGCTGGCAGGTTTGGGGTTGAAGTTGTATGCTGTGGACCTGCCAAGGCAACATCACAGGGTGGTCACTCCCCCAAGCCCACTGCCAGGGCCCAGAAACCATAAAGATGGCCCCAATGGTCTGGTGAGGGCGGTGGGGAGAGAAGGGGAGCCGAAGGAAGAGGAAAGGAGGGGGTAAGAGAGAGTAGGGAGAGGAGGAGAGAGGGAGAGGAGCACCAATGGACAAGCAAGGGCCAAGAGGAGGCGAGCTTCTGAGCTAGACAAGGGGGACACTCACTGGTTCAGGTAAAAGCCCCGAGTAGAGGCTGTGATGCTGACGTGGCGGTCCTCAGCCGTGATCACAAAGAGGTACATGAGATCTCCGTGCATCTTGCGGTTGCCAGGCGGGGGGTTCCAGCCACTCATGGTGAGCACCTTTAGACACTGCAGAGGCTGTGGGGGTAGGGGTGGGGGTCACAGGGACAATCACCCCATTCAGCGCTGGGCTTAGAGCGCCCAGGCTGGGGGTGAGCTCTGTGCCCTGTGCCCCCTCGGGGAAGCCTGGGCTGCCCGGACAGCCTGCAGGACAGGCACCCCTCACCTTCCAGTCGCGGTTCTGGGGCTGCAGAGCACAGAGCGGACGCTCCTTGCTCCCGGGGAGGATGTGCTCAGGAGGGGTACAGTCAATGGGCTCCATTTCAATTCCCTTCTTCTTCCTCTTCCCACTATCTGAAGAGGCAAAGAAGCCAACCCAGTCAGACAAGGTCCCAGATGGCTAAGGCACATCTCTGACATCTCTCAATCCCAAAAGGTAGTCACGAGACTTGGGAGAGAGCTAAATGGAACTTGGCGGGAAGGGCAGGACATTTCCCTCCACACGTGGAGGCCAAGCTTTTCCATTCACCCCCCCCCCCCGATTCCTCAGGCCTAGGCAAGGGCTCCCAAAGTGCAGGAGGGGTGGGAGCCCCAGGAGGGCATGGGGGTGAGGACCCCAGGAGGGCATGGGGGGTCAGGGCCCAGCAGGGGTTGAGGGGTGAGGACCCCAGGAGGGCATGGGGCGGGGGGGTCAGGGCCCAGCAGGGGTTGAGGGGTGAGGACCCCAGGAGGGCATGGGGCGGGGGGTCAGGGCCCAGCAGGGGTTGAGGGGTAAGGACCCCAGGAGGGCATGGGGATGGGCACCTCCTAGGTCACCATCTGTGAAGACACTGAGGAAGGAGAGGGAGTTGCAGTCCACCCCATTGAAGGCATCTGAGGGATCCAGGCTTTTCAAAAGGTCTCGGATGTGGCGCACATGGATTCGGGCTTCCCGTACAGTATATGGCTCTGTGTAGGAGGCAAAGGCACGTCACAGGAAGGCCCCAAGCCACAGGATCACAGAAGCATGAATGTCAGGCGAGACCTTAGGGCTCAGGGGGGTCCAGCCCCTGGCTGCACAGCTGACAGTGTGATGACAAGCAGGCGGCCCTGACTGCCTGGTCTCAGAGCTGCTGAGGCACCCAGAGAACTGATGCTTCTCCCCACCCAAGCATAGTGTGCAGCGTGCACACCGGGCTCTGGGCAGGCCCTAGAATGAGACCCAAAGTAAACCCTCCATGTCTCCCCTGGCAGTGCTTAGCTTAGCCGACTTCCCAAATTCGTTTTATTGTAATGTGTGTGTGATAAAAGAGCAGAAACAATGTAATGTCCGAAGGCCAAGGAGAGGTCATTACTGACTGGTAGGGTGAAGGACCAGAAAGGACATCCTTCCCCTCCAGTGAGCTCAAGGGAGGCCCTGACTACTGATCTGAGGCAAACATGGACTCCACAGGCCAAAAGGAGCCAGAAAAGGGCTTAGAGCACAGAAAAGGAGAGAATCAACTGGTCAGCCCAAGCTTGACCACAAAGACACTTCAGCTTGCAGTTAAGTTGGGCAAAGGGAGGGACAAGGCTGGTGGAACTGCAAGGGGCCTTTGAGGTCAGCTAGTCCA
Source organism: Gymnobelideus leadbeateri (assembly GCA_011680675.1). Lineage (NCBI taxonomy): Eukaryota > Metazoa > Chordata > Mammalia > Diprotodontia > Petauridae > Gymnobelideus > Gymnobelideus leadbeateri. The sequence goes on from WOXC01006227.1 coordinate 343,513, forward strand.
GACCTCTCATTTTACAAAGAAAGAAACTGAGGCCTTGCCCAACCAAGGTCACACAGCTGGGTAAGCAGCTGAGCCAGCATTAGAGTCCCTGCTCCCCAATTCCAAGGCTAGCACTCCAGCCAACACCCCTGAAAGAAAGACCTCTGGGGCTATCTGAACAGTCAGGGTATGGCGGAGAGGAGAGGACAAATGGTGTGGTTCAGAGAGCCCAGGTAGGCCGAGCTGCTGGGACTTGGCACCTCCTTACATGTGGGAAGGGAGAGCCAGGGGCCTCTGCCTGAGACAGGCACAGGACTGTCAGAAGGAAGGACAGGCTGAGTCTGGGACATTTGGAACTAGATACTTCCGGGGATATCCTGATAGAGGGAGCTTACCACAGTGACCTGAAAACTGTCTCTGACACTCATAGCCCAGCTGTAGCATGCTGGATGCTGGAGGTGGCACTGCCAGGGCCACCCTCTCTGAAGCCAGGGTCTGGGCAACTAAGTTCACTTTAATAGGCAAGTTTTATATATCTTGGAAATGCTAAACGTGTCATGCTCAGTATGATGGGTAAGTAAAATGTATTAAATAAAATTATTTATAAATTGGCTTTTATCCGTAACAATGCCCTATTGCTGGAGACGTATGCATTTCTCAATTGCCAAAGTGGTGGGAAAGCTAGATTCTAACCGGACATTTCTCTTGTCTTGGAAAGTGGGTGAGATAGAGGGGTCTGTGGGAAGGAAGTAGCTCAAGGCACAAGAAAGAATAAAGCTCCTGGGGGAAGGGGTGGAAAGGGCAGAATCTCTCAGGGCTGATGACCAAGCAGGCCCAATCCAAGGAAACTGAGGCCTTGCCCAGGGTCCCTCATGCACAAGTGGCAGAGTCAGCACCTGAACCTAGGGCCCATGACACCAAGCCAGGGGTCTAGTTGTTATTCCAAGCAAAGGAGCCAGAGGATAGCTGGAACATGAACTTAGAAAAGCCAAGGAGCCAAGGAAGAATCCTACAAAAGGAACCAAGGAATGGACAAAGGGATCACAGGTGACCTTTGAAAACAGGATCTGCCCGGTGCTCAGGCAGAAACCAGACAGCAAAGACTGCAAATTCAAATCCAGCACCAATGTTTACACCACCCTCAGAGCTGGATCCCCCAAAACTGAAGGAGAAGTCCCTGTCCTGCTAGAAAGAGACAAGGTGCACATGCAGCTAGCTAGCAAGATCAAGGTAGCTAGAGGAAAAAGAGAATGCTAACAGAGGCTGCGGCGAAGGTGGTGCATGGGGAGAAGGAGCAAATTCTAGGTAGGTGGAAGGGAACGTTCTAAAAGGCAGATCTGGTTTCTCTTTTTTTTTAACCTGGTTGTGCCCATCCCAAGACTAGCACAGAGTGGGTGGCGACCAAGGACCAGCCAGCAGGCCCGTTTGCCTGCAAAGTGGTGTGCAAAAAGCCAGAGTACAAAATGGGGCTAAAAAGATACCTGAGACTTCCTTGTCCAAGTGCGGCCATGACAGGGAGGAGAGAGGTGGGGGCCAACTGGACAGGGTCCAAGGGCTCAGAGAAGCCTCTGAGGAGGGGCTAAATGGAGCAAAGAGCGGGGAAGGAATTGGGATTGGGGGGGATGGGGGGAGACTGCAGCCAGAGGCAGGTGGATGGACCTAGCAGGGAACAGAAAGACATCAAAATACTCAGGAATCCTAGGGATGGACAAAGAGAAGGCAGGGAGCTCCCACCCAGTGGTCTCCACCTCCCCAGGGCATCAGGAGTGTTGGGACTGGCCTAGTGGTGAGGCCAGTGAGCAGGAGAGCAGAACAGTCAATAACATGTCTTCACTGCCAGGGAACAGTCATCCAGCACTGTGAGGGAGGCTGCCAGGCACGGCCACAAGTCTGGGAGACAGGATGCAAAGCGGGGCAGGGAGGGTGGGACCCACAGCCGGGCCTGCGATCACGCAGCTAGCTAGCAAGCAACAAGCCAGGACTCCAAGCTAGGCCTAACCTCAGAACTTAGAAGAACCAAGGTCAGCTCTTGGAGCCAGCATTCTGACCAGATGTGGGAAAGAGAGGAAAACTTATCTTTAGGAATGGGAACAGAAGACAAGGAGATAGGAGAGAAAATACTAGACCAAAGGTGAATGCAAAAGACTAATTCCAAGAACATGAGAGGTGGAAGACTTGAATACCTTACTTTCCCCAATATCCATCTCTAAATCTGTCCTAGACTAGGAGGGGGAACCTGCAGCCTTGAGGCTATAGGTGGCTCTTTAGGGCCTCAAGTGCAGCCCTTTGACTGGATCCAGACTTCACAAGGCAATTTATTCTGTGGAGTTTGGATTCAGTCAAAGGGCTGAACTTGAGGCCCTAAAGGGCTGCAAGGGGCCTCTGAGGCCACAGGTTCCCCAGCCCTGTCCTAGACCCTGGCAAAGACAGATGACCAAGGAACAATTCATTCTTCTTGGGGAAGACAGCAAAAGAGTTATCTCTACTCCAGCATCGGACCTGGGTCCCTCACAGTCCCCTAAAGTCAAAACCTTCAAGGTCATTAAAAGATCAATGAAACTCTTTTGGCTACTAGTTAGCTGCTGACTCAGATGGAGCCCCAAGTCCTTCCAAAGCACTATCTTCTAGCCACAACACCCCAACCTGGTAGTACACTAATTATTTCTTGAACCAATGTTGAGATTTCTAAATAATTATTTACCTTGGTTTCAGGTGACTATGATCCTCTAGGTATCCTGGTTTGCCCCCACCCCCACCCCTGCTTCGGCTTTCAAGGATGCACATGTTTGAGAAGCAGCCCTCTTCTGACCTTCCACCACTCGCAGCACAGAGCCTTCCTCCAGCCCCTCGATGGTCCGCAGTTCTGAGAAGTTGTCCAGCACATTGCCATCCAGTTGCAAAGAGAAGCACGTGCGGTGGCAGGTATCCTCCCGATCCATCAGCACCTGGTGGATCTCCTGGACCATCTCTTGGGGAGAAACCTGTACAAAACAGGCCCCCACCAGTGTGAGAGCCTTCCCAGTTCCCCCATGGCCTGCAGAGCCATCCAAGGCAAAAAGAAGACTCCAGTCCCAATTCCCAAACCTGATTTTGGTGGGAGCAGGGAAGGACTGGGAGCAAGACACTTCCCTGTTTCCCAGTCTGAGGACCTGAACCCCAACCACAGTGCCGGAGAAAAATAAAGCCACAATCTGTGTTTGGGTCTTGCTTCCATAATCTATGCCTTTTCTAACCCCCAAAAGGGAAGTGTCAATATGTAAATAATTACCAGACATCTATCCTGCTTCAAGAATTCAACAATTCAATTAAACGGGCATTATTACACACATAAGTGTGCACACGAGACAATAGTGATGGTTTATTTCTATAAAATGTTAGCTGACAAATAATTTTGATTACATTAAATTAAAAGGTTCTTACACAAATTAACTAAAACAGCCAAGATTAGAAGGAAAAGTAGGAAACTGGGAAAAGAAAATTTTACAGCAAGTTTCTCTGATAAAGGCCTCATTTCTCAAATATATAGAGAACAAGTCAAATTTGTAAGAATACAAGTCATTCCATATTGATAAATGGTCAAAGGATATGAATAGGTAGTTTTCATATGAAATCAAAATTATCTAGTCACATGAAAAAGTGCTTTGCTGAGGTACCACCTTATATCTGGCTAATATGACAGAAAAGGAAAATGACCAATGTTGGAGGGTATGTGGAAAAATTGAACACTAATGGTTGGTGGAGTTGTGAACTGATCCAACCATTTTGGAGAACAATTTAGAACGATGCACAAAGGGCTATAACATTGTGTATACCCTTTGACCTAGCAATACCACTCCTACATTTGTATTCCATAGAGATAAAAAAAGAGAGAAAGGACATATTTGTACAAAATCATTTATAGCAATTCTTTTTGTGGTGTCAAAGAACTGAAATTGAGGGCATATCCATGAATTGGGAAATGGCTGAACACGTTGTGGCACTGATTAGATGGAACACACTACTGTACTATAAGAAATGAGGAGGACGGTATCAGAAAAAGCCTGGGAAGACTTCTATGAACGGATGCAAAGTGAACTCAGAAGAACATTACATAATAACAGCAATAATGTACAATGATCAACTGTGAATGACTTGGCTATTCTGATCAGTTCTAAAGGACTTATGATGAAAAATGTTATTCACCTCCAGAGAAAGAACTGACTGAGTCAGAATGCAGGCTAAAGCATACTTTAAAAAAAAAAGAAACTGGGGTCAAGTAACTTGCTCAAGGTTACACGGCCAGTTATTTATGTGTAGGTGCTAAGTAACTGAGGCCGGAACCGATCCCGATCCTCCCAACTCCAGCCAGCGTCTTACTCACTACGCCACCTAGTCGCCCCTGAAGCACGCTTTTTAAAATTTTTCTTGGTTTTTTTTTTTTAGTCTATGCTCTCTGTATTAACATGGCTAATGTGGAAATGTTTTACATGACTGTATATGTATAATCTTGCCTTCTCAAGGGCTGCCTAGAGCAGAGCCCTGAGTGCAGGCAGCTCCATAGGGACAGGCCTGGGCCCAAGGTGCTCCCACAGCTGGAGGACGCGGTCGTGGTCCCTCCCCTCTCCAGGAGCAGGCCCAGGGCCCAGGGGACAAGAGAGCCTTGGACAGGGATGGCGAGAGGGTGGACAAGGCATGCTGACACCATGTACAAAGCTGAGAGGGCAAGGGGGAGGGGAGGGAGAACTGGGGACAGGATATACACACCTTCCTTACCCCTCCCCCAAACAAACCTGCACAAGGACAGGAGATGTTAAGAACTGGAACAAAGGCATCTGAGAGAACTTTTAATTCACCCGCCACCTTTCCCTGATAGGGTTATGTTCCTCACCTCAGGCCACACCTCTAGGTCTTTGCTGCTCTTTGCAGCTCACAAAGACTCTCCCATCCCCTCTTAGGGCCTGCAGCCCCTGTCCTTCCACATCCCCCAAGTTCTGGGGACCAGGAATGCTCTAGGGGGTAGGGAGCAGGGAAAGATGCCAGCCTTAGAGCACAGAGAAGTGGCCTGGGTCTCACTACTTTGTCCCTCTGGGTCTCCGTTTCCTTCTAATGAGAAGTAGCTTCCCAAATTCTCCTTTGGTTATGGTATTCTGACTGTCTGGGAGGCTCAAAAATGACAAGACCAGGAAGGCAAGCACTGGAGTCCATGCCTCCTGCCAAGAGCCATGACACCCGGTGCCTACCTGACAACTCATTCATAGGGGGCTTTAAGATTTTAAAATGCTTTCTTCAAATTCTATTGCGCAGTCACAGCCATCTAGAGAACGCACAGCAATTACTTTGTCCCCATCTCAGGCTCTTGACACCATCCATGGCATGGCAACTTCCTGAATCTATCTTCTAACTGTCTTAGAATGTTATCTGGGACCTCCCCGCAACTTTACAGGGGTGGGGGTTATGAGTGTGGAATGTTAAATACACCTGTCAGAAACAGTGGACATAAAAGGTTGTTTTGCTTAATTTTTCTTCCTTTTCTAATCTCAGATACACACATTTCATCTCATCTACATAGACTCTACCCCACGCTGGAATGTTCTTCAGGGTACAGCATGGGGCTGGGGAGGTGGGGTAAAGGGTGGTGGTAAAGATAAATTAAAGTATCGTAAAAACATAAAATGTGGATAAAGAAAACTGGGGGGAAAAAAGGTTTCCCTGACAATATTTACTATGCAGACTGTGCAAGAATTAGTATTTAAAGATGAGGAAACAGGGTCTAAGGTGAAATAGCTTTTCCATACTCACAGACCATAAAGATCTGAAGCAGGTCCTAGATCTTTATCTAGGAGATGGACAAGTGCCCCCACTTGCCCTAAGTCACACAGTACCAGATCTGAACAGAGATCCTTAGAGCCCAAATGAAACCCTCCATCTGCTAGGCCAAGCTGCCTCGCCTCCCCCCCACCGAGGTTCCTTCTCACCTGCAATGAGAACGTCTCGATCCCTGGGACCAAGATCTTGACGGTGAAGCCAGTGTCCTGGATGACAATGACCTCCTGCCCGCTGGCCTCATCACTAGGCTCGGCCTCTTCGTGCCCATTCTCCTTAGGCTCCTCATTCTTCTTGTCCAGACAGTCCCCATTCAGCAGCATGACTGTTGGGAGCTCTGGGATTGCGGAAGAGGAACAGATCAGAAGGGAGTGGGTCCCTGGGCTAGCCTTCTGGCTCAGCAAGGGCTGAGGACTCCCAAACTCTGCAGCCACGCCAGCGACAAACTCACCTGCTCCCCCTACAGGTCCCTCTCCCAAAAGGTCCAATGGGCCATTCCTCAGAAAAGGGGACCATATATGGAGGGGGGTGGGGGTGGAATCTGGCTGTGCCCTACCCCAACCCATCACTCTCATGGTTATGGAGGTCCCCATCAAGGAAACCTTACAGTATAAGTGGGACATATTTCTAAGAAATTATTTATGATCCTTTTTTTTCCAGTTGAATCCAAAGTCAAGGCACAGGGGAAAGTGACGTTAGAAATGAAATCACAAAGTAGAAGGAGGGCACCTCTAAGATACCCGTCTCCAGCTCACAATGCTGCAGTGGTCTCCAAATCTGCCACAACGTTCATGATCACTGCCCTCAGTAACCTCCAGTCTCAAAGGAACCTCCCAGAGGTTCCCTCTGGACAACCTGGATGGGCCTGCTGCCTCTGCTTCAAAGGAAGGAAGGGCCTGGCTGACTGAACCAGAACAGGGTCCATTCCTCCTGGCGGCTCTGCCTCCCCACCCTGACTGCCCAGGCCCAAAGAGGCACCCTTCTTGGCTGGCACCCGACCTGAGCACGGTCCACACCCCAGTCCCTGTTTCTGCTGTGCCCCTGGACTCCTTGTGACAGCAGCCACACACCCAGCCTGGCAAGCTGCCCTCCAGTTCAACTACCATCTACCCAGGCCATGGTCCAGGGCTCAAGCCACTAGCCTTGCCCCTTGGCCTGGGCCTGGTATCAATCGATCCTTCTTCCCTGGAACTGAGACTTCAAGCTTGCACTGGGAGTCATGCAGGGGAGAAGAGGAAAAGATTCAGGCAGGCCCTGCTCTAGGACTTCCCCGAGGATGGGCAAATGAAAGTCCCCCACTACTGGGCAGCACGGCAGGGATAGAGGGAGGCTGCACACAGAAACTGGCCTCAGTTTCCTCCGGCTCCACTGAGGCCCAGACTTATTCTCCAGGGGAACCTGCCATCTCCTTTTCACCTGAATCACAGACAATAAGCAGGGAGAAACCCTTCTTTATCTAGTCCACCTACCCCGTGGCCCAGAAGTCACACCTCTCTGTGCCTCCACAGAGACAAGATCTGAACCCAGGTCTCCAGACACAGAGACACAAGAGAGACATAGAAACCCGCCTCCCTCACCCCCCCAGTTCTGGAGTGGAAGCTCCATGAGGTGGCCTCTGCCCACCAGTGAGGAGGTGGGCACATGCCCTCCTTACTCTGGCCCCTGTTCTCCCTCTTCCCTGAGCCCAGCACACAGGGGAGGTTATGGAAGATGGGCCCCGGGACCTCAGTCTAGAAGTTGACCCTCTCAGTCCTGAAAATCTGCTCACCTGGGCTGACAGCAAGCATGTGGTAGCATGAAGCTACCCCCTGGCCAACACTGAGGACAAAACATAAAATCTGAGGCAAACAGAGCCAAAGGCAGTAAGACAGTGAGTTGGTCACATGAACGTGGCAGGAGAAGGGGGGCAAAAGCAACTCAACTCCTAGTGGGGAAGAAGACAGAAAAGATGCAGGGACTGCCCCCTCCCCCGACAGAGAGCCCAAAAGCCACCCCACCACAAGGGACACAAGATGACCCCCTCTCCCCTCCAGGCATCACAGAGATGAAGAGGGGGAGCTCAGCAGCATCTGGAGCATTAACCAGGGGAATCCCCTTGTGGGGCCCATCTTTGAAGACAGAAGCAAAGAGGTGTACAGACCCCAAGCCAGATATCTGCAAGCAGCCTCCAGGAGAGAGAGCCACAGCAGGTAGGCAGGCAGATGGAATTGTGGAGCCAGCCAGGTCTGGCTAACCTTCCCTCACTGAATGAGAAAGGCCACAAGAAACCACCCAAGGGACAGGACAAGACATGGCTCTGCCCAGCCTGATGCTGGGGCATGGCTCCTTTCTACCCAAGACTGGGAGAGCAGGAGAGAGAAGTCTGGCATGGTCTGGGCGTGGTCTGGCATGGCAGGGGCTAAAGGATCCTCTAAGGCCTGAGGTACTGGGCATATCTGCTCAGGACAGGGGGCAGGGCATAGGGCCCAGCAGCAGAAGGCCAGGGCCCTCCAGCTCTCCCCCAAACTGGGACTAAGAGTCTAGGCAAGTCCCTGCTTTGTAGGCCTGGGTGCCACTGAGCTGGGCCATCTCCCAGGCAGACAGACCCTCAGCTCTCCTGTGACATTTAGAATGTCTCCAAACTGTGAAACAGCAAACTCTGGAAGGCTCCTCTACCCAGCTCTCGTTTAAGAACTGTGTCCTCCTCGCCTTTGCTGGACCTCAGTTTCCTCTTCCAGAAAATGAGGACAAAATGAAGGTGAGTTTCCCCCCAACAATCATGATGTCTGTGCCCCAAACAGACACAGCACCCCCAGCACTGCACCCTTCCAGCAATAAAGCACAGTCATGGGGGTGACAGACACTATGACATGCTCACACACACATGTGGTGCACCAGAATGAACACACACCAGCAGGGACCCCCACAGGGGCACATGTGGCATGTGTAGTCACACACATGCAGACTGCCATTCACACGTGTACACACATGCACACAGCACACTTACAACCCCCACCCCACTGACCACTTACAGTGTGTGCACGTGCACACACACTTAAGACACATACACTCAGACATACTCACATATGCAGACATGCATGCATATACAGACACACGCACATGTGAATACTCACCTGTGCATGCGCGCGCGCGCGCACACACACACACACACACACACACACACACACACACACACACACACACACACAACACTTTCTCTCTCAACATTGCCCCCTGGTCTGGAGGTCCTAACTCCACCAGGTCTATACTGAGGCGACTCCTGGCCAACCACTAGTCCCAAGCATGTCAGGCAGACTAATGGACAAGCCTCTGAGGAGTGGGTGGCTGACCCTGTCATTCTGAAGGGCTTGGGATCTAAGCTGTACTCACAGGACCTGAAGGTGAAGGGGCCAGGGGTCACATTTCCTGCACAGGCCAGCCAAAGACAGAAATCTGATCCTCCCTCACCTACCAAGAGCACATGTTCCAGCCACACTTATCAGAGGCTGGCATGGGGTGGTGCCCTTCAATACACATGGCCACTCAACCCCCAGCAAACAGCCAGAGAATGTGACTCAATGCCACTTAGAAGACCCTGGTATGCCCCCTTGCCAGCCAAGGACAAGGGGCCCCCTGCTGACCCTGGACCCACCTTGCCCAGGCCATGGTGGTGGTAGCTCCATCTGTTCCCTCTTCTGCTCTGATAGTCCAGAGCTCTCATCCCCATGGGGCCCTGGGCCCTTGGGACTGGAATGCTCTTCTTGGGGGATAGAGGGACTCCCAGTGCATGCCAAATCGGATTCTGCAGCCCCCCATCCACCCTGCCAAGGAGAAACCTGTCTCTCTGCCTCTAGTTTATCGGTGGGCCCCCAGCCCTGGGACTCATGGCTGCTATATGTGAATGGGGCTTCACTGGCAAGACCCACCACACCAGCTGCCCCTGCCCAGCTGCCCTCTTTAAAGCCAGCACTGCTAGCTTCAGGTTTCACAAGGCCCTGCTCTGCTCCATTGGCCTGAGGACAGGCTAACTCCCCCCACTTGGTGCCTGGCTCAAGGTCGGCTGGAAGGACAGCAGCAGGGCAGGCATCTGAACATACTCTGAAAACCTGAAAGTTTCCATCACTAGCCATCTCTACTCCAGGGGAGCCCAGAGCCCTTCTCTCTGCAGTGTTCAGTCCCTCACTACTGGCTAAACTGCTAGGGATAATATCTGGGTAAGGGTCCCTGGCACAGGGAGCATCTGACCCATTCTGCACTGGCAAGGGGTTCTCAATGGTAGGCTTGGGAAGGAGGGGGGCCCTTTCCTCATCTCTGGCAGGAGCAGACAGAATGGCCTCTGCCAGCCGCCAACAGCAGTTGGCACAGACCCCAGCCCAGGACATTGGGGACGGCCTCACCAAAACGTCCTTCCTCCAGAAAGTTGCTACCAGATCTTCTTGTAAACTCCTCTAGGGTGTGGTGGAGTGGGGGAAAATGACCTTTCCCAGACCCCCACAATTCTTCTTAGATTTGTGTGCCTGGAACCCCACGGTCGACCCAGCCCTGGTACTCCTCCCTTACAAGTCACACATTCTGGAGAGAAGAGGGCAGTAAGGGAGAGCAAAGGGGAATGTGAATTCTCCTTCACTGCTGATCTCGTGACCCAGCCTCTCAGCCCCCAATGAGGAGCCAGCTTGCCCCCTCCCACCCCCCGAGAAATACTAGCCTCAGAGATGGGAGGGGAATGAAGCCAATTCTTTCCTCCCTGCAATTTTCCCAGGAGAAGCCCAGCTGGCAGCAGGAGAAATGTAAAGGCCCTGAAAGAAGTAATAGGAGAGGGGCTAAAGGAAAGCAGCCCCCAGCCTCAGTGGAACTGCTCAGTCAGCCTGGGCCAACAAACTCTTCTGCTACCTGGGCCTGGTTAGGACTGTTAGGCATGGCCACTCAGCAGAGATCTCCGCCTCATTTGAAAGGGGACATACCTCTGCTTATCTCTACAGCCCCCAGGCCACAAATGGCCTTGGCACAGACCCAACTGCAGAAATCAATCCAGGAAGGAAGCTGAGGTCTACAAATCTTAAGTGTTTCCTCCAGCCTCCTCACAGGAGGCCTCCATTAAGCTCTAGGAGCCCAGGCCCCTGAAGATCCAAGGCCTAGATCCTAGATCTCAGCCCTCAGGAACCTGGGTCTCCTCTCAGTGGCTTCCAAGGTCCTTTCTGGCTCCTACTCTAGGCTGCTGTCAGACACCCCCTTAACAAGGGGTACTTCAAGATTGATGCTTTGTTGATTGATATCGATAAGGTTAACAGAATATCTTAACCACACAAGCCTTCCATCCACAATGTCCACTGGGGATGGGGGAACTTCCCTACCCTCAATCTTGAGCTAACTAATGTGAAGAGACAGGGAAGGAGGAAGGCTGCTGCAAGCTGAGTTTTCTGTTACCCATTCACATCCCCATTTTCCAAGTATGGGATTAGAGGAGCTTTGTTGACATTGTATTCCTTCCCCCCACCCCTAAAGAAAAAGGTCTTCCTTATCCAAGGACCTCCCTTCTCTCACTAACCCATGACACTGTCTCCTGAAAAAGGAGCCCACAAAAGCTATGCACAAGTCTCTTGGACTACCACCCTAAGAAGAGCCCCTGAGGCCTTTCACCCTTTGAGGCTCTCAACCAGAAGCCTATTCCCCACCCCCTAGCTTCCACTACAGAAATTGTCAGGGGTGGAAATTAGGCCATGAAACCCGAGAAAAGTGAGAATGAGAGCGTCTTGAACTTAATTCCATTACACAAAGGTCAATCCCCTTCTCCTAGGTAAGGTGAGCCCAATTCTGAAGGCCAAACAAGTCTGCATTCTTACTAGGAACCTGCAAGCTCCTTTGCTCACTGGGGGGTTATAGGACACTCCTCCTCCTCCTCCTCCACTTCCTTCTCCTTGGGATAGGACAAAAGACAGGATACTCAGGGCCTTTTCGGGTTTTGTTTTGAAATCACTGGGAGTTTGAGGTCATTTAGCCTTCACCTTTCATTTCACAAAGTGGGCCCGGGAAAGTTCACTTTCCCAAGGTCACATAGTCTGTCAGCAGCATAATGCTTTCTCCCATTCTGTGCTATCTGTTTGACTACCTTCCCCCTACCCTTGCCCTAACCAAAGGAATGCAATGCAGCCTCTTGCCTTTACCCCTGAAGGGGGTTGGTCTATGTCCTCCACCCAGTCCATCCCCAGCTCACCCATCATCCTGACATAGGAAAGCATTTAAGTATTTCTTTTGGGGTCTCTTTGGGAAGTGAGGGGTCCTAGGGGGACAGAGGAATGACCAGCTCTTCAAAATCACTTTTGCCCACCCCTGAGCAGTCCTATTCTCCCTACTCTAAATCTCACATCCAACAAGCAAGAGAGGGGAGCAAAATCAAGTTGTCACAGTAACTTCTTATTTGCATATAACCTGATTGTTTTCCATCTGTACAACCAAATTAAGGATGGCTTCGGGAGAACAGGGTCCAATCCCACAGGGTCCCTGACCAGAGGGGATACAAAGCTGGCACAGAAATTAGGCCTGGAATGGAAACACACACACACACACACACACACACACCCCAAAATGAGCCAGAGGTTGCTGGGCGTGCACTTTCCTGCTCCCTCCTCCCCCCTCCCCCCTCCCATCCAACACCTGGCCTAGCTTCTCTCACTGGAGTCTGGATCTGGGCCCAGGGCCCTCCCAAGGCCTAGCCAGGCCTCAACACTTTCCCCTTAAACACAGTAGTAGGTAACCCTGCCCAGTGAGGAGTTACACCCCTGCCCCGGGGAATCTACAAAGAAGGGGAGACTAGACAGCTACCAGGCTTCTCCACCCACACTCCATTCTCCTGAGTAAGGGGGGGTGGGAAGTGGGGAGATGCTGGCTGCAGTGCTGAGAGGAGCTGCTAGCAGAGGCCCTGTTAGAGGCAGGAGCTGATGGGGGCAGGACCTGACTACTCCAAGCCAGAAGGTCACCTGGAATCTCTGCTGGAGTTAGGGTAACAGGCTGCCATGAGGGAGGATCACCCCTGACCCCGCCCCATTGCTCCCTGTCTTCCTGCAGCGTCTAAGCCAGTTATCCCACTCTCAAAACCCCACAGCCTGACAAAATGCTGGCTTTCCCCAAGGTGATAAGCCGGAGGGCAGACACTTAGACAAGCACACAGCACAGCAGAAAGAACTTGAAAAACCTGCCTGCTCTCTTCACCCCTACAAGCTAATCTTTTTGCCAGACAAAGGAGAGGGCCTGTTCAGCCTCAGTTTCCTCCTCTCTGAAGGAGGGGGCTGGCCTAGATGGGCACTGAGCTCCCCTCAGCTCTAATACTCCATGGCTGGCTCCCCCAGAAGTATTTGGAGGCCTTCAGCCCTTCAAGGCCCAATGCCACAGATTCTGTGACCAGTCTCTGCACCATCTCTAAGTAACAGCCCCAAGCTGCAGGTCCTATTTTCCATTTATAATCCCCATACACTAGGCTTCCCTATCAAAGCACACTGGGTGGAGAGGAAGAATGGGAATAAAAAAGTAAAGTCAGAGACAGGAGGCCTGGATTTCTTAAGTGTGTGTGTCCTTAGGCTGAACCTCTCAATTTCCTCAGCTGTAAAACAGTCATGACAGGAGTAGAGATTTTGAGCTAGAAAGGTCCTCAAAGATCACCCCCTAAAATCTCCAGTGTCCTGTCTACTGCCACCTTCCCTGACTGCCCTAGGATGAAACTTCAGTGTAAACATTCTAATGCCTCATCTGATGGTGAGTGGCTAACACCGGCCCAATCCTCTGCCAAAAAGGAATCTGGGCTAGTCTTCCCTACCTCTCAACCCTGCTCCCAGGCTCAGAGACAGCCTGGAGACCCTGACTGGGGTCGCCACCAGCAATGCTACAGCCCTGTCCTGGACCCAAGGGATTCACTCAGGGCAATAAAGGAGAAGGTCCCAGCTCTTGTGGGCAGCAACATGCAGGAGCAGAGGCTGACCCAGTAGGGCTCACTCACTCCTCTAGGAAAAAGAGGATTGGGAGAAAGACAGAAGGCACACTCCTTACCCCAACAAAAACCAGGGTCGAGTGCAAAGCCCCCCCAGACTGGCTGAATCCCAACTGGTCAACCCAGGCTTGGGAACTTGAGGCTGTGCACTACTGGGTATCCTAGAACTAGGAAAGAGTTGTGAGGTGCAGGTCCTCAAAGACGCGGATGAAAAGACTGGTAGGTGAGCCCAAGAGGGGTTGAAGGGACCCAAGAGAAAGTCAGAGAAAGCTGGCCCCACCCCTGCCACTCCCTGCTTGGCTGACACCTGCCCCCCTGGGATGGGTTGTGGGATGGGAAGGAGAGGAAGAAGGGGAGGGTAGAGAAGAAAAGGGAGTGGAGAAAAGTTGGGGGGAGGGGAGAATCAACACCAGTGAACTTTGCTTTAAAAACAGCAGCTCTGGAGCTGACCCATTTTTCGCAATAAGGTGGGTTAATGATCAAGTTAGGATGCAAATGCCTTCCCTGCCACCCCCATCCCTCCATGTTTCCCAGGGCAAGGCCATGGATGAAACTCAGGAAAGGGGGAAAAAGCATGAACCCAAGAGACTCCTCCCAACCTGGCCCCAGACACTACTTCAAAAGGAAGGCACATGTACTGACCCAAGAAGCCCTCAGGGCTCCTGCTCCAGACAAGAGAAAAACCATCTCCAGAAATTCATGCTATCCTTTCAAAACAAAACCATCTCCAGAAATTCATGTTATCCTTTCGAAACTGCCTGGGCCCACAGAGACATGAAGGTCACACCTGAGCCTCCTACAGTCTGAACAGAGGTGGGATGGGTCCAGAGGGAGGATGCGGTCCTGGGCCAGACTCCCACCATCCACGGCAAACCCAGGGCCTGGCAGACCCCTTGCTGGCTGAGGAGCGAGATCAGAAGCTCCCCCACGCAGGGAGCAGGGCACGAGCTGGCTTCAGCAGGCCCGCTCAGCGCTCCCCCGGTACCACCCGCCGTGGGAGTCACTGTCGAAGCCCAGGAGCACAGCGCTGGGCTCCCCCCTTCCCCCATCACTCCCACCCAAGAAGGACGTGATGAGCAGGAACAGGGCCCCAGGACCCTGGCCAGAGGACACCCTGCAGGCCTGGAGGGGCCCGAGCCTCACGCATTTCCACAAGCCAACACTTGGGGCCTATCTGCAAGCAGGCCTGACGCAGGGCCTTCTTCCCTTCCCCCCCCCCCCCCCCCGCACCCTCACTACCCTGGGGCCGGGGGCGGCAGCAAAGGCCCAGGCGATCTTGGGCCGCAGGAGGGGCGCAGAGAAGGGACGTCCCCGCTCATCCCCATGCGCCCGGGCCTGAGCCCTGACAGCTGCCAGCAGAGGCCGGCAGCACCGGGCCCCCACAAGCTGCAGGGCCGAGGGCCCTTCAGCCCCCTCCCCACTGGAGGCCCCGGAGCAGAAAGCGGGGAGGGGGCAGCATCTATCAGGCCGTGGCCCTTTAACGGTGGGGGGAGGGGGAACCACGTGCAGAGTCGGGGGGGCGGGGATCCCCTGATGGGACAGCACAACCAAGGGAGTCAGCCAGGGGGGTCTCGGCGTCCCCGGGGAGGAAGGGTCCGGCCCGGTGGGTGGTGAAGGTGACCTTCAGGGAGGGGGTGGGGCGGCAGAGCCCAGCCGGCCCAGCTGAGCCCCAGGGCCCGGCCCCCTCCTCACCAAGGAGCCCAGGGAAATAGAGTCGGGCTAAGTCAAGGAGGGGAGGGTCCTGGGCCAGGCGGGCGGGCGGGGGGAGGGAGGAGACGGGCCGGGAGAGAACAGGGGGCGAGGATGGGGGGGGGGGGGAAGGAAGGGCGACTTCGGCCTGGGAGAACTGGGGTCCGAGGGGAAACACGGAGAGACAGGAGATCTGGGGGTGACGGGGGAGAGCCAGGGCTGGGGGAGGGGTATGAGGTGGGGAGAGGGAGCCGGCATGCCCGTCTGGGGGGGGTCTCAGATAGGAGTCTCAGGAAGGGCAGGGGAGAAGGGTCCAAGGTGGTGGTGGGAGACGGGGAGGCTCACAGGGGGCTGTCAGGGAAAAGCCAGAGGGGGCTCCAAGGTCGGGGCAGACGGGGAGGCTGAAACTGAGGGGGAGGGGGTCCAAGGTCGGGCCTGGAGGGTCACGGAGGGGGAGTCGGGGAGAGCCCTGCCGCCCCGGCCCGCCCGGCCCCTGCCCCGCCCCTACCCCACGCTCCCTCCCCGCTCACCGGCCGGGCCGGGCCGGGCCTTCCCGCTGCCCTGCGGGCCGGGCTCCCGGGGGCCCTCAGCAGGGGCGGCGGACGGCAGCTCGTCCGTCTTGATGACCATGGCGGGCCGCTGCTGGGGCTCGAACTCGGGCTGGGGGCTCCGGCTGGACCGTCTGCTCTCGCTCGGGCCGCGCCTGTAACCCAAGCCGAGGGCCCTGGCGCCGCCGCGACTCCTGCGGGGAAGGACGGAGTCAGGCAGCCGCCCACGTGAACGCCCGCCTTTACCGTGCCCCCGGCAAAGAAACACCCCCA